>JAYDZK010000056.1:45042549-45059732 GCA_034509185.1 Euphonia xanthogaster | reverse complement strand
ATTAAAGAGATGCACTGTAAGAGATCTCCTTGACAAGTAACTATAAAACATAATTCTATTTATATATTTTAATTAGGTCTAATAAGAAAACATAAACACATCTACCCAGTACATGGTACTAATGAAAACAGCAAACAGTGTGTCTTAGTGCATTTAATTACAGTTCAACAGGATACTAAAACACAAGTATAAATTAAAGCAGAATAACACTTTATTGTGAGGATTGTTAAGTTTTAGAATGTCACTTGTACGTGCTTATGTCTTTGTCAGCTGAAATTGGTTTCCTACCTGGAGAGATTTTCTAGGTTGTGATTCCTGATTCAATATAAACACAAATCATGCAGAAATATAGAACATTTTTCCTATATGAACTTGTAACAAACAGGTGAACTACTGTTTTTAAAGGTAGTTCAGATACTGAAGGAACATCTATGCTAGTAAAATAAGCTTTAGCTCTGCAGTGTTGTCATCTACACTGTTGAATTATGGACACAGTCCTGGGTATAATTTTGGTAGTGCACAATTTTCTTTCTCCAAACATATCCACTGTCAGGCCTGATTTATGATTTGAATAGAGCAAGCACCATTCCTGGTAGATAATTCTGCATTGAAGACCCTTCTCTGACACCTAATGAGGTTTCATTGTAGGGGTGTGAACAAATCCACACCAGTAGCCCGTGTCTGTATGGCCCCCAGAGTCACACAGCCCGGCCTCCTGACCACAGGCTACACAAAGAGCTGAGTCTGTGTCACTCCTGAGCATGGCACTGACAGGGGAGTGACCCAAGTATTCTGAGGGACCATGAGATTACTGAAGTAATGTGCACTTCCTGGTCGTGCAGGATGCAAGCAGCGTCTTTCTCTAAATTAATAATCAATCAAACAGCAATTGCTAGGACTTTGACACTGTGATGTCATTAAAATCAATTTAGTTTCAGAATGCATTATGCTTTTAGTGTCATAAAGGATCTACAGCTAAAAAAACAGTGAAAACATTTTTTTTTAATTTTTTTTTTTTTTTTAAGGCTCATGGTCCTGCAAGCTTCCTGTTGTGGCTGCTTGGGACATATTAGGTGCCAGCCTCTGTGTATTTTCTGCTTTCTGCTCTTAAACATAATTAAAATATTGACAAGTAAAATCAAGAATGTCAAGATGGGTGCTGAAACTGCCTATATTTTATTTTTAATTGTTGTCATAATAGAAGATAAAGTTTTGTGAAATGAAAAAAGAGAAAATTATATTACTGTGTTAAAAAGAAAATGTGTCTTCAGCTTTTTCAACATAGTATTTTGAAGCTTGACAGAATAATTGATTCAGTAGTCTAGTAATAATTCAGTGTAGTCTTGCACTTCTAGGTGACATAGATAAATCAAACGCAGATGCATTGTAATCTCCAGTTTTTGCAATTTCAAGGCTATTTGATCACCTTAGCTCAGATCCTATAAATCAAATAATTCTTGACAGCAGCATTGACTGATGAGAATGTATCAGAACTGGTGATTTCTGCAAATCGGACTGGGGACAGGAGAAAACAAGGAAGCCCATCCTGTCACAGGCTGTATTTTACTGAGAAAATTTTGAATGTTTTGGGCTTCTATGTAAGTAAGTGTACATGAGCAAAAGGGACAAAGATAGAAACAGAGATGGTATGCTGGAATGTCAAGCTGGCATGCTTCTGCAAAAGGCAGAAGCCATAAAAGTCGTGTGAAAGTTGCATTTGAAAGGGAGGACAGAGGTTAAAACTGAATGCATTCAAGGACAATGAGAGGGATGTAGGGACTGTAAAGTCAGTGTGAGATGGAACCATGAGGGAGTTTGCTTGAGAGACCTTGATGACAAAACCACAGAGAAAACAGAAAATCAAATTTTGGAACACCAAATAGAACTGGAATCAACTGGATACTGTGCAGGTCTTTTTAGAGTAACATAAGTAGGTTTGGAAGGAATGTAACAATGGATAGCAGAAAACAAAAGTAGAAAGGTGCCCAGAGAAGTTGTGGATGCCCAATCCATGGAAGTGTTCAAGGTTAGGTTGGATGGGGCTCTGAGCAACCTGGTCTAGTTGAGGATATCCCAGATTGTTGCCGAGGGTTTGGATCTAATGACCTTTAAAGGTTCATTTCAACACAAGCCATTCTATGATTCTATGAAAGGGAAAATGAGTGTGTAGAATGAGATTTTAGAAAGAAGCTGAAGAAAGGAAAATTTCTGAAGAAGGAGTGAGTTGATCAGAGAATTGAAAGAATTGAATCATCTGGGCAGGTATCAAAATGAGGGATTTAAGTGGCCACAAGTGCAGTCACGCAGTATTGAATATGTGAGATGAGCCTGGGGGCAGGGGCTGCAGCCTCTTGCTTTCTTTGGTAAGCCTGTATTTTATGTGCTAACTAGAATTTGAGAATGTAGGTGCAGTTCTCTCTTCTGTCATGCTTTTTCTGCATGATATAGCAACTGAAACCAGTTTCTACATTATATAGGGCAGCTGGAATTTGTCAGGTTTTGCCAAATGCAGAATGCAGAATTTCCTTAGGCTCATTGGTTCTCAGTGTTTCAACAAACCACACATCTGTCCCTTGGGAAACATCTATACCTTTGCTCAGCATCTGTAAAATAGAGCAGCTAGCTCTGCCATAGTACCAAGTGTTCTGAGAATTAATTTTTTTAATACTATGATAGTGCTATGTACACAAATCCCAAAGGTAAAAGAAGGTGAGGTCAGAAGCTTGTATTGCAGAGTATACTTCACAGCTGAAGAAATATTTTGGTGTTAAATTGAGAGATGAGTTTTGCCCTACTGCTTCTGCTAAATGTTGTAAGAAATATTTGAATGATCCCTTGCCTGCTCATAGTGTTACATGCCAGTCATGGTAGCATTACAGAACTTGCATGCAAATTCCATTAATGGAGCGATTAAGTTTTTACTTGTCATTTGAATAAAAAAGCAATTCAATATGGGTATTTTGGTGCTTTTCTTGGTTTTGTTGTTTCAAAGGGGTATCTTTCATTGATATATGTTCACTACAGACTGAACATGAAAATATGTTTATTATACATGATTTAACAGTCATTCAGATCTTATTATTGCAATATCTTTAAAGATTTGTACTGACATTTTTTCTTATGCATTGAATTCATTAGCCTCATTTGATATACTATTTTAGGATGGTATAGGGTTTTCTAGGTTGGTATTATGACAATTGAAATAATATTTGTGAATAAATACCTACAAAGTAAATATCGGTCATTAAATAGATTTAAACATAGCAAGTATATTAAACACATGAATCCAATGAATAAAAATCCACCAAAGGACAAATCTGCATCCTATGTAGTGTGCTTATTGGGGTGAAGCCATAAGTATGCCAGAATTTCACAAGGGTTATCTAAGCATGTCCAGACCTTTGGAGTAGTACAAGGAAGGCATGTAATGACAAAGCTGGCTTTGAAGAATGAAGGAAGCATTATCTCTTTGGGACAGAGTTTTGTGTTTGTGTTTCACAACCATGAACTCTTGACCTTTGACTGAGTTATGGTGTTGAATATAGTAAATAATAGAATTTTTCAGAAACAATCTCAAGAGTTCTTGGTAAATATAGTTAAACAGTGGCTTTGACAGGGGCAATCAGCAAACCAAGTCAGGAATTACTGCCAGTACGACTGGAATTTGGCATCAGATTCTAAAAGATTTCTAGAGTGTTTTTAGGAGTGAGCTGGATGTGGGATTAAATCTGGGACTGAAACACCTCTTCTTTCATTTCTGTGTATAAGAATCTCTGTCTGATTTAGAGTCCTAATCTCCCATCATGCTTAGGACAGTTGCAGGATTCAATTCAGTTACTTAAAAAGTAGGAATCTAATGTCATTGAAGGTGCTATAGAGGAGTCTTTGAAATGCACATGTACAGGTATTGTACAGGGCATATATACAGGAGACCTGCACTCTTCTGAATGGCAGCTGGAGGCCAGGTGGGATGCCCTAAGGAATCTGCAGTGATGGTAGATACCTGCATTAAGGCAAGGGAATCAATACCAAGGGGACTGGGGTGAGGTGAATTGTTCTCTGAACTCCTGATGGTACACACACTAGATTGTGATTTTATTGGCTAGATCCCAACTGACTGCTCTGGGAGCTTAAATTCCTAGGGTACATGTAAATAGCTATGCTGGAAATTTGGTTGATGAAATCAGGAATGAAATTTAATCTTAACTGTAGAAAAAAGATTGATTCATTTCTACTTTTTTTTTTGTTAGTTTGTTTTGTGTGCAAATAGTGCTTTAGAGAGATAAAGGCAGAGAGACACTCAGCACCAACTGGTTTATTGAGCCTCTCATAGCATATACTAATGAACAACTAGTGTACTTTATCAGCATAACATTTTACAGGACACAGCAAAAGTGCAAAAAATTCCTCCAGTTCCTCCAGTTTCTTAGTTAGCTACAAAGGCTTAGTTGCTGGATTCCTGACTAATTATGTAGAAAAATTATTGGCACATGTTGATGGATGGACCTTGTTAACTCCAAATATATTGCAGCAGTGTAATGCTGTGCAGTACTAGAGGCTGAGAGAGGTTCTCTGCAGAAGCCTTAGATTGGAAAGACTTATTGAAGCAGATATGTTTCTCTGAATCAGTAATAATAATGCCCAAGTCCAAAATAAGGTAGTGAAAGGCCAGGTGATGTATCAGATGCTGCTATTCTGCCTCTAAGAAAGGGGCACACAGACAAAAGAGTGGCTGAAGGGCTGACCAGACAAAGGCCAGGACAATTGCCTTTGGAGCTGCTTTGGGAGACAAAGATGGACCATTCCAGCTGCCCATTTAGGCAGGAACTGTCTCAGCTTAAAAATAAGCAGACACCACACCTCATGTTAAGAGAAGTGTCCCATTTTCAGCAGAGGAGTTCAAGTCCTGCAAATCTGCAAAGCCACCATTGCCTGGGAAAGGGCCAGGAACGTACTTCTGAATGACCAGAGAAGGTTGTCAGTTTTAGAAATAATTAGGTCATTCATGAATCTGTTGTCTAGTAAAAGTGTGCCATTTAGATTTAATTAATACAGATGAATGGTTTTGGTCTTATCTGAGAGTTATTTTGGCTCAGATCCCAAACAATGACTTCCAACCACACTGTTTGATGTTGGAGTCTCTCCCTGTTCATTTAACTCTCCCATGAAATTACTAGACCTAGGAGTCAGGCTTTCAAAGCAGAAACTGGTTTTAATTACTAAAGAAAGTAAGTCTGCTCAATAGACCATAGATGAGTTCCAGATGCATACCAAAATTTGCCTTTTTTCTCAGTTTTAACATGATGCAGTTAATTCACATGATGTCTAAAACAACTTGAAGAAATAATCAACATTAGACAAACCTAATTCTATTGAATTTTTCTGTCTGACATTCCAGTATGAAGGGTGAATTTTTAGTGAAAATAGCCTGGTTCAGTATTTATAACACAAGCATTGCAGGACTTGTAACCTAAAAATTAAATTGACCAAAACCAAATTTGAAAATCACTCCACTGGAATAGATTGATAGATTTAATAGATAAGGGATGGTGAATACCTTTGTGGTCCAAGGAGGATCTTATGCTCCCAAAGGCAATAATTAGGTTATGACACTAATAAGGAACAAATTTTTGACCATTACAAATATTCTGACATGTTAAGCCTGACATGCTAGAACAAGAAGAGATGAAGCATCTTTTATTTTCTTTTTCTTATTTTTGTCCAGGTTTGGTTTTCCAAGGCAGAATTTCCTGAGATGTTTTTCTCTATTGTGAAATAAATATACAGACAGCTATAAATGTGGATGCAGGGCCTCCTCTGTTTTGGAGAAGTTTAATGTTTCAGGTCATTGATCTTGAAGCAGCAAGGAGCATCATGAGGTTAGGGTATTGTGGGTATGGAACCAAATGAGTGCATTTAGCATGGCATTGCAAACCAGCAGTGGTCTGTGGCTTAAAAGCCATAATATTGACCACGAAGGTTATGCCTGCACTAGTACATAGTGCAGTGCAATGGGAGCAAGTCCATGTAGTGAAAAAGCTGTTGCTGGACCTGATGTACACATTTTATAGATTTAATTTCTACACCTGATGTAGATCCACCCAAAAGAAATTAGTTTCTCATGCTTTAAAACTGCTCTGCAATCCAAAGCACAACCATTAAATGGGGTCTCCTCAGAGGTTTCCTTTGAAAGGAAATATTTGAAATAAAGTAGTTCCAAGTTGTTTAACTGTTGCATAAAAAGTCATGCAGAAAGTTTGATTTTCATGTATGATTTTCAAGCTGACACTTTTCCCTTAAGCTTCCAGACATTTCAGTCTTTGACTATTTGACGCATATTCATAAATGGAATAAAGAGCAGAGGGTGGCTTTCGACTGATGGGCACTTGATATTATTTAGTAAACTTCATTATACAGGCATCAGCGGTCTAATTGTTTTGCAAGATGTACCCAGCAATGCAGCTGGTGAAGAGCTCCCTTTCTTATCAAAAGATGATTGAAATTATTATATGCAAGGCTGTAAAGGCCTATTTTCTGTTGAATTAAATTGATTAGAATGAAGATACGCATTTTTTTCCTAATAAAGATTAATCCATATTTTAGAAGGAAATTATCTCTACACACCACAGTTTGTCATATGAAATGATTTTTACTACTATAACCTTTGAGCCAAATAAAAAAATAAAAACAAAGAAAAATAGGTTTATTAGATGTCAAGTGATGCAAACTATATTAAAAGTCTGTGTTTTTCATGCCAAACTTCTATTTTTCTTGCAGCCAAAGCAGCGTACATCCATAGTATCTTCTCTGGAATTTCACCGAATGAATCACAGCCACAATTATTTTGAAATCAACCCATCCATTGGCTGTGCAAGTTTTATTTCTGCTCCTGCAATCAGTCCAGCTAATTATTCCTTTGGATCTCTGGAATACAGTCTTGAAGAGAAAGAACTTACAGGTATAGAAAAAAAGCTTACTTTGTCTATCAACAAAGCTTTCTAAAACTTTAGGTCTTTGGGTTTAACTTCTAATTGCTGTTGTCTTTGGTAGGAAAATACATTTATCACAAATACACAGAATTATTCCTGATTTTTTTTCTTACTACTCTACAAAGAGTTCTGATAATTTTATGACCAGTATTATGAGTCATACTTTTTCCCTGAATATTATGTTTTGAATAAGAAACCTTTAATTTCCAGACTTGCCTAGAATTTAGGTATTGTAGTTTTTGAAATTATGATGATTCGTACATCTACTTTCATCATTGTGTGGTCAATATACTCCAACAAGAATTTTGCATTGAAAAAATGTAATTAGAAGTCATTATGTAACCACCAGTAAAGATGAGGAAGGAAAGATTTCTAAGAAACCTGTGATTGTTTCTTCAATAGTGATGGGATTCATTAAAGTAAAACTTCAATGTATTTGCTCTGATGATAAGTGTTGAATGGAGTGATGGAACGGGGAAGGTTTTATCTGTAAACAGAGATTTACATAATGAAAATGATTTTAAAAGGATTAAAGTATTTCCTTTTTCACAAATCAAAGCTTCAAGGATGGAAAATTGTCAGCAAAACAAGCATTTACCTTTGTCTTTTCAAATTCCATATAAAAGTTGCTTTATTTAGGCTAAATTTGTGGCAGAAGGGTATAGTATTTGGGAAAGTTGATGTTATTAAACAAATGTCTTTGGTAGCTAATTTATGGGGTCTGCAGATGAAGTTTAAAAGGGTATTGTATTTAAAATATAAATAGGAGTAGATTACTGTAAAATAAAAATAATAAAAATGTTGAAATTCAGTGCAAACTTATCAATTGGTTTTTGTAGCATTGGTCTTGAAATGAGATGAATCCTCTTCATTTCTAGTTGGGAGAGTTTAAGAAAATAATTTTATAGCTAGAACAATAGAAAACTATATGTTTAGAGAACTATTGTGAAATAAGAGTGATAAATCCTATCTCCTTTGATAAAGAGAGAGTTAAAATGATCAGTGATTCTATCTTCTTTGATGAAGAGACAGTTAAAATGATCAGAGATTGTTCATACTGTTTTTTTGGATTATAATATAAACAAAGATAATATGCATCATCTTTGAAACTAAAAGAATGTGCTTATATCAAGGATACAGCAAATATTTTCAAACTTAGCTGGAAACAATTTGATTGGTATCTTTTACTCCTAAGTCTGGGGTCATTTGATTCTTTAATGTTTTGGTTGTTTTCAGTTGTTACTTGGTTTTTTTGCTTTGGTAAATTATCCTCAGCAATCACAGTTTTATTCTGGGTAGTTGAATGATACTAAATATTTCTTGATGTTTCAAAGCAAAGTCAAGAAAACAGAAAGAACATGCACTGATATTAGATAATTAATTTCTCCAGATTTCTGCTGTTGCACAATTCTGTTAAAGTTCTTCATAGTATCTGGATTTGCTTGACTATTATCTTCTTTGGTTAAATCTACAATGGACTACACTCAGTAACTTCTAGTTACTGCATTTAATTTTGTCTGAGATTGGGACTATAAGGTCATGCCTCTTAGAATTTTATGCTTCTAATTTGTGGATGATTTGATTTATGGATTGAGCGAAAGCTGAATTTCCTTTTATCTCTGCCCAGAAAGCTAAGAAAAAATAACAAGGCAAAATGACTGAAGTTCAGGACATCTTCGACAAGCTTTTCAACAGTGCCTTTTACCATCAGTGATCCTTAATTTACCATTAGTAAATGAAATAATTACAGTAAAATTACAATTCTGTCCTCCATTTTCAGGTAGTATCCTAGAATTATTTAATTAATATACAGGATCCTGTATTAGACACAATATTACCCTGAATGAAAAAACCCATATTTTATTCTGATCATTTAGTTCGTTTTGACTCCTTACTGATAGATGATGCATGGTAACTCTGCAAGAGACCAGGAGTACTAACATGAAAAGAGGATAACAAAATCTGGAAGGAACAGATGAAAAATGTCTCTCTTGGAAAAGTCTTTAAGAATTGTCTCCTATCTAAAATGTTAACAGCTGAACCTGGAATAATAATGGTCAGCAAGGAGCAGCAGAAACATTGTTCTGTGCTCTGCTACAGCTTTTCTCTGCTTTACCTGGCTGTTGTTTCACTGAAAAGTCCCTTGCTTCTTTTCAAGATCTACAGTGACAACAAATGCAACTCATCATATGACCTAAATATAACCTTTTGAAAATTCATGGAAAGTCTGCATCTTAAAATACTGGTTAGTTTAATTGAAGATTTGTGTGCATTTTAGTGAAACAATTTAAATGCTTTTTACAGGATTTCTAAATCATAAACTTCCATCTAAATAAGTCATAAGTACTTCCCTACTCAATTACAGGGCTTTTTATGTTTTCTTCTCTTGCAATGATTCATTATAATTCAGATAAAAGTGAGAGATGAATACAAAAAATAATTATTCTAAAAATTTTACCTTTACCTCAGGTAGTCTAGAGGTAGACTGCTACCAAAGAATAATCAACCTGTTGTTGATGGCTTTTTTTTATGTTTGGGGATCAGTTTTACTCTTGGTGTTTGCTAATTCCCTACATCACCTAATTTGAAACAGGGGTTCTGAATTTTAAGTGTATTTTTCTCAAATAGAAAAACACAGAACTGTTTCAAAGATATATTTAATATCTGAGACATATTATCTGAATGACAGTATATGACAACATTTCTGATTACTTATCTGGAGAACAGGCCACATACAATGGTAAATATGTGCTTCAGCTTTGGCATCAGATAGCCTTGTACAGTAGACAAACCAGGTATGTTGTATGCATGGATGGCAGCAGATACCTTAATATCAGGTTGCCTGATGGAAGAATAAAGGTTCTGTCCTTTGTTTTGAACTTTAACTGGTGGAAGAACCTGCAACAAGTTGGCAACATTTCTCTCACTCCAGTATGAGTAGGGCAGACTGCGTGAATGCAGCGTTGGTGTGACCTCTTTTCAGGGCTTTGTCTGGTGCTAGATCATTGACATCAGAGAAGCATTCTTGAATTCCAAGTGAATGGTCATGCTTTCATAGCATTGCATTTCACCTGAAGCTGGAGGCCAGTGCATCCCAGTAATATCAGCTACTACACATAACAGTATAATAAGTTACTGTACTAAAAGTGAGACAGCTTCATTGCACAGGGAGTCATTTCTGTAGGCAACTCTGTCCCAGCAAGAAGCGTGTGATTTTCTCCATCATCTGAATACATGTTTAGTAGGTGTTCTTCAAGATAACACACATGAAAAATTAAATATGTGATAATCAGGTGATAGTGAGATGTTCCTCATGTTACTTTGACCATGAACAAAGACCACAGATGTGCAAGATAATTCACTCCAGGAGAGGGCAGCCTGGGCTTTCAGGGAAATGCCTACCTAAGCGATCTCTCTGCCTCATTTTCTATATTCCTCAAGTTCTCTTAAAACTGTAGATCTTAAAGACGGAAGGCAACAAAATTGTGGCCTTTTGGTAACATCGGCTTGGCACAATCAACACTTGCAGCTGAAACTGTCGGTCTGGATGATTTTCTTTTTCATTTTTACTTGATCAGTCAAAATAATGGATCTTTCTCTAACCCATATAATTTCATTATGTCTTCTTGTCCCGCGTATAATTGGGCCATGAAATTAAAAAGACAGTTCTGCAGAGGTCCTTGTTCTGTTTCAGCTCATGAAATAGGTTTGTACTCAGATTCATGTATGCAGCAAAAATGCCAGCAGATGTCTGGAGGTAATCTCATTACAATCTTTATTTTCAGCCCATGAAAATCTGTACATTTTCAATAAGTTCAGTATGCCATTCACTGTAAACAAGGATACAGTTTTTCCTCATCTTGTTGTGGTACTGAGGAATATTTACTGAGTTTATCTCTTAGTTAGAAAGGCTGTCTCCACTGGAGAGGACTTTAAAGTAGCTGTTACTGCTTTTATATGCCATGTTCTTTGACTGTGAGAGACATTTAATACATCTAAGAAGGCTACATTTTTCCTTAAAACAGCCTGGAATTAATTCAAGAATTTAATCTTTAATGTGTAGACTATATTTTTTTTTCTTTTACTTTTGAAAAAATTGTATTTGAGTCACACCTTCGATTCCTTCTATAATTGTCTTCAGATCTTTCTTTATAGTACATATTTGATGAAATTTTTCTGTCTTACAAGCCCTATTTCAGAAGCAAAAGTAACCCTAAAAACTCAAAACTTGTAGTTTTGTCTTTTTCTTTTGAGAGAATCAGGAAATACAGCCTGTTAGAATTAGAAACTTTTCTCAGAGGCCTAAAATTCTTGGCTATGTTGCATTCCTTTATACAGTCAGAATTTATTCTGGTGCAGGAGTGTTACTTTATGAGACAATAGCAAAGCTGCTCTTCAAAGTAGGTCACGTATTTGTCAACATTACTTTCTCATTCAAGTATCTCGTATATTAAGAGCTGATATGAAAAGATCAAACTCTGATGTCTACGTAGACTCCTCAAGCCTTGTTTCTTCAATTATAAAAAGTTTTGGAATGACTAGAAGTGAAATACAAAATGAAAGGAATACCAAGAAGAAGAAAGTAACTTTTATTGTCAGTGCATTTTTTTGGGTGTGCTGTATGCAAGTTCATGGTACACTGTCTTTGTTAACAAAACCTCACTAATTAGCAAAAGAACACATGGTTTTCAAGTGACAGAAAAAGGGGAAATATTGGCTTGTAATGAAATAAGAATGATCAACAAATTTTGGTAGATAAAGCTTTGTAACCTCCTTTATCCAGACACCTGTACATCCAGTGAGGTAATATTTAAAACAAATGGTATTACCAGTCTGTACCAATTTGTCATTGATTGAAAACTCTTTTCCAGATGAAATGGCTTTGAAGGTCAAATGCAGGCCCTCTTTTCTCTGGTTTTTAATTTTCTTCATCATCATCTTGATAATGCAACAAATTCTGCCAAGGCATTCTTCAAAACAGGTTAATTTGAACTTTTTCATCTGCAAAAATTATCTGTTTTTCCGTATAATTTACAGCTACATTCAACAGAATGCAATTAGTAAGGCATAGTAGAGATATTTCAGGAACTGCTACTGGGGATCATACACTGTACTGTCTCATACAGTTTATTTTTTGTTCTAATTAACTTGTCCAACAGATGTAGCATGTTGAGGTCTCCTTATGTTGCCCTTGTTTTTGCTGCTTCTAATTTCAGCCTTTGCACAGTTATCCAAGGCAAGACACAGTCTGTCCCACAGGGACAGAGAAATGTAGAGTTGAATATTATAAACTACTTTTTGTTAACTATTATTGTCTTTGCACTGTCCAGTTTCAAAGAGATTAATTTCATGCAGCTAATTGTAATTATATCTCAGTGTTACAAATATGTGAACACATCCAAAAATGTAGTGGCAGAAAGGTCTTCTGAGGCAATACCTGGAAAGCTGTGGGTGAAACCAATTCCTGTTGTTCCAGTCAAAAACAGTATACCTTTTTCCAAGAAATTGTTTTGTGCTAGTACCTTCATGAAACATTAGATACAATATGGCCCTGAATCTCATGCACCTGAACTTAAAGGCAGTCTCCTTGGAAGGAACAATATTATTCCAACTTAAAGTTCATGACAGCCCTTCAGTAATGCCTCTGCAGTGTTGTCATTCAGTCTTTTCTCAGGCTTAAAGAAATTATCTGGGTTAAACCCACTTAGTTGTTCACGTGAACCTACTCTCCAAACCTACTGTCTCATATGTCACTCACTATGTGGACATTCTGATCGCTAAAAAAGGGTAAAGTAATATGAAAATAAAACAATTTGTAGCAAGCATATTGAGGGAATAAAACTGCAGATGGGCCTTAAATCTCTGTTGTCAGATATAGCACTGGATATGTTAAACAAGGAATGACATGAACAGCTTATCTCTTTTCAAATCAAATTCTGAACCATCTGACCACATGTGGAAAGGCATGTGTTGAGCCATGTGCCTGCCTTTTATTCAAATGGCTATTCTTCACAGGATTTGCTCTTTTCACTCACATTATTTGCTTATTCTGAATAAAACCAGTTAGCTATTGTTGACAATACAGGGGAAAAAATCTGTTCTGATACTTGAGGTATTTTTACTAATTTTGGAAACCTGTATTCTTAAGCCTCAGTCTGGCAAGGAGGAAGATAGGAAATAGAGCAATGCTGTGATGATGCTGGAGACAAAAATTTTAGAGACTGTCCTAAAAGTGGGGAAAATTTCCCTCAGGATCCTTAGGAGCATTGTGTGTTACACTGCTATCAGGTCCACGAGTTAGCTGTTTCTCTGAATCCTTTTTTGCCTTTGAAGTAAGCATAATGTAAAGCTTACTGCAATGTATGCACATTTGTATACATGTCTATCTGCAACTATTAAAATCTTTTCCACTTCATTTAGTTGCATACATCTCCTTTCTTGAGAGGTGTCAGCACAGATAAATAAGTGCTTCATCACACCGTAAAATGATTTCCTTACTATATTAAGTTAATAAGGACTGTCGAAGGACCTTCTTTTGAGGAACCTTCTTTTGAGGTTTTGAGTGCAGTTGTTAGAAGCAATGTAATTAAAAACGTTATTTATCTATATTTAATATAGCTTTTTCCAGGTGCAATAACTATCCTGACATGTAAGGTCAAAAGAAGAAATATTTTCTGTAATATGTCATTTACACTTAGCCATCTCTAGAAGCAGAGTAACTATAGACAATACTCATATTTATCTGATTGTCATCTTAGTCAGCTCTTTCCTTTGCTGTTTTCGTTTGGGTTTTTTTACTGAGCCAGAAGCAAAATAAGTCTTTAACTTGTAGTAGGACCATTTGCAGAGACAGATTGTTTTAGTCTTTAGGCTGTCACCATGCCTTGTATTGTTCCCTTATCTTTTCATTGGATGTTTTGTAAATAAGATTGACCAAGCTGTGGAGGGATGCTCTTGAAAGCTTCATCACTTCATCAGTCAGAAGAATTGCCATTGTGAGATGAAGGCAATGAGCAAAGAGCACTAAGATGTCTCAGTCTTCAATTCCTCACAGTATTGTTTGTGGTACGGTTTTCTTTTGCCCTGAGAATGCACTTAAACTGTTTGTAACATTATTTAGAATATTCTATCTTACATTTCAATCTATTTTTCTTTTCCTGTGTCATGTCCTCTTATTCATATTTAATTGCTTTTCTACTTCTTCTCCTTTGCATCTTTTAGAAAGCTTTCTACTCATCAGCTGTATTTCCAAGCCATATGTGAGATGATTAGAACTGAAGGAAATAGCAAAAATCTGCCAGTATTTTTTTAAGGAAATTTTAGTCCTCTGGGTATAATTAGGGATATCCAGTTTTAAGAAAAACAAAAAGCTCTCTGTATAACATACCAGTCAGTAACAAAAAAAAAATTTATGTTTCCTCCTAAGGCCATTTTGAAATTAAAGACAATTCTTTCTTCTCTTTCTTGCATGCAACTCACTAGATTTCTTTCTTTGTTTCTGTTCCTTGCTCTCCCATTGTAATGTTAGTATTATTTGATGTAGTCCTCTCTCTTTATGTCATTCCAAGCTGTATAAAAAATGGGAGTGGGAAAACAAGCCTTCTTTACCTTTGGTAAATATCCAAAAACTAGGGTAGAGTCAGTCTTCTTCATTAGTTAATAACTTATGCATTTTATAAACAGCTCTAGCTGAACAATGTAAACATGACAAATATCAGAGTACATTGCTGATGATAGTGTTCTTGTGGAAAATTACACTTTGATGCCATTTAGTGAAAGACAAAAACTGAACACCAGTCTCCCTCACTCTGGAATAGCCACTGTCATTTTTTCTAAAAAGGATATGATACTATGAGTTCCAGAATTTTAATTCTAGCCTTGAAAACCCTTTTTTCAGCAGGATTTCTTCAATACATCTGAGACAATTCCATGAATGGTTTCGGAATGACTGAGTGGATCTTACTGTAAAACAGGAGTAAATAATTTGCGTCTGGTTCTTGCTATATTGAATAACTTCTATGCAGTGGCTAGTATGATTTGTAAATAGAAATTTAAAAAATAATGGCAGGTTTTAAAAAAATAAAAATACTCTTTGCTTTCAGGAGCATTTCTGCCTTTTGGTAAAAATGATTGATTGTAAAATTTCAGTGTATAATAAAATTGAAACTCTGAAAATGTCTTTGAAAATCCACAGAAACACTATATGTTACACCTAATTTAGCTGTTGATCATACATGTTATGTATATGACTTTTCAGTTTGTATTTATAATATAGCTCGAGTGGTAAAGTTAAATAAATAGAAAGGATATTTTTACATTTCTAATTTTTACGTAGTGAGAGATTAATTATCTTCTTAGAGCTATGCAGAGGGTTCACTGGGAGCTTGGACTTACTAATTTGAAGAAGAAAAATGCACATGGCCATGTCTGGGGGAGGTACACAGCTGTTCTCTGAAAATACGTCAGAACTGTTGAATACCCAAAGGAATAAGTTCTCATAAGTTTACCAAAAACAGAAGGACAGACAATAATGTGGTTGGTCTCAGTAAGAGTAAAGTTTTATCTACCCTGTGCCACGTTTGACCAATTATGAATGCCTTTGGGAAATGTGTAATTGCAAAACAGTGGCATAATGACCCCTCTTCAGAGTGTTACAGCCTTTGAGTGTTTGCAGACCAAGGTCCTCCTAAGCCCAAGCAGCTCCTGGGTGTTTCCTGTGTATTATGTAACCTTACTAGATGTATGTTCTATGAATGGATCCATTCTCCATGCAACCCATATGCAGATTTTGTTCACAAAAGGAATTTTGCAAGGAGTTACACACCTTAACTAAGTATCTAATCACCATGGGGGAGTTTCATCTTTTATTTCAATAATAATTTAAAAACTCAGAAGGCTAAAAAGTGTGTCCACTGTTGATGTTCTAGAGCTTTCATTTGTGTCACTTGTAACTCAGCAAATTGTGACACCATCTGATGCCAGTTTTCTTCATTTCAACAGTACTGTTCATAAAACTAAGATTCTCAATTCCTGAGACATAGAATAATTTTCTAATCACAGAATATTCTGAGCTGGGACTCTCAAAAATCATAAAGTCCAACTCATAAGTTCCTGGCCCATACAGGGTTTGAAGCTACGACCTTGGTGTTATTAGCAGCACGCTCTGACCAACTGAACTAATCTCTTGGCTTTTTTTTTCTAGTTATGCATATCTTTCTTATATCAAAGGAAGACCTTTGCTAAATCATTTAGAAGGAAATTCTTATTTTCACTTTTGTTGGTGTTTTGTATATCTCATTAGCAGCTATTTATTCTTTATGTATTTACAAGGATGAAAGTGTTGAAGACTTACTCTGTAGTGGCATTATATATGCTTCCTTAATATTTAAGTCATGCTGAAGTGCCCTCTTAAGAAAGAACTCTGGATCAAACTTGTACAGCTCACAAGGAATAATATTAATTGCCTTCTACGGATTTTATTTTTAAAGAAAATATTTAAGAATTGGTGCCTCCAGACATATCTCATAGAGTGGCAAGATCCTCTATAATTCTTCCTCCCAGAATCCATTCTGTCAACAGTAGAGGCAACACACACCAAGGAGTTTGTGTCACACTTCTGATGATCAATGTAATATTATCTGCAATCTCTCTTTAAATACCATGTAGATTGTAGCTTTGATAATGGGATCTGTGTTTCTGGCACAAGTCAGGCTCTAAGTGGCTGTAGAGAGAAGTATGTCCTTGTGCAATTGTTTTCAAGATGTTTGCTTGTCAAGAAAGAAAAATCTCCATGCAAAACCTCAATCCATATGTGAAAACACAAAGACATGAAAGAAATAATTTCACCATGCCATTTTAGTGCAATTTAATTAAAAATCTAGTTTAGTTTAAATACATCTCTGGGTCTGAGCATGCTTGCTTTGTTAAATTTAAATTTAAGTTTTTCTTCAAATATAATGCTTCCTGAGCCGCTTTTAATTTATCAAAGTATCAAGATATCAGATACACACACACATAGACACACACATATATATATATGTAGGCATGCTTGAGAGCTGTCGTGTTACTTCTCTGTGGTGATCAGTGACAGGACCTGAGGGAATGGCATGAGGTTGTGTCAGGGAAGGTTTAGGTTGGGTATTAGAAAAAGGTTCTTCACCCAGAGGGTGTTTGGGCACTGGAACAGCTCCCCAG
>JAYDZK010000056.1:45008897-45025470 GCA_034509185.1 Euphonia xanthogaster | reverse complement strand
ACTCAGGGAGAGAGATAAGGAGAATTGCCCACTTGACACATGACAGCTGCCATACAGATGGTAATAGAATACATCCTGCCTTGCAATCTAGAACATCTTGGTACCTACTTCCACTGTGCCAGAAGCTTGGCTTCCAGCTTTGAGCTTTGTACTCTTTCATTGGGTTGGGGATGTAGGTTCTTTGTTTTCAAATTGTTCTAGAAAATGACAGTGACTGAAGAAAACACTTGGGACACCAGACTTTTATCTCTTTGATCTGAGGCCCAGGAATACACTAATCCTCCTTTGGGAGTAAAAACATGTGCCGTATATAAGACTGCACACCAAAGAAATAAGTATATAAGGACTGAGAAGGTGTCTGCTCTGCTGACATTGAAAAAATTCTGCCTTCATGACTGAAGGCTATCTTTGCTTAGCAATAGCCTTGACTTTGAAACCTGGTTTACAACTCAGAACAGCATGGCTAAGCTTCCCACATGACATAGATGAAAGGATTGCTGAGTGAATATGGAATATGTTAAGAAACTCACTGTGGCACAGCTAAACATGTGAGGAAGCTTTAATTAAAAAAAAAGACGTCATTAAAAATTAAGTTATCAAAAAAAACACCCTGTCTAAAATTAATAACTAAAAGGTATTTGGGGTTATTCTGTTTATTTTAATTGAGTCAACATACAGTTTTTCAAAGGTGCCTTAGCTACTGTAAATTTCTCCTTGATTTTGTCTTAAGTTTTCCCATGATTGTCATGACTGTGATGTGATACTGAGAAAATTATTATGACTTAGTCCAGAAATTGTCAATGACAAATCTATAGGTTTAATTAAAGTAGGAAAATAAAATGTAATACAGAAAATAATGTCATTTTTATTTGTGTAAGAAAAGTTGCATTTAAATATGATTGACTTCAGGCAAGATGCACAGTAAAAATAAAAACTCCCTGCAATTCTCCTAATTTATAAAGAAACAGAAAACTAAGTAGTGTCCACTCAACAAATACTTGGAAACCTCAGCTTGTACCTGGGCAGTAATTTAGAGTTGATGTGGCTCTGATAATATAGGCAAGGAACATAGCAGAAGTGAAAGACAGAGACATCTAATTTCAGTATTTTGATCAAAGGAGTTTCTTGACCGGAAAGACAGGAGATGTAGCAAGACTGAAAGCCCTTGTCGAGTAGTGCGGTTCTGGTGAAAGCTCCCTGGAACTATTAATATATATGTATAACCATATAGAACTATTAATATGTATATCTCTATATGTATAATTAATATTTGCCCTTGACTTCTGCTTCTGTGTTTTCCCACTCTCATTCTCTTGCTTACTCTTCTAGAATATTTTTAATATTTCTAGCATTGTAGCTCTTCTTATAAGTTTTCTCTTTTTTTTCTGGTTTCTTTATCACGTATCTTCAAGCAGCCTTTTTGTATATTCCATATATGAATACAGTGTGAAGTAGAAATAACGTGAGTTTGTAGGAGCTTTGCCTTTTTAAAATACTTCAACAAACAGTAATTTGTGAAAGAAATATCCCATGATTAAAACTGAAATCTGATCTCCATATTTAGTGTGTCAGTGTCAGTTGCATTCAGGGGAGGTGAACCTTGTTATTCTATGCTCTTATGTGCAGGGCAAGTGGAAATGGTACTTCCTGACCCTAAATTCATTATTTTGTGTTTCCAACTGCTGTGGTTTCCCAAAAGTCATTGTACGACACCTGAAGAAGAAAGGCCAGCACTGCTTTAAGCTCTGGTCCACTTAATCAGCTGAGAACTTTTGTCTGATGCCTAACTTTAAAATTCATAGAACAGTTTGGGTTGGAAGGCGCCTTTAAAGGTCATCCAGTTAGACACCTGTGCCATCTGCTGGGACATCTACTAGACCAGGTGAAAACCCCATCCAGACTGGCCTCAAATGTTTCTAGCAATGAGGCCTCCACCACCTCTCTGGGAAATGTGTTCCAGTGTTTCACCACCCCCATTGTAAAAGACTATTTCTTTATATCTAGTCTGAATATGCCTCCTTTTAGTTGAAAACCATTACCCCCTGACCTATTGCTACAGGTTGTACTAAAAATTCTGTTCCCATCTTTCTTCTAATCCCCATTTAATTATTGAAAAGCCACAATAATGTCTTCACTCAGTCTTCTCTACGCTAAACAACCCAACTTTCTCAGCCTGTCTTCATGGGAGAGGTGGTCCACCTCTCTGATCATTTTTGGGGCCCTCCTCTGCACCCACTCCAATGGGTCCGTACTTTTCCTCTACTGAGGACTCCAGAGCTGGATCCAGGTAGGGTTTCACCAAAGTGGAGTAGAAAGGAAAAATCACCTCCTCACCATGGACCTCTCACATCTTGGTGTGTAGCAGTACTTACATCCCCACAATAAAGATGAAATATTTTTACTTTCTCTGATTCAGTCTCTCTAACTGCCAAGATACATTAAGAACTCATACCACAAAGCTCAGAATTCTTACTTTCCCACAGGAGTTCTTATAGGATTTGCACTCTGCCACCCTTCACCTGAGGACTGTGAAGTAAAATCATCTAAGTGTGATGGTCTTTCTTTATTAATAGTCTTCCTCAACTAATTGACTTCAGAAACTGGCAAAAAGAATCAGACCTTGGAAATGACTGACTTATTCTGAATCTTTGTCTTTGGTGTGATAAACATTGCTGTGTTGGCTCCAGTAGAAAGTATGGTTTACCTGATGTAGAAGAAAAATGCCATTTTAAGAAGCAGGCAGTTATTTTGATTGAAACTTCTGTACTTCTCTGTGATGAGTACAGCATGTCTTGGGATTCTATCAAATGATAAAAAAAAAATTGAAATTCAGATTGATTAGAGAACTTGAAAGCAATTACAAATGACAGACGTTTAGTCTTCATATTGATAGTCTGACTGTGTGGTGAACTTAAGTTTCACTTTAAACTTTTAAAGTGAAACTTTTAAACTTCACTGATCAATGTTCATATCAGTGGAGTTAATTTAGGTTTGAAAACACATAGTATGTCCTCATATATGTGTAGATGGTTTTTTGGTTTTTTTTTAATTTGTCCAAGTTATGCTTGGAAGAAAGGAAGCTGCTTTCAAAAAAAAAAAAAAAGTATATATGTCTCCTTCCTCTGTGCAGATTTATTCTTTGTTTACCAGTACTGTAGCTGTCTCAATTACTTTGAATTCTGGCCTGCCATGTATTCTCTGAGCAGAGAAGATTTTAACAGCATAATGCCTTCTTTTCCATCTAAAGACTTGAAGAAAATTCAGTTATCTGTTAACTGGGCTAGTAAAAGGCCAGTATCCATGTCCCATTTGGTAGTTGACTCCCTGTTCATTTAAGAACTGCTGTCATTCTCCTTGGAAATACCTAATGCATGTCATTTATTCCCGACACCATCACCAGCCTTCTTTCATTTAGGTTGGTGCAGATAGGAGGAATAATTAACTAACTTAATGTGAAATGCTAAAAACACTATAAAATTCAAGGCAGCCTATTCCAGCTGTGACCATCTTTGCTTTTTTTTACTGTGCTTCATTATAGGTGCTTCCATAAAAATGCTTTCAGGGAACAAGCATTGTCTAAGGATTTGACATTTTGTCTTTGTGTCTTCATGAGATTTTTGCAAGCTAATTTAAAAACAAACAAACAAACAAAAAAACCAAAACATAAAACCATATTGCACATTCAAAAAAGTCCTTTTTGGGAAAAATTGTAATTTGAAAGTCTGATGAAGAGTTTCTGGTTTTATCATCTGTGGTCATCAGAATGGCTTCTTTCTTTCCTCCTCTTCTCACTCTGCCTTTCTTCTCACTCTTATTCTTACAAGAAAAAGGTGTGTGCCCACTTTTAATAAGAAAAGTGATTAAATTTTTTTCATGGTAATTTCCTGTTATTTTAACAATAAAATTTAGGAAAAGAAATAATCTGCAGATTTTTTTTTCTGGTATATCTCTTAGAGTGCTATCTCATATGTTGAGCTGCTAGTCATGCTTTTGTTTGCTTTTAGAAAGAGAGTAAAAGTAACTTGTTTTAAATTTCTCAGGAGACCATGATAATCTGATTTCCAGTTTATTCCAAATGAAGAATGTGCTAATTAAAACAATCAGAATATTGTTTCTGCAATAATTTGTTACTTATGATTGACATAACAAACTACTTCTGCACTCTCATTTCTCATGGGTATGTTTGGTAAATTAGACAACTTGCTATATTTCTTCACCTTGCTTTTTACAAGGAACTTCCCGATTGATGGAGATTCTTCCCACCTACCTATGTACAAAACAAGATCTCAGTGATCTGTTGTCTCCTCAGGTGAAATGTAAGCACACTTGCTTAAATAGCAGAAAAACATGAATGATAGAAGGATCAGATCTGCCTGGTTTGAGGCCTTAGTTCACAGGTAAATAAAATTATTGATGATACCAAGTATAACATAAATAAATTGGAGCAGAATTAAGCAATAATAAAACTCTAGGTCTGCCTTTCTTCAGATGTATCTGGTTTAAGGCCCTAAAGAACTTGTTACCACCTGTCTTGGAGCATTGTAGATGAGAAGTAAATAACTCACGACCAAAAAGGGTGTTTTCTAAATCAAAAGTATCTAATTATGTAAGAAGTTTTATTTACTTATTAAAGATGTGCCAATGACTGGGTGAGGTTATTTGGTCAAGAAGAGTTTTCTACCATCTATTATTCCTGGTATTCTGATCAGACTGTTACCTGAACAGAATCTGGACTATAAATTATGGGACTAGAATGGTATCATTCCCACATATGCTAGTCTATTTTCTGATCCCTTAGACTGAGTTTCTGTTTTCCTATTTACAGTTTCTGGACTCTTAAGCAAACTTATATATGTATTTCTACTGGTCTGGAGGATGTTTTTGAAAGCTGTACCATTATAGTGCTTTTAGCTTGATAAATAAGTCCTCTTTATTAGACCTTGCTTTATTAATGTCATACACGTTATTATCCCTAGTTAAGAAAACGTTATTTTTAGTAGGTGTACCATATTTGAAAAGCAGGGCTATTTGGTGCCTTTGGGGGATATCTGCCTGTGTGTTTCAGAGAGAACAGCTGACCCTTCTTTGCAGAGAGTATCATCCTTTCATGGATGGCAGAGTTCCATGGAAGTAGCTGAAGGTGTGACCAGCACCTCTCTGTCATTGCACTTCTTTCATAGAACGTCCCCAGATATGGCTTCAGCAGAAGGCTTTCTGTGAGAACTTTTAATCCAGCTCAAGCAAAATAAGCCAGGTGAATTCAACAAGTCTGCCCAAGCTGGGGCAGCTGATTAGCCCTATAAGCAGGTTAGCCATTCTTACACTCAGCTCTGGCCCTGGAGCTGCTTGGTGATACCTTCTGTTTGAAGAGCAGGGGGTGAGTGGTAATGTACTCTGTTGCTGCAGCTATTCAGTAGGTGAAACTCTGTCCTCTAACTCCTATGTGATCCTAACTGAAGGTAAATTATTCAGAGTTTCTATGTGTAGCATTTGTGTTGCGTGACTTTCCAGCTTGTTGTGTAAGAGGGGTTTTAATTATGTTAAATTGTGCCTCTCAGTCTCTGTGGGAGCTTCTGTCCTGCAACTAGCTGGTGATTCATACAGTTTTTCATGATAATATTTTTGTTTATTTGGTTGTATTTGTATAGTAAGAGAGCTCTGTAAAGTGTCATTTGTGGTGCAGCATGAAAGTTTGTAATTGTCTTCCAACACCACTCACCACTCTTCATGTCCGAGCAACTGTAGTCTAATGCTCGTTTTTCCTTTAACTGTATCTAAAATTGAGAAGTGCTTTTCTGCATCCTAGTAGCTTAAAAAAAGCTACACATTGACTGCTAACTATGCTACTCCCCTAGTAGTCATAGTTAATTTAAAGCAGGTTAATTTCATGTTCCAAATGCACATATGTTTCCAAAATATCATAAACTGATATTTTGGAGCTGACTTGGTGTCAGCCAGCCTTTCATGCTCTGTGGCACTCCGGTGTTCTGGACTCTTAACTTGATGGCTATTTTGGTAGAACTATCAACAATCATTATTTAAAATAGTAACAAGTTTTCAGTTCCTATTTAAAGTAAGTGTATGTAAGTCATCTGAAATGGAGTATATGCACACATGACATTATTTATTACACTGTAAAGGATTCTTTGAGATGTATTGTCTACATCTACCCTCAGTACTCCTTTTCTGCTAGCATTTGATCTCTAAGAAACAATCCTAGTGCCAAACCAGGTGTCTAGACCAACTTGGAAACTACAAATACTGTTTCTGACCTCTTGCTGTTTCACCAGAAAGACAAAGGTTTCCAAGTTGTGTGTCACACCTGTCAGCCATTGCAGTCACTTTGGATACCCTGTAGTGTATAAAATGGCCATATGTGTCTGCATTTAGCCACCTGAATCTCTGCTCTTTGTTTCACATCTTCTTTTAAGCATCCTGTGTGTAATATTACTTTTTAAAGTAAATACAATTACTTGTGAAAAGTAAACAACTTTTAGAGATATTAAATATGCCTAGAAAGTTATTATTCTTAGTTAAATTATTTTGCACATTGTGTCAATTTTTTTTAAGATCATTTATGTTTCATAAATACTTTTCAAAAGAATTTAAATGGTTATCCTCTCACATTTGCAACCACCAAATAAATCATTTGGAGAAAGTAAATACAGTTAATTTGGTTTTTATTCTCTCATTTTCCCCAGTCAGTATTTATAACTACAAGATGTGGTGACCTGCAAGCTTGCTAAAAGACTATGATTTTTAATGATTAGTTTCAATACTGTCACATATAAGCAATTATGTAAAATTTCAGTGAATGTTCCACATAAAGTTGAAAATCTGAATGTAATTTTCCATGACTGTATATGTACCTATATGTAGAACTGAAATTTCATTTTACAGCCAGAGATATTTTCTATACATTCTTAATTTTTGTACACATTTTTGTCCCTACAACCTAACAGATTTAGCAAAAACTGGGGTAAGGGGCCTTTATTTTACATTATTTCTTATGAAAGGACCAATTCCATTCCTTCTGGATTTGAAACATAAGTTGAAAAAGAGCACAGATGCTCTTGTATGTGGAATGAGGAAAGAGACAAGCTGAAGTATCTTAAAAATACTGCTCTGATCAGAAATATATTCTATCTCGACGTTAGAAAAGGGAAATGTATGGTCAGTGCAAATGGCAGAACATACACTTTCTTTGTTTTCTGGTCTTGTCTCATGCTGGGGGAAACTGAGTTGTTGCTAGGGCAAATAATTCCTTTTAAACAAAATTGTTGTGCAATGTCTCCTTTTAGAAACATTATTCTGAGAATCATCCGCTATTTCTTACAGTTTCTTTTGCCTTGTATGTCGTAAGTTTTGTTCCCATTTGGTGGAGGAATTTGTCGTTCCTTCTTTGCATGTGATGTGTGAAATACCAGGAGGGGAACATGTAACAGGGTTTTTTTACAGTCTTCAACCAAAGGATATGATTTCAAGAGCTCATCTATCACATTGATATTGCTTTGCACTGATTTTAGTTATTAAGTGTCACCAAGCTTTCCTCTTGTATTACTCTGCCCTGCTGTACTATATTGTCAAATTAACATGTACTTTCTGAGCACAGCCACAACCCACTCAACTGCTTTCTGCTGAAAAAAGAGATCCCCACAGAATTTCTCGATGTGATTATATGTGATCTCTCTGCAGAATTACATTTTATATCCACTGCCATTCACCTCTCAGACTTTCTTATGAAACATTCACTAAAAGTTACAGACACACTGAGAGGATTTCTTTTTGCTTTGCTGCATTGCAAAGCTGAAGCATTTCAGCAGAATTTTAGCTTGAATGTGTGTTGAATTTGTCCAGCATTTCACCTGAGGGATGTTGACCATTATTTTATCAGTTTGATATGTTTAGTCCATAAAAATGTTAGCATGTTATTTTTCTGAAGAATCCTTATTTTGATGTGCAGGCATAAGGCAGAATTTTGTGCTATAAAATGTGATGGTTCATGAGAGCCTGTCTGTCTTTAAGATGTCTAGGAACCAAGCCTTATATAGTCACATAGAAAGAAATCCTCATGGAAACGGCATTATGGAGGTGGCAGCTGCAGCTCTTTATTTTTGTCTGTGTTGAATTTTGCAGTAAAAGGTTAACCCTTTATGTGATTATGAAAATTACATTTATGTCCTCCTCAAATACAAAATATACATGTATCAAAAAAAAACCTGGAGATGTGCAGAAGAGACAAAACAGCTCAATAAGAGCTGAAATTAACTCTATTTGTACCAGATTACACTGCTATTGCTGAAAATTTGGGCAAGAACTATATTTAGGCATTATACTATGGTTGGAATTAGCAGTAATAGCTGCCTAATATCCTTCCTCACCCAAAGCTTTTTTCTTCGTTAGATGCTGGCAAGCCATGTTCAGAAAACTCCATCTCTTTCCCTGAAAATCTTTCTCATCTTTTCATTTCCTGATGGGTCATAGGGAAACGATGACGGTAGAGACAATGAGGCAGTAAAACCCCTCAATACAAAGTCAAATGCAGACTGCAACCCTGAGGGATGAATTAGCAGTTTTGAAGCTTATGAGAGCGAACTCCCAACCCACAGAGACCTGGCTGTGATTTCTAAGGGAATGGGTTTTGAGAAGCTGGCAGTGTTGGAACCTGGGCACAGAGCCTTGTGACCATCCACAGCAACCTTGCCAACCATTTTTTGGTGGTTTCTCCAGATTAAGGAATAACCAGAAGAAGAAACTGCAGTCTGGCTGGACACTATTGCTCCTCTTCTGTGTTGTTGCTGCTGACAGTAGAAGCCCACAATCTTCACCACTTGCTTAGTAATCTTCTTGTTCTATCTCCCAGGTCCTTGCTATAATTTTGACTTGAGTGAGAAAACATTGTTCTGCCTCATCTAAGGTATCTGCATCCAAAGTGCTGCCATCAAAGAGCTGTAGCTTGGTCAGAGCACAGTGTTATTTGCTGTGAAATAAAGCTTTCCTGAATATTGCTACTTCTGGTTTTAAATACTATGAATTTTCTTGGTCTTACACCTTTTCTTGCTGATCATCCCCTTTTATATCGCGTTGGCAATACAACTGATATCCTCACTACTGAGGGCATTCTAGTGTTTGCAAAGCAATCTTTACTATGGAGATATGCTTACCCATCCTTCTATAAACAGGGTAGCTTCCAAATATTGCTCAGTTCTGAATGTTGGTTTTAGCAGTCAACTGAATGTGGGGAATAGGGAGTTGAGAATACATTTTTGGGCAGATATTACACATGTGCAAAGTGTGATGCTAAAAACATCTTTCTGGATCAAATGAAAACAGAAGTTGAATAGAATAATCATGTCACAATACAGTTGTTACCATAGCTATAGAACAATTTTCTAGTGGATCTTTATTTTACATTAGAAATATTGTGCCATGGCAACAGCAATGCCTGTTAAAGATCTAACTCTGTCATTATAATTTATCTATTACAGCTCTTTTCATTAGTGTTATTAACAACTGTTATTCTCCTGAATGTACTTTAGTTAGGAACATGGAATCTCTTGAGATACAAATGTGAATAAGACGATTTCCAATTTTACATGAATGCAAAATGCACAGTATTCAGTGTGCTTCTGATTTTCTTAATGTGCTCTGCAGTTTTGGAGTCAGAATCAGGAAAAAATATCTGAGTTTGATGAAGCATCTGTAAATTATAACTCTCAAATACTGAAAGTGAGAAATGGTATTCCATAGAGTTCTATATATGTACCACGAGCAACTGTGCTGGGGTGCATCAGTGTGAGAATAAATAGCTGATTGAATTGCAATCTGCTGCCTAAATACCAGTTTGGTTGTATATAAACTGGTGATAATAGCAATATGTATCTGTGGCTTTGAGATTATGGCACAACTGAATTTATTTGTAGTTCCAAATGTAAATGTTTTCCTTGTAACACAGATATGGCAGTATCACAGTGATTTTCAGAAGTAATCCTCAGATGGATAAGCTGTATGTGCACTTGTAATAACACTTAACTTCTGTAGAAATGACATCTGTTTATGTTTTGGTATTATGATACTCTTTACAAGTAAAAAGATAAAGTGGTAAGGAAAGCAGTATCTGGTAAGGAAGCAAGATCTCTTTCTGTTGGCTTTTTTTTATTATTATTACAAAAATAAATGTACTTGCAAAAAGAAAAAAAAATTACTTATAAGCTGAATGCTTCTCTCCACTGGGATTGAGTCCTAGAGCTTGAACTTCTCCTATTCTCTTGCGTCCCCACCCTCTTTCCTAAAGTTCCTTCTCATAAAGCTGACTCAAATGTCTGGGAGAAGAAAAAACTGTCATTATTAAATGGCTGTTCACTGAGTATAGACCTATGTAATGTAATTGTTTATATGAATTCTTAGTGCCAGTTAAGTTGGTTGAAATAATAATAAGAAGACATAAAATTAAGAATTAGTAAATGGTTTAATAGTATCACTTTTTTTCAATACACAGCAATATTCAAAATAAGAATTATTTTTATATGTTTAAAACTCTTATAATATTGTAGAAAATATTACATAAAATATCGCATTTTTGCATTGCTACTAAGTTTCAGTAGAAATATTGGTTTCAGTATCATTTTTCTTTAAGTTTATGACAGAAATATGCAGCAATTAAAAAGAAAATCTATCTCAGAGATGGGTAATTATTAAAAGCAAGGATTTTTTTTTTTTTTTTAATGAAATTGCCTATTTTAGCAAGGGTATTTTTTTAGTGGTATTATCCTATGTAAAGCTTTTCATTCTTTAAGTTCTTGAGATGGAGATCTTGGATATTCCCATGAACAATGAATCTGCAGTTTTAGATAATGGTGCAGTTTGGAGACCTTATTTAACATCTCACATTTCAGGTCTTAGATCAACAAATACTCTTGGAATAAGAAGGAGAAGCATACTCTAGGAAATTATTTTATGATTATCTGTTGTATGGTTTATTTTTTTCCTTCTGTGATTTCTTTAAAACGTGACAGGGAGTGATAGACTACTGTACTATTTAGAGCAGTGCTACAGTCCATCTCTGTGCTCTCCTTATTTGCTGAACATAAAGGTATTAAAGATTAACTGCATTAGGAAACTAAAATAATAATGCAAGTCAGTATTCAAAGAGCATTAACCTTAGCGGTTATCAGTTCAAAAGGCAGAAGATTCAGAATTGTAATTGGTTCATTTAACTGTGGATATCTGGAGGATTTCTAGTCCATCCTCCCCTTTGGAGCAGGACTGTCATCATGAGATCAGACGTTTCTTTTCCTAACCAGGTCTTGAAACTGTCCAGGGATGCAGATGGCACCACTCTGCAGAACCTGTTTTAGGGCTGCAGTGCAGCATGCAATGCTCCTTGCTCCTTAACCTTTGTCATGACCGTGTGGATTTTTTTTTTTTCTGATAGCCCCAGTCTTTTTTGTTGCCTAGTATGGATGTGGTTTGCTCTGCTCAAAATCATGGGGTGAAGAAGGTATATCTAAAAGATCTTTGCTTATGTTGCCACATAACTAACAAAGCTCTTATTAAAAGTCTCTTTAATAAGAGTCTCCCTGTCTCTGCCAGAGCTTTTTTTACTCTGGCCAAGACAGACCAAAGGTTACCCAAGTAGCCAATAACCAAAGGTTATCCAAGTAGCCATTAACCATATTCCTTGGTTTATGAATGGTGAATTTGACACATTGGGGGGCTGATATTTTTGATCTACTGAAATGAATAGTGACCATGCTTCGAAAATAGTCTGTGTTTAAAAATGTTTAATACTCTGAACAAAGAAATTCTTGAGGAATCTCAAGTCAGATGCCTAAACATTTTGTATTTTCAGCATTATATCCTTGTGCCATATCTCTCATTTTTCAAAGTAGCATAATATCACATTACAGTCTCACCTTAGAAGGATATATGAGTTCATATTTGTGAACTTCTTAAATAGTGGACATCATAAAAATTTGAGAAGGTCTTGAGGAACTTGATATTCAAAGAAAAAATTAGATGCTGTGCAGTAAATAGGTAATAAGACCACTCTTATATAAATCCCTGGAGATACTTAAAAGGTGTGAAGATGTGACACTTAGGGACATGGAGTGGTGGTGGTAGTGGTAGAGTAGGCAGTGCTGGTTTAACGGTTGGACTTGATGATCTTAGAGGCCTTTTCCAAACTGAACAGTTCTATGATACTATGGAAATGTTGAAGAGTTCTTCTTCATTAAGCAAACTTCATTGTCAACATTAAGTGAAATAGGGTATTTTTGAAAACTAGTAGTGATCTTATAAGAAGTGAAATAGAGTGCTTGCTAACACATAAGAAGACTAATGGGTGCACAAGCAATCTTTGTTTTAATTTTTCCTGACTTCCTTAAAGTATTTGTGTGGGTATTTTAAAGATGAAGGTTATACCTAAAGTGGAATATATATAGTTATGTGTACGGTAAGGGTTGTGAAAGATCAAGCTGAAAAAGGCTCATACAGTGTATTCGGAATCTTTGCTGCCACATCAACTATCAAAACTACCAGAATTAATGTTTTGATA
This sequence comes from Euphonia xanthogaster, assembly GCA_034509185.1. Lineage (NCBI taxonomy): Eukaryota > Metazoa > Chordata > Aves > Passeriformes > Fringillidae > Euphonia > Euphonia xanthogaster. The sequence continues at coordinate 45,012,914 of JAYDZK010000056.1, read as the reverse complement.
TGCTGTCACTGCAACACTGATGGAAAGTAAGTGACACACACACACACGCACACACACACACAAAAACACACACACACACACACACTTTCTAGTGGTCAGTACTTATATTCATTGACCACAGGGGAATGGGAGTTCTCCATAAGAACTTACTTTGTTTACAGTAATAAACTGAGCAAAATCAGGGCATGAGATGTCAGTGGTTCTTGGCAGTCTGTACTCATAAACTGCTTGCGTTTTGCCAGTCTTTGGGCCATACTGAATAGACCCACCTAGACAGTGCCTAGGCACAGTGCAAGTTTTAGCTGAGACCAGAGACTATTCCCAGTAATTATTTGGATGAACCAGCTCTGTCATGAGAAGGAGAGTTTAACTTAAAGGACATGAGCCTAGTAATTCCTTCAGATCCTCATAGCTATTGGCCAGTACTATTTAGTAACATAGACATAGCGAAGCTAATAGTGAAATTCTTGCAATCCAGGTTCTGTAAGTTCTTGTTTCTCTTGATTTATTCCCTCCTGGTATACTTTGTCCTGACAAAAATATTTATTTCTTCAATGAGTTCAATTCACAGTTATGAGATACCTGTCTGGAACATCAAAATAGGATTCACTTCATGACAGATATATCATGAAGGTGTCTGGCCGCAAACTGAATGCTCTCTCCCTTAAGTCAGTGGCAGTGTAGTTAGCCCAGTTAACAGAGTACAGGGATTGATAGATTTCACTCATTTTATTAATCTGATCTCTGACTATGGTGGGAGCTAACGTGCTTCTTACCCATATAGAAAAATTATGTGTCCTAATCTGGGGCAGAATCTCAGCTACTGAGTTTTTCATGAAAAGGAAAAGCACCAAAGCCACTAAATATTTACATAATTTATTCCTCATTTTGAATTCACCTTCAAAATTGCAGACATATGTATAAATCAGCAACTTTCAGAAATAAAAGAGAGAATGCCCCATGTCCTCCTTTTCCCCTGAATTTTTCCCCTAAACCAAATTTTTCTGAGTTTATTGATCCCTTAAGCTATGTCATGTCCTACATTTAACCTTTCTCCATACACCTCACATCTTTTTGGTTGCAAAATGTCTGAAGTGTATATTTTAGTTGGTTGTTTCTCAAAGAAGAAAAGTATATTTTCTTAAGTTATTAGAATTTTATCATATATAGAAAAACAATTTTGTATTTATAAGCTGCTGGCTAGTAAATGAGTTGAAGTTTTGAACTACACACCAAAGTCTGTCTTCTGTCATTCATAAAGTCAAGCACTGCTTTCTTTTAGAAAGGATATTTTGAGATTTGATTGGGTTTTTTTTTACCAGCAGATATTTTAGTTAATTGGAGAAAACTGCTCAATGTCTTTGCACATTATGTCATGATGCTATGCTCGATTCCTTATGGTAGCCACTCCTGTGCTCACAGTCCTACAGTTAGAGTCCATCTATACAACTTCTAACAGAATGAGATGAATTTATTTATCTTTAACAAAGTAGTTTTAGAGATGTGACCATTAGTAGGGACACAGTTATTCTGACTAGAACATGCTGCCTTAATGCTATGTTGATAGAATGATGTTAACCACACCAACACTTTAAGTGAGGCAGCTCAGGCCTCCTTTTTTTCCCCCCCTCCTGGGTCTTTCAGCAACAAGTGTAAAAAAGAGCCATAAAATTTTAATAATCCACTCTAAGCCTTGCCAAAATAGTGCATTTTTCTGTGGTTGCCTTGTGTGTTTATGTATGTGCTGAGTTACATATTAAGTGTGTTTGAAAAGATTTGATTTTGTGTTCTTTTTTCCCAATGGTTACTATTACTATTCTCAAAAGTTCCCGAAAAAAAAAACCAACACTCAGATCTATTCCTTAGAAACTGTCAGTAAAAAGGCATCATAGTGTAAATTCACTATTATTATAATGGCTATAAAAAGAAAAATTACTAAGAATACTCGTGACAATAATGGTTCTTCGTGTATTTTACCACCTACAAACTACCCACCTAATTCATCATACTAATGTATATAATTTTTGCACATTTCAACTCAATAGCAAATTAAAAGAGACATCATCAAGCTGATGGAATAGCAATGGCCTATTTTATCTTATAAATTTGTTTTTTCATGGGATTTATATATAGCACTGAGCATTGTTGGCTGTCCTTCTACCAGCATATATTTTAGTCAGGATAAAATAGTCATATTTAAGGGGTTTTTTTTAAGAGAATAATAAATCAGTTCATGGCATAGTTGCCTTTTGTTTCTTTACATAAGAATGTTCCAAGCAGCATTAAAAAGTAATTTTGAGGGGAGTAAGGATTTTTTTGTTTGCAGTATTTTATCACCCTTTTATGTTTACAAGGTTCTCTCTCATTTCAGAGCAACGTAGCCAGGGTGAAACATCCACTGAAAGTGAGCTTCCTGAAGGACACCCTGCTGAGCAGTTTGCAGGTTTACTTCATGGATCATCACCTGCATGTGACCCACCTGAAAATCCACTGCAGCTGTACAGCAAAGTAAACCTGTGCAGTGGGCCACTGGAGAAAAGCATTTTGAGCAAGAGTGCAGCGCAGCAGATACAGCTACGGAAAGAGAGCGGCTCTGATCCTCCTGTTAAGAAAAAAAAGCCACCAATTGTAAACAGAACCATATTTCATACTAAGAATAAGCCAGCAGAAAATCATACCCTGGTTGGTGCACCAAGGATCAGTGAACAATGGGTTATTACCACTGGGGGATTTGTGGAGCGAGCGTGCACGCTGGGCAGAATACGATCTTTACCAAAGACCTTGCTGGAAATGCATTTGTGCAAAAATGTTTCAAAATCTGATTCTAATCTTATCACCCATCCACCAAACGATAAAAAAGCAAGAAGCAATTGGAGTGAACCCACGCCAAAGCCACAGTGCTCCAAAGGGAACTCGGAGAGAACACCTTCCTTCACATCAGAGTGGGAAGAAGTAAGTTTTTTTTTCATTTTTTAAGTACTGTGGTCTTGCGGAGACACTGTCATTGTTTTCAGTTTCAGAGACAAAATAAAAAGTGAATATTCCACACTACAAACCTCATTGCTAATGTCACAGTGTACTGCATGGGAGTTCAACAACTGGCACAAAATGCAAAGCATTTCTGTTCCAATGCTGCCCACTCAATAAAGTCAATTGTTTTCCCTACTGAATGAAGTTAACCAGAAGTAATTCTGCAATTTTTTGTGGCACTGAAATTATTGTCTACTAAAGCCCTCACCCCTGACAATAATAATGTTGGTAAAATCCTTAGTAACTGTGCCTATTGTTTACATATTTGCTAATTATTTCCACCATTACAGTGCCCATCAGCAAGAGCCAGGAGAAAATGGCAAAAATAGAGAGTTGATTGGGCATTCTACAAACCCTCCTTATGTATCATATCCTCTAACTGGTGTGTAGCCTGTGTGCAAAATGCTTGGCACATACCTGGCTGCTGTGTGAAGTGGGAATACTCTTATAGCAGCAATGACTTCAGGACTACTAACAGAAATTTCCACATTGAATTTGTAGTGCACATGCTTGCTCATATGAGAGACTTTATTTTAGGTTTAGCATTCAATTTAAATTAATTTTTAGATGCCGTATGTTTAACTTTTTTTCTGTGCTGAATTTCAAGAATGTAAATGGTTCCTCATAGACACAGAAGTACCCATCTCATTGAGATAAATTAAGAGTTTGAAATGTTTGGATCTTTGCTGCTCCTACAAAGAAGTGAGGATTTCTCTTTAAAACTACTACAGTGGGAAAATTCATCTATCTCCAGGGTGCTATTGTGTTCAGAAAGAACCCTGAGTTTGATTATGTGGTTGGTTATTTTTCTAGGAAAATGTTTCAAGCTAACCTGTCTGATTTGATAGGGCATTTTAAAGCACTTTTGTAAGGGAAATACTCTCTCAGTGAAGATGTACTAAGGGTATCAGGTATTGATCTTTACAACTTGGATATGTTATTATAAAATCCTGATTAGAATCAGGTCCAGGTTTGCCCTTATACATG
>JAYDZK010000056.1:44941653-45005172 GCA_034509185.1 Euphonia xanthogaster | reverse complement strand
TTGAGTGCAGTTGGGTGCTTGTGCAGTTTCAGTTTAGATGTAATGTAATATAGTGTAATATAGTATAGAATAATATAATATAATAAAGTAATTAATTAGCCTTCTAATATCAATACAGTCAGATACGTCATTTCTCCCTGCCACCGGGGACCCCTTGGTTTACTATAAAGTTATACTTCAAGTACATTATTTTTATTGTCTAAGTAGCAACCAAGTAATAGGTTATCTAGGAGGAAATAAGGAGTTCTTACTTCTCGCTGCTAGCAGGCTTCTCCTTAAACATAGCACAACCAAAGGTAAAGATCTGGCCTATGCTTAGGAATAAAAATTAAGTAATACAGTATCACATAATATAATTTTGAAATACTTCATCAGTTTGTGTATAAATATGAGGGATTTTAGTTTTTACTTGAATATATGTCGGAAAAGCTTATCCAGTAATACTTAAAAATAATATTTTTAATGTTCAGAGTGTGTAAGTCAAAGAAACTTCTGCTGTTGAACTGTAAGCATCTAGATCATTGAATACTGTATCCAGGCACTTGTCTAGTGACTTTTTACCAAATAACAAAATTCCTGGTAATACTAAAGAGTAAACGTAGCTTCCTATGGAATCCTTTATTTTAGTGTTTGCTTAGTCCTGTGCTTCATATTATACTTCAGTGTTTTCATGAACTGCTAATAAAACCAAAAATATGTAAAATTCAAGCCAAATACTCTATCAATCATAAAGAACTTTTTGTACTACATACTATCTCATTCTTAGTGAAAAATATTTGAGAGGAAATATCTTGTATGCTCATAATTAAATAGCTTTATTTAAAATTAGACAATGATGACATCTTGTGATCAAATTCTTGAACAAACTTGCCAGAACTTTGGCCTCTATTTTCCTACTGGTGGTATCTGGAAAGACTTCTCTTAGATCATCCATGGAAATCTCTTAAGAAGCAATTGCAGGAGCAGTATAAGGAGAGATTCAAAACTGAGTATGCCCTTGAGGATTTCATCCACAGCATGCATTCAGGAACAAAAAAATTAAAGCAGGGCTTTCTGTTTGGTAGCAGAACAGGTACTGGAGGGCCAGACTTAAACTAAAGAGAAGATGACTGTTGATGTCCTCTGAAAAAGTAAAAGCAGGAGTGCTGACCAGGAAACAAGTAAGAACAACTCTTGATAACTGACAAAAATCCCAAACACTAGCCCAGGAATAAAGAAACCCTATTACGAAGAGGAAATAAAAAGTGCTGCTAGCTATTGATCCTCTACTCAAGGTGATGTGGAAATATCTGTAGCACCTGGCACTTAAATTATGGCTGATGTGGTTCTTCAAAGAGTCAAATTTTGCCAAATTACAAAGGATTGCATCAGTCATTAACATAGGATAAAGAATAATAATGGTACTGCTAAGAATTATCCTAGAAAATCAAAAGTTCTTATCAGGCTCTGTGACAGTGAATAAAGGAGCTGAAGGTTCAAGATAATATTGTCTCTCATCTCATGTCCAAGTCTAGCATCAGTCAGATACACCCTAAATGTAACTCTTCTCTCTCCTGAGAGAAATTTAAAATGAGAACTGTTTGGCAAGAACAAAAATCATAACCTTAAATAAGACAACCTGAACATAAGTCTTGTCCCTGGGATTATTTTAAAACAAGATTAAAGAAGTGACTAGAGAAAGTCATGGCTCAGTTTGCAAGGTATCTTAGCTGTTTGCACATTAATGGTAGAATAAAGAGGAACAGAGAAGAAATAACTGAAGATTTTATGAGGAAAACAAGAATTAACTGGATATTACAACAAAATTTACATTGTAGGTACTTTATCATATATATCACAATAGTACTACAGTCATATAGAAGCAGGGAAGAAGAGAGGAACTTTTGGCTTGTATTTCAAAACCAGTTACTTTGAGATCTCAAAAATAGGATTAGATAGAGCTTTTAAATATCTGTTGGTGTTCAGGGAAGCAGTGAAGAATATATTTGTCCTTGAATCTTTTCCAAAGACATTGGACATGATGGTAATGGAGGTTTTTAGTTGCCATTTTTGTGTAAGAAATTACACTGACAGACTGCCCAGAGGAAAAAAAGCTGAAAAAGGTAAACGTCAACAAATTCAGAGATTTTATTTTCAGAAATATATAGGGCACAGGTTTAAGAAAAATCTGTGGGGTTTTCAACAGAAATCTACAAAAGAGCGTAGTACAATTTTCACCAATGTGAAGAAAAGAACGTGTTAAAGACCAGCTGAGCTAAATTTTCCTCTCTGCTTCCACCTTAGGCAAAATGAGGAAAATTTCCCTTAACTAAACATGGTGGAATAGCACACGTGTGTAGAGAAATGTCAGAAGTGCCAAAGCACTCAGAAGCAGCTAGCAAGATTTAATATAACATAATTATATTAGTGCATTAATAGACAGAAGAAGAGCAAAGAGGTCTTCAGTACCTTAGAGAGAGCTACTCTCTGGAGGAAAGGAAAGGGTGCATGGGGTAGGAGCAGAGAAGGGAAAAGCACATAGTGATTTTTTTATTGCATGAGTTTTACTGTAGAGGTTGTCGGTGAATATATGACATGCACAGTTAATCCTAGAGCTAAAACCTCAGTTGTAGATAAGGAAAGAACAGATTATATAGGTTAGGTTTCTTAACTGTCTGGAAAACGTAGGCCTATTAGTGGCTTTCTGTGAGATTTCATGAGGGATGTAACAGGTACCAGAAGAATAAATAAGAACAAAATAGATCTTATCTTTAAAAGAGGAAAGAAAGAAGAATGTGGGGAATTATTTTCAATTAATAAACAAGTCAATCAACAGATATACTACTTTAAGTAGCTAGAAGAAATAAGTAATAAACAATATGGATTTGCCAAGGGCAAATCTATTAAAGCCATCTAATTACCTTCTAGGAGTGGATAGGAAATATTAGGTAAGGGAAAAAACAGTAGATGTCCAGTATTTGGACTTCAGTTAGGGTTTTGACACTGTCTCATCTGTTTTTCTTGCAAATTAATTAAGAAAGCATGAGCTTGATGAAAGTAATGGTAGGTCAGACAGATTAATCTTACTGGTAGTGTCTAAATTCAGACTTCTGGAGTGTGGACTGTGAGCACATCTGAGCCATTAATGCCAAGTTAGATAAGCAGGCACTTGGTTTGTTATTGGTCATCATGTCTAAATGGCTGAAGCATGCAGAATGGCACTGGTGTCTTAGAGGAACTCCTCAGATGTAGCTGTCTAAAACTACTTAAAATGAATCTCCCTCTGTTCCTCAGGACAAGATTATAAAGGTGATATAGTGGAGCATCCAAATAGATTATTATTATTAGGAAGATTATAACTTTGATTACATCCAGGAGCATCTGCAAGACTTTTGAATAGTTGCCAGAATGGGAAAGAATAACAGTTGGGGTATGACTGACCTTGGCTTGAGTCAGAATGGAATAGATCACTGTTTTATACCCCTTTGAGTCTATTTTGTAATGATTGTGTGACTACTGTAATAACATGATTTAGAAGGAGCCTATCTACAAAGTAAAGTAGAAAGAAGAAACACTGAAATTTCATATTTTCTTTGCCTAATTATAAACAATTTTTTTTCCAACAATAAGTCTTTCAAGACATACACAGCAGTAGACCTGTGTTAGTTGTAGCTTGGTTGCTGTTTGCAGGTGTGTGACTCAGGGTTTACTTATATTTGCAAATCACTTGGAAGGGAATAATATGAAATAATCTACTTCAAAAAAAACCCCAAACTAAAATGGGTAATGGATATCATATCATCATCATGATTAAAGCTAGAATTGTGTCAAATCAGAGCAGTTAAAATAATGAGTAAGAAAATAATTGTTGAAAGTCACTCCACATCAAAATAGTCAACAATTATTTTAGTTTTTTGAGAGAGTCACTTATGTCAAATAGGTTCTAGCACTTGGAGGATGATTTACAGTTTTATAATTCTACTGATCATAAATTCTGTTTTGTATGCTGTCCATAAATGCACTAAACAATTGCTGTGTGCATACAAGTCAGGATATTTTTGGTCAGCTGATAATGTACCTCCCCTTGAGTGCTCTCATTGTTCCACCTAGAGGCAGAAAGGGTAGGGTTTACTGAAATACCTTAATTTTCTTGATCTGAAATTTTATTTTGAAACGTACTGTCATACTTTTTTGTTACAGCTGAAATAAACAATTCTTATTGCATTTAGAAAGATTCCATTTTACAGGATTTTGTGTTGCTCTTTTGTGAGAGCAGTGCCTTTTCCTGTGCTTGGAGATAATCCTAGCACCACTTGCAGCATCTATGCCTTAATATCAATATCAAGGCTACAAACCTTGCTCAATGACACAGCCTGAGAGCTTGCTTTTCAAAGATTAGTGTTGCTTTTTGCTGGAAGAGGTGTATGAAGTAGAATCACACCACGTGAAAAAAAAAAAAGACTTTCAAGGAAGCTAGCAAATCTTGTGGAATATTTACTTTAGCAGTATGTATTCTCATGTGTACAGCTTCAGAGAAACTCATGAGTTGGCTCTTTTAGGGCTGCTCTGAAACCAGAAGGACTCTGGAACACTGAAGGCTATGCCTGAGTTGACTGCACTAGGTTTATCTTATTTGACAGCAGGACTCCACTGCATTGTGCTGTATTCTGAATAAACCTGCAATTCCACTTTATGTCAAGTTTTTTGTACAAACAAGACCTTATTTCTTCTCGATGTGCCCACTGCATTTTTGTAGTCCAAACTTAGTGCCAGGGACTGACAGTAGGTCAAAGAGCACTGAATTAGAATACATTTTATTGTGTTCTTTCTCAAATCTTCCATTTCAGGATAAAACTTGTAGACAGTCATCATACAAAAGTTATTTTATTGGTTTATTTACCTTCTCTACTGATACAAACAAGGCTATTATTGATGATTTCTCCTTTGCAGTATGGAGAAAATTTTAAGAAATTTTACTTTTCAGATTTGTGAGGGAAATTACTTTGAGCACAAAGATTGGGAGAATACAGTAGACATGACTTCACCAGCTTAGGAAAAGATGGAATCAGGTGGGCCCACATCCAGAAAAGCTGACTGAGAAGAGTAAGGGTTCATGTTGTGTCCTGTACAGCTGTAAGACGATTGAAATTGGGCAAAACCCTTGACTGCCTGAAGCTACATGCTTTGGTTTCCTCTCTGTCTTCCCCCTGTTCCACTGCCACTGCTCGGACATGGAGCCTTTGTCATCCCTGGAGTGGTTCTGCCTATGAAAGCTAATATATTAACTGAAAAGTCAAACTTTCTTTTATTAAATGAAGCCTTGTTAGGCTGGCCCTTTTCTGTTTGCTGCCATATGGTTGCAGTTTTGGCAAAGTGGTTTTCCTCCAAAGCTGTTAATATCCTCCCTCTTCCAAGAGCTGAAAACAGATAAAATATAAGTACTTAAGACAGTATTTTAATTGGATATGTGTAGGCATGTTGACATAAGGGAGATTTCACAGTGGTACATTATAGACTTAAAAGTATATATTTTTTTGTAATTTAGTTCCTGTTTTGCAGCATTTATCTTGTCCTTTTTAAATCTCCATTTGGTTAAAATAAGATCTTTTATAAAGTGGACTTAATTAACAGAATTTAATAAAATAAGCCATGAAACTTCTCACTAAGAAGGACACTTCTTAAGCTTACAGTTTTGAACACATAACTATAATTTTGCAATAGCCAACCCCAACAACCAGACAGTACAATAAGGGTAACACCACTTCTCTCCCAACTTCCCTTTGAAGCTGGTATGCTGTGCAAAAAGACCAAAATACCTGTAGTATCATAGATGGCAAAAGAGACAGAAGAAACCTGACTCTGTAGCTGATGAGACAAGGCAGCTCCTGCAGCTGGTGTCTGCTGCCAGTGCTGTTTGATGCTTCCTCAATAGGAAATGCACACGCAGTCTAAAATTACTAAGCTGCAAGTCTTTGAACTCTTTAGCAACAATTATAGGACTGCACTTCAGGAAAGAGAGCCACACATTTGTGTTTGGTTCTGCCCTTCCTTGTATCCTATCACCAACTGGAACGTGGAATTTTAATTTGCAATGGCAGAACAGCTGGGGGGAATTTGCATAACCAAAGTCAATATGCAATGTTACGGAAGGCAGAAAGTGACTTTGCTTTTAGGTGAAGCCATTTTCAGTCAGTCCCACTCTCATATGGAGCCTGTCACACTCAGTACCCAGGAGCAATGAGGTGTGCCTGTGTGCATGACCAAGTTGCTTGTCCATGGTCACTTCTGTGTGTTGTGGTCGGCTGACTGTGGCATTCTTAGTGTATCTGTTGGAGTCCTTTTGATTAAGACAAGCAAACTTTTTCATAGACCTTTAGGAATCAATCTTTGCTGTGGTATGGCCCTTTGGATCCAAAATTTTCTTCAGTAGCACTCATTGTTTTTGCTTCCTTTTCTCAGGTATTTTAGGCCATCCTTTGGAATAACAAAAAGAAGAATATCACATGCAATGTGCCGTAATGTTGTTGCTGTAGTGCAGGGTCTTCTGCTGATAAATTGTCTGAGCTGTTGTTTTATCAGAACACACTCCTCCTCTTGACAGGAACATATTCCCTAGTGTTTCACCATGCCAGCAGTGTCCTTGATTATCAGTACAGACCATGCTTTTAACTCTTTGAGGCACGGTGTCTTCTGGTGTTTTCACTTATGCATTATTCATGCCAATCTTTCTATTTCTGTTAATAATATCTTAATTTCAAATTATTTGAATGGCAATTTAAGTGTATGCAATCATCTAGATTATAAAATAATGGAGAACAGAAGGCATGTAGCTATAAAATATTAGGAAGAAATATTTTTAGCATTTATTTACTGAGGACATGATAGTCCTAATGTATTGCGTGTCACTGAACTTACCTAAAGATCATATAAATTCTACAGAAGTTATCACATATAATTGGGGTCGTTTGGTGTTTTGTTTTGTTTTTTTTTACTTCTACATCATAAAAACCTAAACAAGAGATAAAAATGTATCTGTTTTAATGATTCATTTAATCCCAAAACAAACCTTACAGAAACTGGGCAAACTGCGAGATAATTGTAGAGCCTTTAGCTATGTTTTATAACAAATGCAATGGGAGTTGGATGCAAAGGCTGCAGGCATGTATTTTATTTTCTTATACTCAAGTATTCCTATTATATTAGCAATTTTACCCTGTAGTGTCTTAAATGTAATATTCAGCTCTATATTCTTCATAAACCATTTTTTTTGAAACAGCCTACTACAATGGAAGACTCAGACTAAGCAGAAAATAGAGTAAAAATGTAAGTCATTGGACCATATTTACCAAAGTAGTCTTTAACTCTGATACATTTTCTTTTTACATTTCCACTCTCTCTATGAGTGCCAATCAACATTTACCTTTTATCTCTGTCCATGCTTTTTGTGTTTAGTGTAAGGCTTCTTTTTCCAAAACTGTTGCAAAGCAATTTGGTCTTTATATTCACAGACTTGGATAAATTATTTCTGTCATATGTCTTCTAAAAGGAATAGAGAATATTGATAGCAAACAAAGAAACTTAGGAAAATGGAACTAGAATGTCATAAATATTGACATCCATCAGTGAGTAAATGTATAGCTTAATTCTTGTCAATTTTGGTGTAGTCTGCTACTGGCTGTCAGACCTGGTCTGCAGCAGAACTGCTTGAACAGAGGAGTCTTCTACAAACTCTCTTTTAATTGGAAGATTGACGTGTCATTTTGACTGACTCAATATGCTGGGACTTTTCAGCGGCATTTTCCCACATCAGATGTAACATGCTGTTAGAACAGTATAGGAAATTAAGGCCCTATTTCAATACTGAAATTTTCTCCTTTTTAAAAAATAAAAATTAAAACCATCAGCAGTCTGGTCTGCTGTACCATTTTTTCTGAGTAACCAGACTTTTTCTTTCCTCTCACAGAATACAAACAATGTATTCTTCTGTGGAAAATTTTGTTGGATCTAAAGGGTTTTTTTTTTTATTTTCTAGAAGTACTTATTCTCAGAAAGAGGAATGCATGCTGAATCCCTACCATCTCTTCTTTTATTTTGTTCTTAAACTAATAGCTGATCCATCCATTCTATTGTTAAATATGGCTAAAAAAGAAGTCTTTGTGACCACACACGTGAACCATTTATGTACAGTTTGAATGATTCTCAAATCTATGTAAATTCAAATAGTGTGCTTACCACTGTTATTAAAGCCTCATTTCAGTATTTTTAAAATATTCTCAAATTATATAATTTCCTTCTAGAAGAAGTAAGAGATATTGAGTTATAAAGAAGATGTGTATGTTAATATGTCCTGATAGAGAGCTATATTAGATACACTTCTAGTATTTTTTTGAGATAGAGTGCAGAATGGTATGAATACATAGAATGCAAAACTCAGAAAATCAGATTTTCAGCGACTTCCAAGGGCATGAAGCTCAGAAATACTGACAAATAATAGTAAAATGGAGAGTTCAGTAGTATGATGTTTAAGCATGTTTGGGGACAGTGCTTAGAAAAACTGTCTGTGTTTCTCTACAGAAAATCAAAAGTAAGTGAGTAAAATTTATTGTCACTTTAAAAGTTTGGATATACCTGCCTAGGGCCCTAACCTTACAAAATCACACTAATAAAAACAAATCATGTTATGTCTCAAATTAGTTGCTTGTGGAAGTTGCTAAAAAATAGTATTGCTCACGTTACCTCCTGGGTTCTATAGGCAGTAAATGGGTTCCTAACACTTAGGTGGATTTAAAAACTTTTCTGAGGATGATGTTAATGCTGCACTCTGTTCTTCCTGGTCAGTTCTCTCCTCCCCTCTGTCAGACCAGTCCCTCAAGTCACTGAGATGTGTAGAATGTATCTTTTTCCACCATGGGGTTGAGTATATGTCTAAGCTTGGCCCATCTAGATAAGAGATAAAAGGATCAACAAAGGAAGATTATGGATTTCAGAACTTGAAAAAAAAAAAGCATTTTCAAAGTTATTTCCAGTAAAACTGAGGTCTTGCCTGTTTCTCCACTGAGAAATAATGGTATGGGGGGAGTTTCCACAAAAATAGTTTGGCTGGATTTCACAAAGTTAGTGGCAGAGTGCTTGCTGGTGTGCCTAAAAAGTAACAAGCCAACAATGCCCTCATTCTATAATGCTCTAATAATAATCCTGCTGTAATTCCAGAGGTTAAGAGATATTTTTTTCAAGACATCATAAATGACGTGAAAAGAATTATCAGATTACTTGAAAGTTTTAGAAATCACATGTTTAGGTTCAGCTTTTTCCTTGCTTTTTAATCTGAACCTTGCAACTATCTAGCCCCTTACACACATGTATGTTAATATTTTATTCAATTTGTTTGGCTAAATTGAACAGCATTTATTTCTGAAGCAGAATCAAATTCAATACCAGGTTGAAAAAACATATTCAGAATTGGAATCAGCACATCAATGGAATTAAAAATATCTGATGAAAAATGAGGATTTTGCAGCCTGTGGCCAGAAAATACTTTAAAGGCAGCAGAATATTCCTAACTTCTAAAATTAGTTTTACAGATTTGGCTTTAATAATCAGTTTGTTATTTTCATGTGTTATTGCTAATGGTAAATCTCTAGAGCTTTGTTCAGTATCTCTGATGGTGTTTTATATGAAATGCTCAGAGTGTTACTCTCAAAAATATATTATGGTTGGAGATCTTGTGGCAAGTGAGACTGTGATGAAGTTTATCTTTCATAAATAATATAGAGTTCTAAGTCTACTAAAACTGTATTAATAGTGGTTTCTTGAAAATTCAGCTGATTCACTCATATTTCCTTCTAGTAGTCCTTGGATTTAAATAGATATGAATCTTTGGATTAATATTTCTAGTAATCACATTTTGAGTAATCACAAGAACATCACATGCTAGTTGAAAAATCTTTGGCTTATTATAGAATTTACAGCACACCAAATTGTTTCTAGTTTTCATTCCACCTACAGAAATGAAGTAATTCAGAATATTGAACTTATTAAAGGAAGTTCATTTACTTTCTAACCCAGACTGTTAACCTGAGTTCATGATTTTAATGTTAGGATCAGTATTTTCTTGTTTCATTTCCCTGTATTCAGGAAGGTGCTGCATTGGAATGCCTTCACATCTTTCAAAAATTATTTGTGATATGCTACTTACCAGCCCTACAACATAACTCATGATTCCAGGAATTTTACAAAACTGTTTGTCTACTTTTATCCATTACTCCTCCTTATTTTAGGTTATTGCATTATTACAGTTCTGAGAATGGCTGAGGTTAAATTATTGATTGATAATATGAATTTCCATTAAATGCCAAAAATAGCATTTAGTCTAAAGTTGTTCTGGAAGCTACTTCTAAAGTGTATTTATTATTCATTGACAATAAATACTTGTACTTCATGTGTGAGTTTAGGTAAATATTTCTGACAAACTCTGCTGTTTGCTTTTCTATTTACAGGGTACGATGGCCTGTCTCAGTTACGTTGTGCTACTTTGGTTTTCTGCTAGGCTATTTAAGTGTTTCATAGAGCACAATTCTAAAGAACACATTATTTTGTACACAAATCCCCCTATTTGTGTATCAATACAGCGTTTATATAGAGCCCAGCCATTCTTCTCAAATTTATGCAGGAAGAAAATCCGTGTACTTGAAAATTTTGAAACGAGTAACAAGAAATGTGGCTAAACAGCTCTAAACCAGAAAGTGAGGCTACATGTAGGTGTTGGGTTTGCTTATTAAACCACCTCAAGTTTTGGTCTACTTTGTAGTGTGGGAAATAGTCATTAACCTGCAATAATCTTTATAAAATAATGGTGGAACTAGTCTGATGAGTGCATTTTCTGCTAACCTGTACCTGCAGGACCACTTGAGCTCAAGCTGAGATCCTTTAGCCTTGACAAATGAACTAGGTAAGGAATCATTCCTGGAGTACATTTTGTGAAACTTGTCTGAGGAGTTGCATTTGTATCATTGCAATTTCTAAAACAAAAAGCCATGCAGGACTAAGTACAATGCCACGAGAGGTATTTGCAGTGTTGTAAGCGTCAGCGCAGATCCTTGAAACAAGACCCTCAGCTCCAGAGCTGGGAGAGTGAGAATAGAGCCGTTGGCATGAGGGAGCTCACAGGCAGGATGAACTGGGTTTATATAAGCTCATCCATATGCAAACAGTCCAGTGAGTTGCCAGAGCTGTGCCAGCATGCCACCCACTCAAGTAACATCTTTATTATTCATTGAAAGATGCTGCAGTTTTCTTATGGTGCTGCAGAGCCTGTGTTAGTAGGGGATAAATATTACAGAAGGTGGTTATAGAGTTTGTGTGTAATAAGGCAAGCTCCTTTTGAGAGCTTGACTTTTTGTCAGGAAGCAGAGATGGATAGTTATTCCCTAAAAATCAGGGAGATGTCTGCCCCTGGTGGGCAGAGCCAGGTGCTGGTGACACGCTCCACTGACCACTGAAGTTAAGTTAGTATTACCTGAAATACCAAATCCAACCTAGTCTTAACTCGAAAGAAATCGTGGGGTAGTTTAATCCCAGATAAGTTATTTCATTTTTAAATGAACATTTTTTTTTACCTGTTTTAAAATATTTGAAAGGGGAAGTGGGAGAAAAAAATTAGAAAAGGAAAGAGACTGATGCGAAACAAAACAATACATTGTAGTAGCTGTAGGTGAAGGATGACGAAAGAGCAATAACCATAATTTTTAAGAACAAGAAGTGAGATAAACAGGGAGCATAGAAAATTAATTATAAAATGAAATTAGAATAGAAAGGGGAGAAGCTGATCTCCTGATCAGCTTTTCAAAGGAGAAGTTCACTCTGAAATCTGGTGCACTGGGGCAAGGAAGCCTCTGAACCCAGCTAGGCAAGAGGAACCAGAAAAAAAAAGTGCCACACTGCCTCAGGTTGAATCTGATTTATAAAATAACCTCAGGAAAAGTCTTTAATCTTCCATCATGTGTAATTTCATGAGTCAGAATTTCAAAAATATGTGTCAGTACATGCTTCTCATTTCCACGGCTCTTCACAGGACCTTGCAGCAGTTACCAAATCTATGAAATTGAGGCAATAGTTTATTTAATAGCTGTATGTAACTTCTTGGGATATCTCTGTGCAGGTATCTTTTTTTAAGCACTGTCTTCAAATAGTTCTCTGTTACCCAGTTCTGTGTTACCTAGTTCTGCTTGTTTGCTAGTCCAGTGTTGCTTAGCACAGAGCTGTAAAAAGACTTGCTCAAATTTGAAATTACATAAATCTGGGTTTATGGTGCCAGGAATTATAGGATAAAGGGTTGAGCTTCCTTAGTATTTTTAGCAAGACTATGTAATATACATTTTATATATATATGCACTCAGTGTACTATCTTTTAACAGTAGTCTAAAATTTTTACTGAATTAAGTAAAATATTTTGATTGGGCATGGTGTCATGTAAATTTTCAAGGGGGACTTTTTTTTCCTTACTAGACGAAAGCAGTGAAAATGATTACTCATAGGTGGTGAGTGTAGTGTTACTATTATCCCATAAAACTTCCCAAGAAAGGGACAGAAATTGCTCTGAGACAATAACTCCTTTTTTCAGAAAATATTATTAACTTCCATTGAAATCAGAATAAGAATGACCATTTTTGGACCATATTTCAACCACCAAACTGCCAGAAAAATACATAAAGGACAATTAAGCATAAGGACACTTTCTCTTTCAGGAAGACATTTAGCTGCAAATTTCTGGAAGCTGACAAATGCTAGGAAAGGATTGCTGGATGTCCATCTTATTCTTATGCTCTTCTGTAGTCATCTAATAGTAGCCACTGTGATTGAAGCTGATGAATGAGGAAGCTAGATGAGCTAGATGAAGCTGTGCTCTGATCCACTGCAGTTGATCCTGTGGTCTTGCAGTAAAACATCCATCTGTTCTTAACTAATTCCGTGTGATTCAGTAGGCTGCATCTTGTATTTCTGTTCTGTAAGCCAAGGATATACATCTGACTGAAGTCATGTGTGTTGCAATGCTATATAATATATATATTTGATTATCCCAATGTCTTTAGAAAAAAAAATATTCCCAAAATCTATTAATTGGAAATAGAAAATCAAAATCTGGAAAGACTAGCTGTATCTCAAGCAGTCTTGCTGCATGGTAATATATGTTACCAAATACGATAGGTAGGTAGATAGATGGATAGATGGATAGATAGATAGATAGATAGATAGATAGATAGATAGATAGATAGATAGATAGATAGATATTTCTCTGCATTATGGTAATGACATTCCTGAATAGAAATGAGTCCTAGTCCAGTGGCTGTGCTCTAGAAAACAGGTATTTTAATTTTCCAATAAGATCTGCTCCTCATTGACTGAACAGCATGCGTTCTGAAGGAGGCTAAATTAAAGTTGTCAAAGCAATCAACTGAACATGAAAAATATTCTAACTTTGAAGCGTCTGTGATAAATGTATGTTTTATTATACAGTGGAGTGCTTTGACTGAGCTCTTCCTGGGTAAATAATACATCAACAGTCAGAAATGCAAACATGTAGAAGGGCCAGTGTGTTTCACAAAGTACAGGTCACTGCTGACAAATCATCTGTCAAGTAACATGAATTTTCCTTGTTGACTTTGAGGTTATAGTTATAAAAGATACAACACTTACACAGTGGTAATGTAGAGTTATAATCAATATTGGTATAAAAATCAGAAAAGAGCTCTGAGGGTGATTTTTCCTAGTCACTGAGGGTTTTTCCATTATCTTGATTAGCTGCAATCTGAGAGCTATTTTTGTGAGTTCTGAGCCACACATAAGCAACGGAATGTAACCTTTAGATCATAGATACTGGATAGTGTTACTTAAATTCAAGCTGTCCCTGTTGATTTTGTTTTGTTTCTGTATATGCCGTGAAAAAATGTATCTAAAGGCACTTTCAGAGAAATATTCAGCCTCACCAAATGTTATCATCCACAGTGCCATCATCTTCCAAAGAGCCAGGCTGCTGACAGAAGTTGAAGATTTTAATGCAAGGCATCCATTTTTTTTTTAAAGTTTTATGAAAAAGGTCATTTAAAATCTCTAAACCTTTGGGGCTGCCTTATAGTATAACTGAAATGCATGAGATAAACCAGAATCCTGCATACCTTTCTTGGAACCTAGGATGCTTCTTCCATAATAAACTTTAATTGTAATAGTCTGCTGGATGTTTGGTGTAGTTTTTCTCATACAACATCCTGTTCCTAGCTATCCATATCTCCTCTCAGGGAATAGATGCATTACATTAGTTTATTCACTAGAACACCCTGCCATGCTAACTGCTGTCACAATGTAGACAGGTAACATTTTTATCTGCCTGAAATCATAACTATAACAATTATATCCTATTGAGCTTTATACAAGGCTGAAAGCTTTAATTTAAAAAAAAGTTTTGAGTACTTACTCTAGCATCGATTTCTTTTCCAGCTTTGCTAAACTTACCTGCCAGCTTACCTTCTTTCATATTCTCTACTCATAAAATTTTTGGTCACTACTAGTCACTACTAAAGTCCTCCACTTTTTGTTTTCTTAGCACCAGAAGTGGTTAGGTTTAGCAATGTTTAACAGGTATTTATATATCAAAAAAGAATTGGTTTAAATAGTCTGTTCATAGTGATTCTCCTCAGTCAAAAAACCAAACAAAAGTCAATAAAAATTCATATTGTTAACAGTAGAAAAAATAAAATTGAGAGACCCTTAAATCACTTAGCATTTAGAGCAGATCTGCCTTACAGCAGGTTTGAAATCATGTGCCCTCTGATATCACAGATTCAGTCCATTCCAAACCCCACAATAAACATATTCTGAATCCCATTGGGAACAAGATGTCTTGTAGAAATTATCGTATAGCATACCAGATGGCATCTTTCTTGCAGACATCCCTTCAGTGTGCTTCTTCTGTTGCCTTGGAGAAGAAAGAGCCAAGTACTGCTATCTCTGTAAGAGACTTAAGCATCAGTTTTCCCATGTAGGAATGGGTGCATCTTTTTTGATTGTGGTATCACAGAAGGATTATCATGGAATTTTTTGTCATTTGAAATCACAGGAAAGCACGGTAGTGTGTGTAAGGGTGTTGAGGTGAGACCATCTCATGCAGCCTGCAGGGCGTTTTCAATGTTGGCACCAGCTTTAGGCCTAGGCAAAGTGTAGGCACTGCCTGCAGCAGCACACTGGTGGGGCTGGCACTGAGTCAGAGACTTCCAAAAAATCAAGAGACAGCCTTTTAGTCTCAAAGCAGGAGCATCTGCTCTAGGTTCCCATTGCACTGGCTCAGAAAAACTGCCCAAGCAACCCCCCTGAGGTAAAACACCCGTACTGGCTAAAGATCTGGAGATCTCAAGGGGCTGCAAGTTCCCCAATCCAAACAGTCCTGGCTCTGTGCCTGCCTTTGCCTTGCTATAACCTTTGGTGGAAGCAGGAGGGAAGAAAAGCCTTGTAGATAACAGGATACTTAAGCAATGAAACAATAGTCAGGGGTGAGGACTAGGCAGCAAGCTGACTGTTTCTCCTTGCTTTCTTTCCCCTTGCGGAGCAACCTTATGTTGTGTTGATGGGTTCAGACTCGTAGTTATACTGGCAGAGGACAGAGTTGGAGAGAGAGCACAGTGGGACCAGCAGTGCTATAATCATCCAGGGCTGGAGCCATGGAGACAGTTAGACACAGTACCAACATGAGGAAATGTGTCTGGGGAGCCACTCAGCAACTGAATTTTGCCTACACTGTTGCTAGGCATTGAGCCAAGCACTCATCACTGGCAGCATAGCTTCCATGCTGTTTATAGTAAGGTAAGGAAGAAGCAGTTCGACCATGGAACTAGTATATTGATTACTGTGTGTGCCATTTGTGGGCAGCAGATTTTTAGTGTTGGGGAACGCAATACAGAGACATTTGTGTCTCTGCATTTATAGGAAATACAGGAGCCAGTCATGCATCATCTATTCAAAGGGATTATGCTTCACTAGATCTCTTTCTGATATCAATTTTTCTGCTTACAGGGGAAAGAGAAAGTATCAGGAATCTTTTTAAAAGAAGTTTATTAATTCTCAGTCAACTAAGAAAAAAATCAGGAAGGGTATCAGAAATTCTCATCTTATTTAAGATACCTTTGTTCTCAATTTTCCCTCTGAAGATCTTGCCCAGCCTTTTGAATTTGCCTACTCAGGGGAAGTCCCCTATATCTCAGGTCAGCATAGCCTACCCTTCATGCCTGGGCACTATCCTGAAGGGATTGTGATTTGTCTATATACAAAAATATTCATTCATAGTAGAGAAAACTTTTCAAAATAGGAATGATTTGCAGACCTGTGTGAACAAAGGCATTTCTATCTCCATCAGACCTAGATTTCCTATCAGTTTGGCATTCCTACTTTCTCTGAGAAGAAATGAATCCTCCATTCATTTATTTGAAGTACATTTAGCAATGAGAAAACTCCTAAAATTTTCTTTGGCTACTGCAGATTTACCAGTGCCTGGTGAGTGTTCAGTATTCTTTTTAAAGACATAATGAACCTTTCACACTTTGTGTAGTAAATTTATCAAGTCAGTAAGAATACCTGGAATAACAGAAGATCTTATAAGAGATCTTAAGCAACTTTCCAACTTCATGAAAGATATTCTATGCTCAACTAAAATAATTCAACAAAATTATTATGGGCTTTAGTTTGCATGAGATGTTTCAAAAATCCAGGTAGCAATATCACAGTGAAAGGTCATCCAGTTTTAGTCCAAGGACTAGTAAGATTAGAGTTGAAACTCTTAAATATTGTTAATTCTATATATTTAGAATCTGTTCTGCAACTGCTCAGGGACCTTCTGTGTGGCACTGGAAGAGACATTGTGTTATAATGTGTTGGTCAGACTGTAGGTTTGGTTTTCTATGAAACAATTATCTGTCATAGTACTATCAGTTCCATATTATCCCCTTGAAAAACATCTATAATTTCCTCATGCCTGGAATTACATTCCTCCTTTGAGATGGTCATTGCTTGAGATTCACAATGGATGAGAAAAACAAAAAAGTAATTAATTTGCTCAATAAATGAAGCACCACTGACAGGATTCCTTCTAGAATTGTACCCTGAATATACTTATTTCCTGCCTTTTTTTACTAAGTCCTGTCATATGGTTATGAAAAACAAAAGTTTAGTAAACATTCCTTTCAGAACAAAGGAATAAAATATTCCCATCTTGAGAGAAACTCTCTCAAAGATGAAATGTAGATATAAAATACATCATGAGGTATTTGGTTTCCTATGCAGAAAATGAATTTTCCGCTCATTTAAAATTCATAATCTTTTTTTTTCCAGTTATAGTTGATAAAATTTAAATCCTCTCTAAAAATCATGCAAATCTTATGTCTACTTCCTATCATTCACATTTTTGTAAGAAAGGATATAAAATTACAATTTTATCCTTTTAATTATTCATTTGAAATGGTGACCTTTTCAATTTGAATTATTATATGTCGGCATGAAGGTTTTCTTGTGTCTTAAATTTTACAGTTGAAGAAATCATGCAGATAATCTAATTACTTTGACTAAAATTGTTGTGCCTTTTAAGTCTTTTGCTGTACTACATGAGAGAAACTGTGAAATATATTCATTATTGATTCATTAAAGGGTTTTGCTATTATATAAGCAGAGATGCAGACCACTACCTATCTTACATTAAAAGGGGGAAGGGGAAGGCATAGTAAACCATGCCATGGGCTATGCTTTAAGTACTGTGTTTCTTAATGTCTTGTGAAATGTAAAAATCTACAACAAATAGATATGTAAAGCATAACTGGTATGAAGATTCTATTCAGATTTAAGTGCTCTAGGTTGCTTTTGAATCTTGCTATTTTCTGCATTTGTTTTGACTGCTCTCATCATTCAAGATTGACGCTTGGATGGGTGTGTAGGAGGAAGCAGCAGCAGCAGGCTTACAGCTTGCAGACAAAAAAAAAATCTGCCTTATCTGATGGCTATTATTGAAAATGCGAGGTGTAGCCTAGGCTGGGTAATGAAGGGGAGCGAGCGAGGGGGAGCAAGAAGCATGGAGCTGCATACTGATGAGTGTAGGAGTACTTGATAAAAAGAATTCTTGCTGCTGGCAGTGCATTGCTCATTGTGGAGTATTCCAACAATCACATATAACGGAGAGCAGCTTAGCTGACAGCTTGATATGCCTTTTTTTTTTTTTCCTCTACTGTATGACGTACTGGTCTGTAGTAAAGATTAATAACCAAGAAATGTAGAGCTGCGATCAGATCTTACGTTATATACTGCCCTGAAAACTATGTTTTACTTCTGACTTTTCTGTTTGCTGAAAACATTAATCTGTCAAGCTGGCGGGCTCGTTTGATACCAACTTTTCCAGGAACACGATGTGGCAATGCCACCTCTCAGCCCAGGACTACCGCTATTATCCAGTGGATGGTTATTCATTGCTTAAACGCCTCCCTCTTCACCCTCCTACAGGACCCCGATGCCCTGTCCAGACAGTGGGACAATGGTTGGAAAATATTGGGCTACCTCAGTATGAAAACCACTTGCTGGCTAATGGATTTGACAATGTGCAATTCATGGTAAGAAATCTTCCGTGCATAGCTGTGTATATACACTGTAGCTGCCTTTTTTGTCTGTCTCGTATGTGCTCGTAAAAGCCTTAGAGCTATTCTGCATTGCACTAAGATCTGTTTAGTGTTTCACTTTCCTATGTGTAGCTGAATTAATATATAAACTGCCTTTTTATAAACTTCCATAATATACACATTGCAAAAGAGTCTAGGCTGAAATTTGGTAAAATAAAAACTGAGTATCAATGCTCTTTCTCTCCCTCATCAATCCTCCGATTAAAGAAGAAAAATGCACAGTTCTTTTAATCCATTGCAGAATTTTCATAGTATGAAAAAGCTGCAAACACCCCTTTCTGCAGTGCATCACATTCTTACTTTTGTTTCATCATTAACTTGTAATGATAATTAAAGAACATGCAATGCTATTCTTGCCTTGAGAGGTATTTCAGTAACAGAAAATTATTTAATGAAGTGTGCTCTTTCTGCAAGTAATTCTGGATGTCTTGGTTAAATATTTTTGCATCTTAGATAATCAGGCTCTGGGATTCACTTGTTGAAACTTATGCCCTAAGAGAAAAAGTAATGCATTCCTATTAATTGTTCCATTCTTATGTTTTAACTCTAGACATTTATCAGGAATGTGTGAAATAAATGAAATTTTAGTTAGGTCAGGATTTACAATATCACCATGTGGTGTAAAGTAACAGACCTGTCATGCACAAACTTCCCATTGAAATGAATATTGACAGTAAAGAGAGAAGCTTACTTGTAAAGCTGTTATATAATCACTTTTCTACCTGCTTCAGTATTCCTCCTACTTCAGCCTCTTTGAAAAATCCCAACTGCATTTCTTAAAAAGTATCAGGTCTTAAAACATATTTCAAAATATCTTTAAAATATATTTTAAGTATCCATGTATATCTTGGAACAATTCTAACTATTCATAACTTCTATCTGCCATATAAGAAACAGAAATGAAATGGCATGACTATTATATCTGTAAAATCACCACATGAGTTGTGTCCTTCCTCTTTCCATTAGTTTGCCAACATTATTATATGCCTTTGGACTACTGATCAAAAAATTAGGAGACATATCTCTGCCATTTCCACATTACAATAGTGTAGACATTTCTTCCTGTTTTTATATGGCTACCATGTGATCATTTGCTTAGATCAGTAAAAATCATTGTCATCTGCACCTTTAAATATTCTTTAAAACAAAGCTGTACTGTCTGCCCAGCAATGTCGGGAAGAAAGCAAAAAGTGTATCATGCTGCAGTTTCCCAAAATGTAACTACATAGTCTTATATATGTTGTAGCATTAGTTACACAAGCAGGTGATCATTTAGTCTTAAAGAGGTTACAAAAGGAAACTGTTCGAAAGAGGCTGTAGGTGGCATAACAAATGCAGAGGGGTGCACCTACCACAGGTAAAATTTGAGCACCAGAGAAGTCAAATAACTGCCCTGGAGGGCTTTTCAGTCATACCCTGGCTCTAGAGGGGCCTGAACCATGGTCTCGGGGAATTTATATGACTTTCCTGCATCTCTTATTACTGTACTTATGTAAACATACAAATTACATACAAGATTTTGTTATGCAATATGCAAGTCAAACTTCTAACATATCAGGCAGATTAAGTTTTGTTTGCATACTTCTCTCTAAGCCAGTGTTTTCTGGTAATTTTAAGCCTTTTCTGATATATTACAGATGAAATACATAATTACTCTTAATATTAGCTGAGGTAGCATGCATTGAATGGAAGATTAGACTCATAAATCCAATAACAATAAAAGAGTTGTGAAATTGTGTTGTAATTTAAAAAAAAATATAATTTCAGTAGTTCTGTAATTTCCAATCTATTGATTTCACCATTCATCATGCTTTTGCGTATTTTAGTTTTTGTCTGTACCAGAAATCAAATATTTTCTATATTTTATTGGAAATAGAACACCGATTTCTTTTTATATCACTTATTTGAATACATCAGCATTATGTAAGAAAAACCTCTCTTGAAATATTTAAAAAAGTGTTTCAAAAGCTCTTTTTCATCCCAGCTAAAATATTAAAGGGAAAATTAACCTTAGAAAGTATATAGGCAAAAGAGAAACACCTACTAAGCTAAGAGAAAAATTCAGATTATTCCAAACTTAGTATGTTGTATTCTTCCTTAATATGACAGAACAGCTTTGCCTTTATTACAGCAGTTTACATATTAAACTGGGGTTCAAGATCTTATTAACTTAAATGCTTCAGATAGGTTGCTGCTTTGCATTGAAGAAGTCTAATAGTTCAATGCAGTAAAAATCAGTTAAGACATATTTCTTATTCATTCTGTACTATATTCCTGCTTTTGTTTTTTCTGGAAGCACAGTCTGACCTGCATTTATTCATTCTGTTGCCTAAGCAACAACCATCACACTCCTATTAAGTATGATTTAGTAGTACAGGTCTTAGTAGCTGTTCAGAACAGAAGAGGGAATATCACAATGTTATAATTAATGTCCATGGAATAACGTACATCTGAGAACAAATATATCCCATATATGCTATTCTCAACTGCAAAATTCTATTAATTAAATTAGCATTGTAATAAAAAGGTGATTTTCTGATAAAAAGATTTCATGGTTAATAATTCATTAGGTCATGGAAATTAACTCCTTGTGTTTAGTCTCCCTTGGGCATTAGGAAAGTTACGCGCTAGACTGTGGTTAGAATTACGAAGATTTGTTTATCTTACCTGAAGTGTATGGACTTTCTATGAAGAAGCAGCTGGATTCCTATTCACTTTACAGTACAAATAATTTTCAGTACTTTATCAATATATATGTTTTAAAAATGCATCAAAACATAGTATTAAAAAATTAGTGATTTTCATGAAATACTTTAATTCTACTTTACAGCATGTTTGCGCACATAGCAAGTGCAGCTCCTACCCACTGTTAGGATTGTGCAGGAATGACACTTCCATAATTTTTAGTAGGCCCCCAGGCAGATTCAGTCCCAAGTCTTGGTTCACATGTGCTTGAATATGTGTATGGATACGCAATCATCATTAACTTTGATAATTTGTTGTGTAATAGGCTGCAGTGTCCTTCAGATGTAGAAATTTTTAGTGACTTTGTGCAGATACTCTGTATTTGAAGATGCAGATGATACTGCAGTTTCTTAGCTTGAAGGCTCCTTCGCAGGTAAGCCTATTCCAAAGTGCAAGAAAAAAATTAAATCAGTCATAAATCACAGTGTATGAATTAGATGTAAACTATAAGAAAACTTATGCATCTTTTTGATGCATAGGTGCAATGGATATCCCTGGGACAAGCAATAATTTTATGCAGGCTTGCAGGCCTACGTCACTTAGTATGCTGAGAAAAAAAAAAAGCTGACTTGCAGAGAAACAAATGTAAATATATAAATGTGCGAGGTCACTAAAAGCTCTCATGCAGTTTTCTACAACTGTGAAACATCATCAAAGACTCCATTCTGGATTCACAGAGATAAAAGCAGTTCAATCAAATCATTGCCCAGTGGGGACTAGTTCTGATTAAGGACTGTATATAAGAACTATCTATTTATAGGCTGTCCTAATAATTTAAAATATTCTGAAGCTTTATCGCTTATTATTGCAGTTTGATGAAGAAAATGTCTCTTAAAGAGATTGATAAAACACACTATGGCAGAAACAGGGACCAGCATTCAAAGTGAGTTGACAGAAAAATATGAAGCATTTTATTATATCTTTGGCATTCTAAAATATTGTTCACTGTCAACAGTTAATATTTGCATTACACTCTAGGCTTTCATAGCTGCTTTTAAAAGACAAGCATCTCTACCACACCGAGTACCTATGTGGCTTGCATTGCCTGATGGTCTAAGTATTGCATAAGTGGTTTGGGGTTTTTTTTAATTCTCTCTTTTCCACTCTTGGGAAACTGAGACATAGGGTCACTGCGGGGTGGAATTTAAAACTCTTATACATTTGATACAAAAGGGACTCATTCTCAAAATGCCTGCTGACATAATGTTTAACAGATCAAGTCAGTTGCTTAAATGTAGGTGTCTAGTACCAATTGAAATAACATAAGGAATCCAGGAGATCTAGGCAAGGTTGACAGGTATCGCTGAGAACCAGAGACAACCAGGTCCTTCGTGATTATCAAGTTCAGGTGGGATATCACTGAATGCCTCAGACAGCTGTAGAGTCATGATGCTTTGGCAGCTGAAATTAATCCTAAATTACACAGAGTTTGTGACATGTCTAGAAACTGAACATAGTTGTCTTGAGTTTTTGCTTATTTGTATATGCATTTCTTTCCTTTCTAATAATTTTCTGTATTTGTATTCATCCTGTGAACTTACCTGCAGAAGTATTTACCAGGTTTCTCACTGCTAGACATGGTCTACCTTCTCAATTCCCCTTAGCTGAATGCTTTGGATGTAGTTTTAAGTTAAGTTTTGGCTTTTCTTTCTCCCTTCCTCTCTGTCTCTTTCTTTGTTTCTTTTCTTTCATTTTTTCACTAGTTCTGGAGGTTGATTAGCTGAAGTTTACCTGAAGACGCTTCTTCTCTCAGGTGTCATTCCTGGGAATTGCTCCTCTGGAACACACAGTAGTTCTTCTTGCCTTTAATTTTTTTGAGGATCTTATACTCTGTATTAGGTATAGAGGACAGAATTTTATTTCCTTGGAGTGAAATGCACCTGAAAGAAAATCTCTATGTACATTAGCTCTAAGTCCTGTGTTTGTGGAGACCAGCTATATTTTCACCAAAAATATCTAGGGCAGAGATTGATGATTTAGGCATTAGATGAATGCTAAAAAATAGTTTGTCAGTCTACCAACACCATTCTTAAATTAACCACGTGGCTGGTGTTGAAAAAGGCCAATTTTAGACAAGGGTTCTTGTCTGTAGTGACTTTGGTGACTTCCAGAAGCCAACTCCTCACAAGCAAGTCAACCTCTGCAGCCTCCAGGCTGTCAGCTCTCCAGGCCCATAATGGCTACTGCTGGGACTCATTGGGATACTCATGCCTCATCTGGACCCTAAGAAGATTTAGAGGACATTGTCTGTGTGTACTTTACCCAGAAATTAAGATCTATTTAAGGCAACCTTAAAACTGGCTGTTGATAAGCTGGTGATGTACAGCAAGCCATACTTTTAGCAGAGTCCCACTGATGCTGGAATAGGCTGTGGTTTAAGATATACTACACATCTAATAAAATCTTGGAATATATTCCTGGAACCACAAGTCCCCTTGTTAGGGCCTCACTCTCATACCCAGGACTTGCTTTTAGTTTCATGGCAGACCTACAGAACTTAACACTAAAAATGTGGAGCTCCTCTCAGTATCAGTGTAGCACTGGCTTTTTTGCATGAGTAAAGTGACTCTGTCATTCTGGTGTCTTCTGAGTCTTCCTCTCCTTCACCCCAGTAACCTTTGCACCTGTAGGTCTTCAAGAAGGCCACCTTTCCCCTTAGCTCAAAGAGAATGAGGCAGATTTAAAGTTCAGATATAGATAATTACATGTCTATTTACACATCAGTAGATCTTTTGGACTCAGTTCAGTTGCCCTCATACTGAAATTGAGATGTCTGGGACATCTGTGTAGGCTTGGACTTTACGGTACAGAATCTATAAAATAGCAATACCTGTCTGGAGTTTCAATCAGATTCCAGGCAATGTACATTTGCAGCACCTCAGATGACTCCAAATTCATTTCTGTGGCTGACTAAGTGAAGCACCTAATCAGACATTAAAGCCAATGGAGCGCAGAATGCAATTTACCTGGGTGGCTGAATAACTATTAGGGTAGTTATTTGAGGATAAATTAAAGTAGATTCATCTGATCAGCTGAACCACCGTCTAAGCTCTATTGATGGTTTCGTGCTAGATCTCCTAAGCTATAATGTAGACACAAAATTTATGATCATTCAGTTTGGGCTAGAATCCATACAAAGTTCACTGAAAACAAAATACAATTTTTATTAGAGCTTTTTCTCCTCTCTCAGAACATCTAGCCCTGAGGCTTCAAGATCTTTTTCATCCTAGTAGGAATTCTTACTAGAGAAACTGCAAATTATAACTCAGGTGGGTGCCAGAGTTGAAGATTGTGCCTGTCATCCTGCAACAGCAGCGAGTCTAACAAATAATCCCATTCCACATGCTCCTGTTAATGCTTCTGTCATGGTATTCCTCAAGCTTGTCAAGAGACAGAAGGGATTATTAATGTACTACCCAGTATTGCGTGTGTAAATAATAGCTTGCACTGTCATTCTCTCCTGAGGTGTCTGGCAAGTTGGCATCATCCTGTGTGAGTGCATGCAGCTATGGAGAGGTAGTGCTCATTCCCCAGTGGGAAGGGAGTTTAGAGGAATCTGCTTCATGTTTTTATATCTATATATGTAATGTGTGTGTGCAAAAAACCCAGCACTGCAAGCTGGGGACTGATCTTGCACTAGATAAAGGACTTTATGTAAGTTTTGGCAGTAATGATTGCTCAACAGGGAGCCAAAGTTTTTGTGTATTTCACTTGAATGGTTGATTCATAAGGAACACACCTCCAAACAGACTGTTGGCTTCATTAAGACATCCTGGGTATGGTGGATCCCTTGAGAGTCAGAGAGAGTATGTTTTCTCCTAAACCTGTCTAAGCAATTGTATCTTGAAGGTATAATCAGGGATGGTTCTATCTGCCTGTATGCTACATTCTGCTAAGTTAACCTTTAGGTTAAGGTTTCTATGATTGTTCTGGAATATTTGGCCGTCTTCAATTAAATGTAGTTCCACACAAGTTTGTACATACCAGGAAGAGAGACAGGACTTTGGGCTGCACTCCTGGTCAACAATCCAGGTGCCAGTATCTTGAGTGGAATGTCTTTGCACTCACGTTTGCCATTCAGGTTAGCTACACTTGATGTGTATTGTCTATTTTGCTCAGTCTTAGAAGAAAGAGCTTGTCCAAGGTACACAGCAGTGTATTGGGCTCAGTCATACTCTCCCTAGGAACAAAGGGCCAAATCCAGATGTTGAAAGTCATCACATGTACAGTCACTACTAACAGTTCCACCATTTCATGGTATATATCTGTGAATACGACACACGAGGACTGGAATTATTCCCATCTGTTCTAACAATATGTTAAATGTTAATGTTAAACAGTGTGTTTAAGCTAAAAGCCTGCCTAGTGCAGAGAGTGGCCTCATTTTGGTGTACAAACACTGATGAGCTGTATTTTGAGACTACATATGTGAGGAATTGGCTATTGGCCCTAAATGCAATTTTATCATAAACTAGTCACAAGTATTTCATCTGAAAGCTAGTTTGATAAAGTGGATGAAAACTCTAATAACCATAATGAAGCATGATGTTTTAGTAACTCATAAAATAACAGGTGTAATGCCAGTAAAACTTGCTATGTATTTATTTAAGGCCAGCTGATTACGTTGACCAAAAGGGACAATGGTAACTCTTCAAGAATTAGAAATGTTTTTGTATAGAGTGATGTGTATGATGATGTTATTGATAACTGATGAAAGTTATGGAAAACTTGACAAGTTATAAACATTGTTTAAATAACAGAAAATTTAAAGATTAAGAAAGGCAAAAAATCTAAGAGGTTTTAGGCTTCAGTTTTTAGTTCTATTTACAGTTCTAAAACTAATGTCCTGTATGTAATAAGTAGCAACTTATTTGTGGTTATTCCATACAGGAATACTTTTAAATAAAGTTAAATTTAAAAAAACCCAACAGAATGAAATTCTCAAAGCAACATAATATACGGTTGTGTGTATTAGTGGATTAAAAAAACATTGTCCAACAAGAAGCAATTAAATGGAATCTGGAACAGTAGATAAATTTCAAACAATGACAGACTTCCCTGACTAAGTTAAAGGACAGAGCAGTACAGAGTGGCTTGATTACAGATAGTGGCATGGTGGGACTCTGAAGGAGTTTTCAGGGAAAGATTAATGACTTCAAAGAGATAGCTGGAAATAAACATGTTTCTTGGGCATGTTATCCTTTTTGAAGGAAGACCAGGTGATGTAAGAAAAGCTCGGGTAGTCATATGAACAAGTATTAATGCTGATCAAAAAATAGAAACAATATAAGATAAAGAAAGAATGAATTGTGAAGAGCAGATAAATAATCAAAATACAAAAAGGAAAAAAGAAATAGGAGAGAAAATGCAATGTCCATAACTGTGTGAGTAGAATGCATTCAGAGAAATCTTTATCAATATGCTATAGCTAAAAAGACGATTTAAAAAGCTACTACCACTGCTGGAATCAGATAAAATTCATTTCAGTTTTGCATTAAGAACAAAATACAATAATTGATCAAGTACAGTGTTAATGAAGACCACTGAGAGACTGGAGGAAGACAAAGAGTGAGAATAATCATATTGCAAACAGACAAAAGAGCACTTGGTTAATTAGACTATCTGAATCATCTAGGTTAGGTGATATTTGATAAAGAATTCTAAGAAACTGAAGAGAAAATACCAAATCATTTAGCAATCATATTTGAGAACTTCTGGAGAATGAAAAATTATTAGAGGACAACTAAAATATCGATGTAGTACTAATATGTATGTCAGATCACAGGATTTTTCCTCAGGATAGATTTCCAACCTCCTGGACTGTTTGTCTTCAACCATTCACCACACAACCTTTGCCTAAATCAAGGGGAAAATGTATGGTGGTGTTACTGGCAAGAGAAAATCACTGTCATTAGCACTAACTCTGCTGGAGGGAAAGTGGGGAAGTATAGGGAATGCTGCAGTGGGATGTAATGGGAAGAGAATAAAGCTAAATGAAGTAACTCAGCAGCTGGGAGCTGAACTATTTAAAGGGAACCAGTAAAGAAACAGATGTACTGTACAACACATTGTGCCCCACATCATTTTGATGAGAAATTATTTTCTGTTAGAAGCCACTAAAATTTCGACACAAGCCTAATTTTGCTAGCTATCTCTTAAAAGCTGTTTTAGAAAATGTACCAGAATTGCCATGCAAGCAAGCCATTCCTGGTACAATTCGCCTGACTACTTCTAAATTTCCTGGATATCTAAATTTACTGTCCTTCAGTTTGAAAATCTTTTGTTTTCTCACACATTGGTTAATTTTTTGCCTTGTTTATGGTATCAACACCCCAGCATCTGTTTTAACCATGGCATGACACCCATGTAGCCTTTATCACCATGCTGTCCTTTCTGTCTTTTCACACACACACACACTCACATTTGTGCATACACATATGACACAAAAAAGTAATTCATTACAATGAAATATTCCACATGCTTAGAAATAGATAACTGGAGAGTTACAGTACCTAGGTGACCTCAGTTTATCCCTCACATTCACAAGCCTTATGATAGAGTCTTCAGTCACAGGTTTCTTTACTCATTTTTCCCCTCAAAATTCCTTTCTCATTAAGTGCACTGAGATTTGAGTATGCATAGGCACATATTTCAAAGAACTATCAGTTAAAATAGCACCTTCTGTTATTTTTCTAATGCTACGTTGCTTGAATTTTATGACCTTAGCCCAGCAGTCATTTAAAACAATAATGAGACCCCCTAAACTTCCTTCTTTTCTCATTCAGAAGTGATGTACATTTGCATAGTGTTGTTAATCTGGAACATTAGAAAAAAATACCTATATATCTGAGCATGCATTTGCATTTTAGAAACTGGGTTATAAAGAGTTAGAAAACATAAAATTATAGTACTTCAGGTTATAACTTTAGACAATTGAAAATATGTATATGCAGTTAGAAACACTTTTGTCACAATTTTTTCAGAAGCTGAGAACTGTGCATCAGAAGTCAGCTCCAAAAACTTTGCCTGTGCTTCACGTGAGTCAAAGCACAAGCTCAGTTACAAGAAACTTTGCACGGGACAAAATATAGATTCTTAAATCTGCTGAAAGTAAAGTAAAGGCCCAGTGTAGACAAAGCAAGCTGCTGTGTCTAAACTATGATTTTATTCCACATATGCATAATGGTTGAATTAACAGAAAGCTTTTGTTCATTTTAGGTACAAGGTCACACGTGAAATTCACAACAGTTCTCTGGTCTTGTTCTTAGCCCAATCCAGATTGAAATATATTTTCACAAAACAGGAAATACAAATGTTACTTTAATCCCCAAATAATTTACTTCTGTATTCTTTAAGACTCTGCATTAAACACTTCAAGCATTTTATTCACTACGGAACATGTTGTATTCTGTATCTTTTCCATTATACCTTGATTATTGTGCAGGTGGGATAAAATCTCCATACACCAATACACCGTATTTACTTTAGAGTGGCTACTACTGATGAAACTGAAGGCACATGCACTTGTTGCAAATGCAACCCTTAACTTAACTGAAACCTCATATTTCAGATGTTTATTACTCTTACCTTATGCATTATTTTATTAAATTATTGGAAATTGAATGCTTTAAGAACACTGTTGATGGGAACATCAATGAGTTAAATTTGCAAGATGTACCATACCTGCTCTAGATTTGTGTTGAAAGTCTTTGATAGCTAATAATTGTTTGAAATTTTTTGGTCCCAAGTCTAAACCTAGATGGAAGTTTTGACATATAAAAGCCAAAGTATTTGTCCAGGTGACAGAAGCGGGGGGTTAAGTTGCTGTAAATAGAAGTGAATAAACATTAAAAACTAGAATACCATGAATAAAAGTACACTGGATAAATACTTATCAAATAGCCTTTCAATATAGATCTCAAATGGCATTTTTGTCTGAATGCCTACTTAGCAGCCAAAAATTAGCAAAGAGTGGCCCCTCTGTGCACTATCCCCCTTCGCAGTCACAAAGAAGGGGAAAAAACCTGTATGTTATTCACTGGTATCTTACAGCCTACACTAAGAAAAAGTATTTTATTTGTTGCAGCTGATTACAGCTCTTCAATCTCTGAAATTATTGATAGCTTCTGTTCTTCAGAACTATCCAGAACTATTTCCCAGCTTTTTCACTTTTTGAGGTTTGTTCTCTCTAAACAGCTCCCCTTTTAATCACATAGGACCACCACTTCTTGAAGTAAGTTAAGATGGTGTTTAAAAAGAAATAGCAGTTCTTAGCTGCTATGCTGCATTAGGATAAAAGATTGCACAACTGAATTGGTTTTTAGCCTTGATCCATTTTTAAATATAGTATGAATATTATAGCCCTGTTAGCTTCTCTAAACTCCCTAGGCATTCCTCTTGTTGCCAGAAAGGCATTACAAATTGACAGTGCGAGTTATTTTATTTTGTTTTCCATCTCCCTTGGAATTTGGAAGTGTGTCTGTTCTGTCCATGAGCTTTTTATTTCCTGACATTTTGATTTTTAAGTACTTTTTTTATTGCCTATAGAAATAGTAGATCTTTGCTTTCTGCTCAGAAAAATAACTTTATGTAGCAAGAGTGGAATATTATACCAAAGAACCAACATACCAACAAATCTATGACTCTCAGTAATATCAATGTTTTTTGTCAGAAAATTCTGCTCTCGCTGCTTGTATGGTTGATTTCCCTCTATCTCCTAACTTTGCTTCATATATATGTTTATTTAAAAAGCATTCTGGTTTCCCTCATTCTTCAAAAGAAGAAATGGAGGCTCAGGGGAAAAGAGAATAAAGAAAAAACTTGCTAGGACATGCAGATGAAGCCTGTCCATGGAGAATACACGGGACAATATATCTAAGGGTCTTCTCTGAGGTCAGCTTTTGATTTGAATTATGAATTTGGAGGCAATGCCTCTCTATTCCCTTATCTGGCTGAGGGAAATTACATAACTTTGCTGGCCTACATATAGGAAATCAAGAGAGGATCCTGGGGAAGAAATATCTGTGTATTTTGAGCTGTCTTGTGGATAATTATCTGCTTGTGTCTAACTTTTAATGTCCAGATTTCTAAGTTCCTTTAGTTGGGAAGAACACTTTCTCAGGAAGGAGTCGGAGGTAGCCAGATTACCTGAGGAATCTCACTGAGTACCTTCAGCTCAGTTCTGAATTAAGTCAGTGGCAAGGGTTGGACTTAAGCTCAAAATAGTGCAGAATACCAAAACAAGCATTTAATAGTTAATTTAATTATTATTTTTTTAATTAATCAAAAACATTTTTGTCTGTGCATGAGCTTCTTCAATGTAATTTATCATTATTTTAATCTTTAAGTCATGCATTTTATTCTATAAACCAAACTCACGGCAGAAACAGTTTCTCAACATTGTTCTTGTCTCCCCTTGAGCTGCCTGGGTGCCACTCTTCCTTTCTGTTTATTTCTGAGGTTCTCCACATCTGACCCTTTCCCCCAAAATTCATTTGGATTCTGAGATCTCTTTCTCCTCACCATTCCTGCAGGCTGGACTCTTCTTGTGCTGCCCATGTCCTCCTTTTCTCCATTTCCTCTTTCCGAAGTAGAAATTACCATATTTCTTTTCTTTGGTCTCCAAATCAAAGGAGGGAGGGAGCAAGGGAGGAAGAGAAGGCAGGAAGAAGAGGAAAAAAGGAGATGAAATAACTGAAAACGAAGAGGGGGACAGAAGATGTCTGCTTCATATCCATGTTCTTTTCCTGACCTAAAACATTTTTACTTGATTTGAAAAGCCTGAGGACGTTTAACTGAATGGTTGTCACAATGGTGTTCTTGTCACTCGCACCTCAAACCCAACAGAGTTGGTGCTGAGTGAAAACTGACTTCCTTGTCTGGGCTTGGGATGAGTTCTTGCAGAGAGTTGGCCATGCTTTCCAGCATGCTTCGTAGTTCCATGTCCTTCAGATCTTTCTATTTTCCAGAATATCTCAGGCTTCTTATTTACCTAGACAGCTAGCTACAAATTGTGACAAATTTGTCTGATAGAACTGTTGCACTCAAAATCCTTTAATACACATGCCGAAGGGAAGGAGCAGATTTTGACTTGCTGAAGTATGAGTGCTCACAGCTAAAACTGAATATTACTATAGTTGTCCCTTCAATACTTATGTAGATAGATACTAAGTACTTAGTGAAATGGAAGAAAACAATCTCTGCATTTTTGTATTGAGAACTAATATATTGCATTTTTTTTTAATTCTAGCCCTAATTTTTTCTACTTTTATTCTTTATCTGTATAATGGGTATCAAATTGCCACCTTGCTTTGATGGAGTCTTATAAAATACATTAAATCATTGTTTGGAGCTGTCTAATATTAATTCAATGAATGTCTAAAAAAAGTCTGAAGAAAGTGAGTCATTCTTACTGGTGAGGTCTTCAATGGGAAGCTATATATAAGACATGGACCCACACAGAGAATGATAAAGGCTAAAAGAAGAAATATCAGCTGCCTTATTTTCCAAGTACAACCCATCCTCTTGTACTGAATTCTTGGATTATTCAGAAATATAATTATAGTGTGTGTTTGGTGCCATGTGGGATATGTAACCTGGGGCGAAGGGTAGTTAGCCAATGTTGAACAATCTGCAGTCTGGTATTTTGTAGCTTCATGACATTCCTATAATGTGTAGTGGGGATTAGTAACTCCTGTTTTGTCTGTTTTATTCACTGAAGTGACTGTTCCTTTTAGGAAGGTGTACTGCAATCTAGAAATTATATCAAGTGAAGTCACAGTGTCCCACAATCTTGTCTCACTGGATCAGGAGCATACTGTGGTATTGTGCAGTTTGTTGATAGCACTGATTGTTTTGGACCAAATACCACAGGTGTGAGGGACAAGGGAAACTCACAAGTGTTCACCAAACTACTAGGAGCAGTTTTTTTACTGCAAAAAAAAATTCAATTAGAAAAATCCAGCTCATGGAGCAACGTGTAAAGTGTCAGTAAATCACTTGTCTTGAGTTAGGACAGGAGGAGGCCCCAAAGGATTCCTAGTTATTTGTCAAATGCAGTGTCCTTGTACAGAAAGGGATTGGTGGAAACACTCATCACAACAGCATCAGGAAGAGGGGTGCCAGAAAAGCTGGACTGGCTTGCCTGAAGGTTTCCTTGTGACTGAGGGAAAGAGGTACTAGAGTGCCAGATTAATGGACTTTGGCGGTAGATATCCCAACACCTTGAAAATCAGCTGTGTAGCAACGTTGCAGAATCCTTCCACAGTGTTTTGCAGCTGAATTAGTCTGTGTACAGTTAACATTATAAGAGTATATCAAGCTGTCCCCTCATTAGTTTTGAAGACATTTATTCCGATTTTTAGAAAATGCAGTACGTCATGAGAAGTATAATCAGCCCCTTGGACAAAAAGCAGAAGTTCACCTTTATTGAAAAGACTCTTGAAGACAAATACTGTTTGCTAGTCAGGATGGAGAGTTCAGAGGGCTATGTCAAGGTGCTAGGACTATGTGTATGAAACCAATATGTGGCTTTAGGTTTCACAGCCAGTAATTGCTTCAGCTGAACACAAGTTATGGAGTTCATTTCTCTGAAAAAGCTTCTTCAGATGAGTGGATTTTTTTTCCTCATATTCACTGGTAATAAGGCATTATGTCAGCCATTAGGTATGCAACTGATTTATGGGCTGGTGTAAATATGACATCTTGTGTGAGTATTTGTAGCTTCTAACTACTTAGGTATCAATAGAAAACACAGAACTGTTGTAGTCTAATTACTGCTTTTGTGTTGTATCTGAGATAAACAATACAAGAACATTTGCAAAAGAGTGAAAAGGTGTAAAAAAAGCAGAGAATGTGTACAGAAAGAAAGGTCACAATATTAGAACTGTTTCTTAAAATATGTGGGCTGGGAATAAGTTGCACAGGAAAAAAGAAGCAGACATGAAGGAAAAAAGCGGACAGAAAATAGGCAGCTTGCTATCTGGCTTACACAACCAGAAATCTGATTTTGCATTTGTTTATTTTTTGGATGTGCATGTTTATTTTTAGGTTTTGGAATTATGAATGTTATTGTTCAATGGCAACATACTTAAAATTTATGGGCAATCTATTTTGAAGCCTGTGGTATTTATTATTTTATATGAAATCCAGTCAACAGCTACAAAGTGGTGGCCACTTTTTTTTTTTAATAGGTTCTGGGTGACAGTTGCTGCATTATCCATGATGCAGCTAGACCATGCTACATGAAATGATACTGTGTAATATCAGAAATATGTTGTGAGGAATTGAAAAATAAATACTAAGAAATGTAGTGAATCATTCTAGAGTGCACTTCTTGCATATCAGTGGATACCCAGTTGTTTTCCAAAATGGAGCCTTTTCTGTTTAGATAAGGTTAGCATACATGGAATGTCTTTCTCTCATTCTTTGGGCTCATTCATCAAGTTGAAAGGGATTTTGAGCAACATGAAAATTGTCCTGCCCATGACAGGAACTAGATGATGTTTGAAGATTCCTTCTGACCCAAACCAGTCTGTGATTATGGCTCTGTTAGAATAATTTAGTTTGGAAAAGACTCTTAAGATCATCAGGTATGAGCATTACCTCAGCATTTCCAAATCCACTGCAAAATTATGTTTCTAAGTAACACATCCATGTGTCTTCTAAATACCTCCAGGGATTGTGACTCAACCACTTCCTTGGTTTCTCTGTTCTAATGCTTGACAATCCTTCCAATGAAGGAATTTTTCTTCATACACAATCTAAACCTCCCCTGGTGCAAGTTGAGACCATTTCCTCTTGCCCCATTGCTTGTAACACAGAAGAGACTGACTCCCACCCGGCTGGAGCCTCCTTTCAGGTGGTTGTAGAGAGCAATAAGGTCCCCCTGGAGCAGCTTTTTGTCCAGGCTGAACACCCCCAGCTCCCTCAGCTGGTCTTCATCAGACTTGTGCTCCAGCCGCTTCCCCAGCTCCACTGCCCTTCTCTGGACTGCCTCCAGCATCTCAGTGTCTTTCCTGTAGTGAAGGGCCCAGAACTGGACACAGGATTTGAGGTGTGGCCTCACCAGTGCCAAGTATGGGAGGTTGATTCAGAAATATCCTTTCTTCCATGATCTCTGCAAGTTTGGGTCTGCCATCAGAACACAGTTTGGAAGGGTGTGCTTTTACTCCTATTCTTGTGGAACATATCTTCCCAAAGTTAATTTGTAAGAAAGATAGTCTGTGTTTCTGTCATCTGTGCAACACATTAATAAAAAAAGAAAAAGTGCTTTGCAGTGCAGGCATGTTTTGCTGCAGTCTAGAAAAGACATGGTAAATCAGTTTCCTCAAAATGCTAAAGAGCTGCTGGATCTCATGTATCCATTCAAATTAATGGTAGATTTTTATTTAGGAAAATCAGGTCTTCCTCCAGCTGGGTATATAGATATATCTATATCACTCAGTCTCTGGTGTAGCTAAATGCCCATGTGCTTAACTTTAAATTAGCCCAAAGATGAGAGTGAAAAAAAAATATGCATTAGGTAAACTATTGATATATTTTCCTTTTCTGGGCAGTTTTGGCCAATAGCAGAAACACTGAAGCAATGAGTTAGGGAGACGTTTGATCTCCCCTAGTGTGGTCATACTGATGCTTCTGAACTGCAGGACCAATTCAGATTGTCTGCAATGTTTCCGAGGAGCAGGGTCTGCTTGGTGCTGAACATAGGCTTCAGGGAGCAAAGCAGTCATTCCTGAAGCCGCTGCACGGGAAGGGAAGCACAACCTAAGGTGACGCAGCAGTCCATGCGTGATGCACAGGATGACCAGTGGAACGATAACCAGTCCTCCTCCGGGGGAATACTGGCATGCCTCTCCCCACTGGTTCCAGGAGAACAATAGCACTGTGTAGTGGCACAAGGCGCATGGGATGGCGCCGCAGCCATCCGCTGGTTGCCGTGGTGACAGGAGTGGGCCCGCAAAGCCTGGCTGCTGAGTTGGAAGGGATAAGAAAAACACAGCCCACTTCCCATGTGAAACGAATTACAAGAACAAGCAAAGGAAGAAAAGAAAAATGTCAACCCTTAATCAAATGTTCTCTTATTTTTAGAAGGGGTTTGAAGAAAATGGAGACCATCTCCGCTTACCTCTTGGGCCTCAGGGATTTGGCTAGTAATATCTCTGTACATACTGTGGGAATAAATCAGAGGTTTGTATAAGAAAAATCACGTGTAAAACATATCTGTGTGAAGTGGGAGATGAGAAAACCTTATTCTATCCTGCTGTCCTTTGTGCTTGCCTTAGCAAACAAAATCTGTAAGAATATGTTAAAATGATTCTCAATCTAATAGCTATATTCAGCAGGCAAATAAAATACACTGATTTTTAACTTAAAAGGGTAGCATATTCCAGTTCCTT
Source organism: Euphonia xanthogaster (assembly GCA_034509185.1). Taxonomy (NCBI): domain Eukaryota; kingdom Metazoa; phylum Chordata; class Aves; order Passeriformes; family Fringillidae; genus Euphonia; species Euphonia xanthogaster. Next base: position 44,969,354 of record JAYDZK010000056.1, on the reverse strand, counting down.
ATTATCTCACAATGTCTCTTACCTTTTAACCTTGCTGCATATCAAAAACAGCATGGTGGACTGTGAAATACATTTAAACATAGCAAATCAGTGGTGTGTAGAAAACACCATTCATTTTACAGCCTTGCTCATTCTTGGGACCTGCATCGTATTTTATTATATTTAGTAATATTAAACAAACCACCAGTTTCAGTCAGCATAACAGCCTCCAGTTACTAGTAGCTAGGTCCTGAAAATGATTTGGGCACCTGACAGTTAGGAGGTGTCTCCATTTTGCAGAACACAGTGCACTGAAAAAACAGCCCAGTGAGGCCTCCAAGACCATGATAAAAACACAGTGAGTTGCAGCACTTTCTGAGCATCATGAACTTTGACTGTAGAGTTTCTGTTCCTGGGAGTAGGATGTCTACTACTGAATAGGCAAACAAGACCCTGCTTAACTTAACAGGAGGAGAAAGGCAAGAAGAAAAAGAGTGTGCAATGATAAGCTGAGGAAGCCAGTGAGATGCTTTGAAGCAGGAGTTATATCTCAAAATTTTGCCTCCACTTGCATCCCTGCATTAGATGCTGTTTGAAGGCTGGAATTTCTGTCCTGCTCCCTGGATCTTGACATGTGAATCAACCCTTTGGATAAGGGCAACTGCTTCATTGTTCTTCCAAATTGAAACACAAGGATAAGCCTGTAGCTTAGAAGTTAGGATACCTGGATGAAAGAAAGTCGTGAATTTTTAGCTTTTTTTCTGCCTTTTTTTTTTTTTGGCAGTCACTAGATATAAACCAGAAACGTTTCTAGAAACAGCACAAGAAGATTGATTTACCACAACCCACTGTTACTGGTTTAAAGGGTGATATTCTTTCTGACTTCCTGACTAAGCTTCACAGCAATTTAGTTTCAGCAGGATCAATGAGCAATTTCTCCTCAACCCAGAGTTCCCTTTCCCTATGTTGTTGCATAGTTTCCTTTGTTTTTAGGAAATTTGAGTATGAGAAAGATGGATAAATCTGATCTTCTACCTTCTGCATGAATCCTCTAACAGGTGGGCTATTCTATGAGAAAGAAAGAAAGATAAAGCCATTCTTCCTCCTTTCGACACATTTTAAGAAAGAGCAGCAGCCAGTTCATGGCATGCTCCTCTTTCTGTCTTGGGCATGCTCTGAGACTTCCTACCAGATCAAGCCCTGATGACATTTCAGAGGAGGGCCTACTTTCTAGACTCCCACAAAGGATTGACGTGGTTTCCAAGCTGCTCTGTCTGCTCTAAACTGGGGGCTTGAACACCAGGCAGCCCACAGGCAAAGCCACCAGTGTGAGAAAGGTTCAGTTGCAGGCAGGAGGTGAAAAAGTGCTTGAAGATGGCAGTCAAAACTTTAGGGTGTAAGTATGTGAAAACTTGAGTATTCTGTTTGGAATGTTTTCCTTGCTGCTATTTGATGGGCCACTTCTGGCAATAACCTACTTTTAAAGTGTGGATCCTGCCTGGAATTTTAGTGTATTTGACTCTGCATTTTGTGCTCTCTGGGGTGGTTTGGGTGGCTCACATTTTAAAACACGTGACTATGGTTGATAAAAATATGGGGAAGGAAATACTTGTATAGGACACTCTGGGAGGTGAACTGAGTTTTCATTTTTCATAGAATCATAGAATTACAGAATTATAAAATAGGTTGGGTTGGAGGAGACCTTAAAGATCACATAGTTCTTCTCCAACTAAAATATCTCATATGTTAAACTAGCTGAGAGAGATAGGCTGAACAACCCTATCTCTCTCAGCTAGTTTAACATAAGAGATATTTCAGCCCTGTGATCATATTCATGACCTTCCTCTGGACTATGGGTCCATGTCATTCTTGTGCTGAGGGCTTCAGAGCTGGATGCAGCACACCAGGTGGGATCTCACAACAGCAAAGTAGAAGGGCAGAATCACCTCACTTGACCTGATGGCCACAATTCTTTTGATTCAGCCTGGGATATGGTTGGGTTTATGGGCTGTGAGTGCACGTTGCCCAGTCATGTCAACCAAACCCTTCTCCTCAGGGCTGCTCTCATTCCATTCTCTGCCCAGCCTGTATTTGTGCTTGGGATTTCCCTGACCCACGTTCAGGGCCTTGCCCTTGGCCTTGTTGAACTTCATGAGGTACATAAGCCAACCTCCCAAGCCTGTCAAGCCTGTCAAGGTCCCTCTGGATGGCATCCCTTTCCTCAGCTGCGTTGGTGACAAACTTGCCGAAGGCACGCTCAATCCTGCTGTCCGTGGTGCTGACAAAGATCTTAAACAGTGCCAGTCCCAGCGCCAATCCCTGAGGACACCACTCGTCCCTTCTCTCCACTTGGACATTGAGCCATTGACCACAACTCTGAATGCAACCATCCAGCCAATTCTTTACCCACTGAGAGGCACCATGGAGTCAGGTCCATGCCTCCTCAGCTTAGAGATAAGGATGTTGTGTGGGACAGTGTTGAATGCTTTGCACAATCCAGGTAGAGGACATCAATTGTCCCTTCCTTATCCACCAGTGCTGTAACCGCATTGCAGAAGGCCACCAAATTTGTCAGACTCAGTTTACTCTTAGTGAAGGCATGTTGGCAGCAATCACCACCAAATTTTATTACTAAAGTTAATTTGTTATTTTATTATCACCTCCTTATTCATTACAATACCACAGTGCTAGCTGGTTAAAACTCCATGTTACATGCAGAGTAGGTTTTCAACATTTTTCACAGGTCTGAAAATATTATCTTTGCCCCTTCCAGCCCTCCACAGCCTTACCATACTTATTGGAGAAAGGAATATTTTTCTGAGACTTTAGAAGTCTGTTAATTAGCTCACAGTAATATTGATTTTTAAAGTGGGTCCTTTGAGAAATTTAGCATCCAAGCTAAGCAGCATTTATAGCAAGTAATCTGAATAATGGTACAATAAAGACTCTCTGGAATTTTCATTACTCAAATGAAGTGAAATTATCTTCACAATATACATTCAAGATATTAAGATGTAATTTAGGAAAGTATTAATAATTATATTATGGAATTGTTATGACTAAATAGGTAGACAGAGTTGGGTCTACAGCATTAGTAATTAAGTGGGCCAAGTGTGACATCAGAGGTAATTTTTTCAATTTCCACCTTATCTGTGCAGCTAATTTGTGTGTGACAATTGTGTTGCTTGTAATGAATCAGTGCTACAAGGAGGAGGAATAAAAACAGCAGAAATTCTTTCTACAAGGATCCTTGTCCCAGCTATCCATGTTGTTTAATTGCCACTACACTTTAATTAACTATTCCTGTTGTGTGAAAGGTCTGTGACTGTATGATCATTTGAATGTCAATATTTGAAAAGCTTTGGATGGTGCTGGTTGCTTCAGGTTCATTTCTGGAAGAGCTGAATGTGGACCAGAGAGAGATCTTTAAAGCTTAAGTCATATGGGCCTCGGGTCTGTAGGGACTCCTTTTTAAACTGACCCTGCTTAAATCACCACTTTTTATGCAGGTTGCAAATTTGTGCACAGAAGTGCTATTACCCCATCCTTATCTTTGAGTGAAATGGCCTTTTTTTAGTGAATATTTCAGCATAGCTTGCTTTTACTTCCTGACTAAATGACACTGATATTGAAAACTCTCTTTCAGTTTTCTCTGGTTTTGTGGGTTTTTTAATTACTAAGAAAGTCATAAACGTAAAGACTGGAAATAGAGCGAGGTGAGGATTGAGAATGAGTATCAGCAGCTTCACAGCAAATTAATTTTGGAAGAATGTTATCAAATGATTATTTTGCAACCTGCTTGGTCCTTTCTTCTTCATGTTTTATAATCAATCTCTTTCTCCCAAGACAAAATTCCATGCTTCTGCAGGTGATTTTTCTAACAAAATCTTGTCAGGTTTTTAATAATGTCTGCAGTATCTTAAGGAGTCTGAAATCTTTTTGACCTGAAAGTACAAGTGGGCATTTAACTCCGTAATCATTCTTACAGATCTTGTTTTCATGTTAACAGTGGAAATACTAGTGAGAGGCAACCTTTTCACTTATAATGAAGCTTGCTAAATTCTGGTCATTTGCCAGTTCTTGTTTGGAAATTAAATATGTGACACATTGCCTGGAATTTTTGCACTAATAAGAAGCAATGCTCATTACTGAAAGCTACATTTCTCTAGTCCTTTCTTGCAAGTCCCTAAGAAATAAATTCTTTTATCTTGTGGGAAAATTGTGTTGTGTTGAAGAAACCTTTTGGCTTATGATTTAGCTTATGAAAAAGAAAAGTTATTCAACGTGTTTTTAATTACATTGTGAGATGTCTTTAATTTGTTCCCAGCCAGATGACAGTTTAGATGTCCACTGTTTCAAGAGGATATAGTTCGGAAGGATATTAAGGTTGGATGGGTGAGAAACAAAGCAATTCCAGCTGAGGAGGCTTGTTTAAGTGAGCTGTTGAGGATGTGCTTTATATCAGTCCTTATTCCCTCACCAGTTATGCATCTAGGATTGCAGAAAGTAAGAAAGAATAGAGCTTTTTAGTGCTGTTGATCTGCATTTTCTCTCTCTGACTTCAGTCTCCAACCATGTGTAATGGAAGAACATGCCCATCTGCTCCTGCCCTGCTCCCACATCTCTTATTTGAGTGACAGGAATAATGGCACACTCAGATACTCCAGCTAAGTGTACAACCCAGCAGATTTTTTTTTCTGTGCCAGGCCATATTTCCAGCAGCTCTGTAAGCTGAAGTATGAGGCCTGTTGCCCAACTCCACTGAAATGCCCCAGCTGTGCTCCTGCAGTGCCAGGTCTCAGTCCATCAGGGTGAGGCACAGTGCAGTACACTTTGGTAGAGACATTGGCAAGGCACTTCAAACACCCACCAGACCTTGTCTGTCATACACTTACACCATGAAACTACTCACTGCTGTGTGCTGGATGCCACCTGTACCAGCTCCTCAGAGTCTCTTCTGGTCTCATTATTTTGATAATGCAGCAGATTACTACATGGATGACTGGGAGGGGACAAAGGAGAGTATAAAGTTCTGCCTGCACATTCGGAGTGATGCAAGCACCTTTGCTGCCCCATCAGCCCTGTAGTTACTTCAGAAGTCATCCTTCCCTTACCTATACCAATCCTGTTCTTTGTCAAACCAGTTTCCAGTACATCAGAAACATAAAACGTTAGCAGAAGTTGTGGTTACCTTGTTGTTACCTTGCAGCACTGGGTTTCTCCAGCCGGCCTTGGTTTTGATAATGACTGCACAGCAAATGACTTTGACTCAATCTGTGGAGCAGCAGCTCTTACACAGCTTTAGGTAACTGATTTACTACTTTTCCTCCTCTGCTGACACAGATGAACACCGAAAGAACTCGTTAAGTTGGCATTGCCAGCCTAAAGCAAAAAGTCCCCCAAATCTTCTATTTCCTATGTAAGTCTTTTTCCTTTGCAGGGGAGAAAGAAAACTTAAAATTCAAATTCAATTTGTTCTTTCTTTTTGCAGTCATTTTGTTCCCCACAGCTCATCTCTTCCAACTTCAGTGGCTGAATTTCCAGAGAAGTCTAGTGATACATCTGCCAACTATTTTAAAGCTTCTGTACCATTTTACTTAGGTGGCAGAGCCAGACATTAGAATTTTTCATGATAGTTCTCCAGCACAAAAAATATGTGAAGGAAAATTAAAAACATAGGTACAAAAGGAGGAATGTGAAACATGCAGTCATGCCTGCCATTCTGATATGTTGTTCAATATTTTATCATCTTACGGGACAAATCTTCATAGTTCTTTTGTTTCTGAAAAAGGTAGAATGCATATGGGTGTTTAGGTCTAATCCAGAATTTCTGCAAATGACTGTATTTAGGTGGAGAATGCAAGAGGTGATTTTGTATTGAACAACCCATATAAATGCCAGTGACATCTTTATCTCATAATGTATCATTATGCATTTTGTTCTGAACTCATTTATAGGAACTATCTCAGAATTTGGCAAAATTTCTGGGTTTTTAAAATTATGTTGTTTTTCATATGCCTCCAGTCTCCCACATGCAGTTTTTCCTTCGTTCTTGAGCCCAACTGTTCTGTGAAACTACTGCCTTCTTGCTCAGGAGATGAGCTTCCTGTGTGCACTTACAGGGAAAAAGATGATGATCCTGGGAGTTGTGCAGAGCCACAAATCTGGGGGTGGAGGGTTTCAGATACACCCTTTCCTAACTGGAGCTTCAGAAGCAGGATCTTTCCAGTTCATTAGACTATTGTGCACTAATAAGACAGGAATTTCAACATTGTAAGCTGAAGTGAATGGGATCTGAATCTGTTCTTGTATAAGCAATTTTGATGGGTTTTTATGGCTTTAATTCAAGGAAGTTTTCCTTTCAACTGAATTTTCCTATAGACTTAAGAAACTACAGTATCATAAAGTCTCTTATGTTTTCATTACAGAAAACATAATAAGCTCAGTAGAGATTGCTCGCCTATATTTCCTGTTGTAAGAACCTGGTTTGCATGTAAGCGTATAAAGGTTAAATTTTTGTACTCAAATTCTCTAGGTGTCTGCTAGGATAATTTCTTTTTGGTGAATATTTCAACTAATGTAGCTCAACTATTTTTAAGGATGAAATAATGTGACAAGACATTCTTGCATTCATATTTGTTTTAATTACATTTATCATGTTGTCTCTGAAGTTAATTGAGGTTACATTTGGCCCAGCTTATAATAGATGGAAGCTAAGAGCAGGGAAAGAATTTCTCCCCTTGTAGCAGAAGGAAGTTAGGTTTTCTTTACTCTCAATGTAGGAGGCTATGGAAAGAGACTGGAAGAGCATGAAAGGAATAATCAGGTAAAAAAAATCCGGGAATATGAGTAAGTGGGCAATGTGAGCAGATACTTGGGAGATAGGACTGTGAGGGATAGGCTGTTACTTTCTCTTCACAGGTATTTCTGCAAATCTAACAGCAGCTTTCTACTGCTATGAGTTCATTCCTCTATACTAAGCAGTAGTGGATTATACTGATTATCTAAATTTCCCTGGTTTGCTGTTGTGGAAGGATGAAAAGTTGTTTTAGCTCCATGGCAGAAGACAATAAAATCAGTTTTACAGGAGGGATGAGTGTCTGCTACTGTTGATACTTAATGTTGACACAGGAAAGCACTAAAACCTGAGCACATTCAAAGACAAGGTTGTTGCCTTATTGAGGCAACATGAGTTCCAGGCTTTCCTGAGTTTTAAATATTTGCTTTTGTAACATTGATGTACTTTAAAAAAATACATTCAGTAATACATAAGGAATAAACAATAGCAAAGAATTAATAAAATAATCAAAGAATAGCAAAGAATTAATAAAACAAAATAATGGTTTCTCTGTGATGCAGCAACTACATGCAAATATTTTTCCTGTGCCTGTTAGTTTAATTGAGTTTTAAACGTTGTAATATTTGAAGCTGTATGCCAAGGTTACTGGCACCAGTAAACAGTGATGAGTACACCGTGATTGTGTGTAAACATCATGCAGTAATGAAGGTGAAATCTAAAAAACTGTTAAATGAAGTGAAAGCAGTAGCTGCAAACAAAGTAGATGCATTTATTAAAATGAATGGAAATGTATAGCCTTTGTTTTGGACTGGATCCTCACTTGGCTCAGTTCCCTTAAATCCATTTATGCTAGCTATTTCCAGCCGCTGGAGAATCCAGCCCAAAATGGATGGCTTTTTTCAAGAGTTTTTTCTGTAGGTTTACAGCCTGCTTTTGGTTACTTAAAAGAGAAAGGCAGAATGAGGAGATGATATTTCTGATCTGTTTACCAGGGAGATGAAGGGGTACTACCCCCACCTCATCACTATCACTGGTTGCACAGCCCATGCTGCAGGCACTCTTGTGTCAGGTGTTCTACTTAAGCCAGCATCATTGCACAGCTTCTCCTGGTAGAGCAGGTTTCTGCCTGCCCTGTTCTGAATGCTGCACACAGATTGTTGCAGGGTATGATATGCATATTTGTAGTCTTAAACCATACCACTTACTGTAAAGTATAGTTTAAAATATAATAGCTTTGCAAAGTTTCCTCAATTCCCTTAAAAAGACATCACCTAGATTTTGCAGGGTACTCTGTGGAGTAGGACTTGAGAATCTTCAGGGGTACACCTGTAAACTAATCGGTCCATCTGAAAAGAGTGGAGATTTAGCAGCTGAACAGGGTGAAGTCTTCCATATTCCAGGGTGATTTTTGAAAGAAATCCATTCTGCTTTGGGATGGGAGTTTTTATTTTCAGAAAGAAGTCATATTCTCTATTAAGCCCTGACTCAGCAAAGCATCTAATCATGTTCTGTTATGTGCCTATTTGCTTTTCATTTTGCTGCTTAAGAGCTGTGCTAAGTCAGAAGCAGCAAGCAAAATGGAAAGCTAGAGATAAAGTTTTCATGGATTTGCTCACGTAACACCTATTGAGTGATCAAATTAAATGAGTACAAGTAAGAATTCTTGCTTCTAGCCAATTAGTGTCATGAGACTCCAGCAGGGGTAAGAGATCAGGACAAGTCATCAGTTTTTTCAGGTTTTGTTTTCAACTGTAATAGTTAGAAACTTTTTAAAAACGAAATGTATTTTTTTCTGAAATGATAAGCTCAAAAAAGAATACAAGATTGCCAGCAGTCCCAACTTGATCCCTGTCTTCAGTTCCCCTTTTGAGCCACTCTCATGCCTCCAATGATTCCTTCAATAGTCACTGACAGCTCTTTAGATCATTGACCTTCAAATGCTGGACTTACAAGGTGGTGTCAGACTCCTTGAATTTAGGAATTTTATTGTCCTGTTTGTGTAGCTCCTACTGCTAGCAACTCCTATGAAGAGATGCTTGAATTGTGGAGGTTTATTTCATGAACTTTTCTGGGCAATTATTTTGTGTATTATTTGAACAGATGGTCTTTTTCAGCTATTTGAATGTTTGGAACTATTTGACCTGCCCACGAGCAGGAAGATAAAAGCAGTGACAAGTAAAGTTAGGATTGAACTGGTACAGTTAAATGGGGGATGGGGACTGCATCATTTGTTGACACCAGCCCCTTTCTTCATCATTTTACTATCAATGAACTAAATAATTTTATCCTTATCCACTCTCCTCATCTTATTTTGTGTTGGTTTTTTTCAATCTGGAGAAAAATGAACATCATAAATAGGTGAGATAGGAGGTGAATTGAAAAAATGGAGAGTTTCTGAACAACTTTGTAGTCATGTCCTTGGTTCCAAATGAAAGAGCAATCACATCTGGTATTTGGCTTGAGTGAGAGCTACAATTTCTCCACCAGCAGTGCTGCCAGCAGTGTAGCAATAGTCCACGGGTTGAAGCACCTGCCACCATATTTTGTTATGAAAATGAATGCAATCATCAGTAATTTAATATTCTTGTCACATGCTAGAAGTTAAGCAAAGTGTTTTCTTTTAAATGTGACAGAAGGGCCTGTTTCAGGGTATTGAGGGCATCTGTTAAGTTTCTAATTTTTATTCCACCTTTTTTCCCCATTTTTAGGGAAGCAACGTGATGGAGGACCAGGATCTCCTGGAAATAGGAATCCTTAACTCTGGGCACAGACAGAGAATACTCCAAGCAATCCAGCTTCTCCCAAAGGTATAGTTTCTGTTATTATGTAAGTGAGGGAACTAACCCCTGCAGAATTCACATTATTTAAAACACTTTTTGGAATGGAGATAGATGTAACTCTACTGGTTTTGTAGACACATTTTTGCTATGCAGATATGGCATAAAATAATGACAATGCATTGGACTCCCTTTGCATAGATGTAGTTGACAAAGCAAAGGAAAGTAAAATCTGTAATTTGACGTGGTGGCTGTTTAGAATGAATTTGAATTCCTTTTGGCCTTTCAGCCTATTTATAGACTGCCATTACATATGTGTAAATAAGGCTGCCCATGAATCCCAGAATGCCTTTCTTAACATAGGAGTTGCCCTGGAAATGTTTGCCCCTTATATAAGTACTCTTAAAAGCATTGGAGGAAAGATTGTTTTCCTAATACCTGCCTTTTGTGTGAGATACAGAGACTTCCTGCAGGCTGCATATTTAATTTTCTACTATGTATATGAATTTTGTTTCTCAGCTGCAGACAGAAAAGCTTGCAGCCATTTTCCCAATCACTTTTAGTGCTAGCCAATTTAAAATCTAGATTTTAAAATCAGTGATAGAATATTCTGCATACCAGAATGTATCACTGGAGGCTTTTACTACCATTCCAAACGAAAGATAGTGGACCTAGCATGAAAAATTGCTATTTTAATTTGGAAAATTTTAAAAGGAGAATGAATGATGAATAGCAGACACCAGTAGGGCTCAGAATGCTGTCACATGTGATGCTGATACTTCGTGCAAAATACTAAGGGAGGAAAAAAATCAAGTGTAAAGTGCACTGAGTGTTCTGGTAGCAGCATGTCGGAAGTAATCAAGGTAAATAGAGATTATTCCACTTGAAATTTCTAATACTGGAGAATGACAAGAGCTATTAAAGGATTTTTCAGTTTAGATCATAAAGCAGATATGGTTGGAAAAGGCTTTTTGATGCATCAAGGCTTCCTGGATGGATGACTTGTAAAAGACCGCAAAGGTTTCTTTTGCATGGGAAAATCAGATGTTGTGAAGCATTTCTGTATCTGGAGGTGTTAGTCAATCAATATATACTGCAATGTGAGTCTGCACATGGAAACACCACAGATCATTAAAAAGAGTCATTTTCCACATACCATATTAGACAAATGAGATAAATGGTGCAAGAAGTAGGGTATTAAAAGTAGCATTCAGTGAATTAAAAAAGATATGAAACATTTATCTATGAATTTATTAATTTTTCAGGAATACTATCATTCAAACAAAAATTTTGTAATCTTTAACTGAGCTCGTAGCTGCTGGTATCTTTATACAGTTTCTCATGCTTCTTAGAGAGATCAGCTTTCATGTTTTCTTAACATTCTTCAAAATTATTGTTAATATATCATCATGTTAGTGCTGTCTGCACTCAGTGGCTGGTGTTTATGAAAACATTGCTAATTGGAGAGTTTCTCCTGCTTTTGGAGAGTTTACTAATGCTGAGAGCAGATTGTGTTATAAAGCTACAGCTTCAGTCCTTTTAACACCTGCTTGATGTGAGACAGGATCGAGATCTAGAGGTACTCTTGAAACCAACTGAGAACAGCATGGTTATGCAGTTACTCAGAAGAATTCTGGACCAAAGATAGTTAAGTAACACAGGATGGCTTGAAGCATGTGCTGAATAATGGTGAGATAGTTTTTAGCTTCTTCCCTGTTGAGCTAGAAAGGCAGTCCCTAAGGACCACATTTTTAATGTGTCTTTGATGCAGGGATGTTACACCAAATTAAATGCGGTTGCAAGCTGAAGCTGTGCATCATGTTTCTCCACATAAATGACTCAGCAATGTAAGAGAGCTTACACAGTAAAACCACATAATTTCCTATATAAACTGAGTTCTTTTGAAGGCAGGTTATAGAGCCCAAAAATTAGGATCATGGGAAGTTTTATCTAATGTAATACACCTTTGTTGTATCCACAACAGCTTGCTAAATACATAAAACGCTTTCACATCCTGCATCAAACCATTAAACATTGCTGTATGTCTATTTCTGTGTTGATAAGTTCAGCTCTGTCATCCTGCATTCAAAATAGTGCATGCCATCTAAATCTGTTAAGAGCTCAAACCATAACTGGAGTCTCTCTAATTTGAATCTCATTAGATAAAAATTCTGTTAGTTTGTTTGATTTGAACATGTACCTCTTTTCTGTTCCTCATTTAATTTAAATCTCGATGACTCCATGCGTTTTTAACTTAATGACGTTGCTGATGATGTTATTTTTAGTTTTGCTAATAATGTTTCCTGTCTTGAGATACTTTTTAGCTCATATTTTAAGGTGGAAGTTAAGTGGTTTGAAAAACACCTATCAAACAGCACTTCCTTAAAGCCCCAGGCAGCACTGAATAAGTTAAGAGGGTAAAAATCAAGCAACAAATCTATCATCAAGGTTTTAAAATACCTTTTTTAAAAGCTTTTTTTGTTGTTCTGATACATATTCATCTCTGCAGCCTGGACATGCAGCAGGTATTTAGAATCTGAAATTTTTTACTCATAACTGCTGCCTTCCTAAAGAGTGATGAATTCTTATTAGGAACCATTCTCTGGAGCTTGAAGTGGTCTTAAATAAGGAAAAATACACACATTTTGGCCAAATATTGATTAATTGATTAATCATTGTGTCTCTTATGCAGGTATAAAAGGGTATGTTTACCTGGATTTCTCAAAATGTTTTCCCATTATATTCTGTATTTGAGAAGAACATTTCATAAGAGGGAAAACTGGTATGTTCACCAGTAGGTAGGTAGGGTTGAAACCTTTGAGACAGAATGCTTCTTTCCAAAATACTCTTTATTTTTGTTGGATTAGAGCTTGTAGCTCTAATTCTTGTCTTGTACCAATGTAATTTAAATTACTCAAGCTTCGCCTTAATATTAACTAGAGCACTTGTTTTAATAATATAAGGTTAAGACAATCTGGTAGAAATATCATTTGCAAAATTAATTCTTGAAATTTAAGTATTTTATACATTACATCAGTCTTAAAGCAGATTTCATAGCAGAGTTTATTGCATTTAGGACTTTTGTATGAAAAAATGAAATCAATAAATTTTCAGAGGAGGATTTTATATGCTTTATTGAAAGGAAATTCAGATATGTTGAGAAATGTAGATAACATATAAAAAGATACTGAAGCTGCAAATACCTTGAGAAAAAAAATAATACTGAAAAAAGGATTGTGTGCAGTGTATGATTAATTGACTAAGAAGTAATAACAGTCATGGCATAAAATTTTAGTCACACTTAGGTTACACAAAAAACCTAAGGAGCATTGGCCAGCTATTTCAGCCTCCCAAACCTATGTACGAGTGACTTCTCAGTGGGTCCCCCAAGAAGTTGGTTTTTTTAAAATGACAATTATCCTAGGTAATCTCAGAATTTATCTAAGAGAGAGGATTGGTTAGTGTGGGATGCTCAGTGTATGGCTCCTTCTCCCAGCATATAATGGGAACACATGCTCTCATTTGACAGATGGAAGAAAGATGTTAGCTGAGAGCAGCTTTCTTCTGGCTTCAGAGCTATTCCTAAAGCAGCTTGTTCCTTCCTGCACAGAGAGGTCTCAGCAGAAAGCAGGTTTGGGAATAGCAGTGGTGTGCAGGCAGCCAGCCTCTTTTCTTGGGTGCTTTGCAAAACGAGACAAGAAATAGGATTTGAGCAGGCTATGAGCACATCCTGTCTGCAAGTGGTGTTATAAAGCTCTGCTTCCAAAAGTGCTGGACTTATTACTCATATGTAACACTCTTGTGCAAGCACAGTGAGTCTGGCATTTAGGAAAGCAGAACGACTGTGCATGTGCTCGTTAACTATGCTGTGTATGTAAGACAGAAGATCCCATCATGTGATCTTGGCTGTTGCTATATTGCTATTGGCTTAGACACCCAAGAGCTCAGCAAGATGCCTTCAGTCCTGGTGTTTAATTACCCCACATTTTGAACTTCCATTCCTAAGACAGTTTCCAAAGTAGGCGATGCTGCAAAATGTTGATGACCCTTTCTGACTGTGACTTCTTGTTTCTGGTCTGCTGGAAGTGAAGATGAATAATGGGATTCAAAGGACATGCTTTTTACTCCGCTGTTTTCCCTGCTTCTTATGCCTCTGGAGATTACTTTTCTGGTTTGAAGGGACGCCACTCACATGCTCACTGTACCACATGCAAGACCTTTAACCACAAGGACAGAAAAAAGTAATTAGAATCCAATACAACACATGAATTTTTCAAGTCTGAAATACAAATGGGTAGTCTATGTTGTTTAAGTAATGCAGCATAATAAAATCAGTAGAAGCAATTAGATGCATGCAAGCTATAGTTCCAGGTGTTTAGTTCAGACCAACTTCAGACTGGTCCCACAGACATCTCCAGGCATGTGCTTCGAAAGTCAGTGATGAAAGAAGTATCATAAACATTTTCCTTCTTCTCTGAGCCTACCAGAGAGCTACTCTAGACATGACATGCTGACATTTATTGGTATCATGTAGATAACAGTAGCATGCTGCTGGTCCTGCCACTGTTGCCATACAGGATGTCTTACTTGCCTTCCTGCCTCTTTTATACTTTCTTATTTGTGATAAGAATATCCACAATATCTACTGGCTGCTCTGAGAATAGTCAGCAGGCAAGGAAATATGCTACATGAGAGGAAGTGCTATCCCCCTTTTTTGGTAACAAGACAAGGATGACAACCTGAAGGAGCTGATTTAAACTTTTTCATGAGATCAAAAGTCATAGCTTCCACTTAGTCCACAGATTTAATCTTTGGATCTTAAGATTACATTTTATGCAACGGATATGTCCGAACTGCTGCATACATTATCACTGAATGACAAATGTTATTCCCTTGTCCCACATTTTGTATCTGATGAAGAACTGGGAGGTTTCTTCATTCTTCTGATATGGAACTGTTTACATTTCTCCAGGGGAAAAAAAAAAAAAAAAAACAACACAAAAGCCCCCAGGTGTGCATCTATTTTCCTTTAAATTTTGAAGACGGATTCCAACTGAAAAAAAACATAGAATGGATGGCTACTGCAATTCTGACAATGTTAGGTAGGAAACACTAAACTCAGTTAGGGGTATTCTCGACCTTCCATTGAGGCAAGATTCTGAATCAGGCACTGCTGTGAAGTGAATGTGCCTGTACTGCCTTTTTCTAGCAAGCTCCACAAGAAGACAGAAGGCTTTTGATTAGTGGAAAGAAAAGTCTAACATTAATAGAACACAAGCTTGAATAGTTAACTTTTTAAATATGTGACAGGCTAGATGGAATAGAAACCCAAAAAGTTTATATACAGTTCTCCCTCACCTGCTGTCTCTCTGCAGGCAGACCCTGTTTCACGCAGTGGTTTTCTACCAGCAGAACATGCAAAGTCCTCTCAGGTCCTTCGTCATTTGTGCCTGTCCCCTGAGAAAGCTGCCCCTCTGCCCCTGACTAAAGGCTCAGTTTCTGCCCAGCCACTGCAGACACCAGCTCCATGTGGTGCCCCTGTTCCAGCCAGGCTCTCTGGGCTTCAGAAGTGTCACTCTTCTGAGCCTTTTCTTCCAACGGTCCAGAGGAGGAATGATCTCCTCTTCCAACAATATGACTCCAACTGACCACATTTGTGAAGTACATAATATATGACAGCTGACAGAGACAGGAGACAAAAAAGAACTGATATATCCTCCATTACAACCACCTAAAATTTCTTAGCTAAGTAGCTGATAGTTTCATGTAAGTTCCCAAAAATTCTGCTTAAAGATCTTGAATGGGCCACCAGTGTAAAAGAAAGCATTATATGCTTGCTAAAAGATCTTTCTTCCAAACAAACACAAGCATAAATTCACAGAAATCATAGCCACCATTTAAAAAGCAGCGAAAGTCAAGTAATCTCATCCTTCTTGTGCAGCACATAAAAAGCTTGATTTTGATACACACACTAAGCTCCACTGGATAGTGATACTACCTTTGGAGAACATAGTATTCACTCTCTATCTGTCTGTGATGATCAGAGAAAAGTGGTAACAGTCCATGCTACTGAATTTACCTTGATTTTTTCTAGTGCGTATGTGATTACTTTGAAGTTCTATTTGTGTTTATTTGGCCACCTTTCAGAAACAAAAAACTCAAATGCCTTTTATCCTAATGTAAATGCTCTATCAACACAGCAGCGATGCACCTTTTAAAAAAGTCTGTTGTGCAGACAGTCTCTTGTGAGGGGTTTCTCAAACCATTAGGATACTACTTGACATTGCTATTTTATTATGAGAAACAACTCCTTCTGGCTTCTGCTCTCTATTCATTTTAAAGGAAGTGATACTGATGATATATCAATAGGACCTAAGAGAGAAATCTGATATGGTTTGTGTCTTCTTCCATACTTTTTTGAATCATATTTTCTTAAATATTTCTTTTTCTCTAAATCCTTTGGGCTTCAATTCCTAGCCTTTTCCACATTCGGCACGGGGAAATCTTCTGCAGTGATAAAGCTGACATTGGTATTGTTCTCTAAACAGCTGAATGAACTGGCAGTAGTGTCTGTGGAAGAACAATAGTGCCCCTATTTATGAGCAGTTAATATTTGAAACACTGTCATGACTTGCAGCTCAGAGATTTTACATTGATCTGAGTCAAACAGTGTGCAACTTACTTGAATGCTTGACACCACTGGTGCTTGTTTTGTAGCTGGTGCAAAATGATTGAAATATCCATGGAAATACATTCAGTAGGTAGGCGGGAGTTTTTCTTTCAAGAAATATCAATCAACAAGGAAGCCTACGGGATTTAAATTATCTGTGAGAGGAGTCCAAGATAACAGCGCAGTGTAGAAGAAAAGATACAGTCTAAGAGTCATGACCTGTTAATGAGGATTGGGGTAAGATGCAACTGAACTGAATTTCTGACAAAGTAAAAGGGCAGGACTTCCAGGCAGATATTTCAAAGTGGTTTTATTTAAAAACTCAATAACATTTTATATGAAAAGCAGATACTATTACTGATACTGTCACATCTAGATAACCAGTATGTCTGCCAGTAAGTATTTGAAAGGAAAACATTCAGGTAACTATGAATGACAGTTAATAAAGTTGGTATCATTAAAAAACAGAAAGAGACTTTCCATACAAGAGGACAGATACTGAAATTTTATTAATTTTCATTTTAGATGCATTTTAGAAAACCTGTTTTAGATACAAGAGTAGTTCTTTGTTCATGACTAAACAAAATAATGCTTTTGTGCTGAAACCAATGGTAAATATTTTAGTTCTGAGATTAATTTTTTGTGATAGTAGCAACTGTCCTGCCAGGGCAGGTGGGCTGGGACCTCAGGAGTGGGCAGGGAGCACTGGGACAAGGTGAGTAGGGCAGGGACAGTGGCAGTGAATGTGAGCAGCCACATCCCAGCCAGTCAACAGGACACTCACAGGGATGAGGACAGGACAAGGTCACCTTGGAGGGTGAGTCAGTGGTTGAGGATGAGCAAATGTGGGCTGGGCACAGATATACCTACAGCATAGCTCAGGTAAGTGTCAGGACATGGACCTGAGTTCAGATGCAGCTCCTGCAAAAGGTGGGGTCTGGCTAAAGCCCTGGCCAGACTTCTCAGTGCTCTTCCTCACACAGATCTGATCCAAGGCTAAGCAGCTGCACTACCTGCAGCATGGCCTTGAATACTAGCAGACAAAAATCTGGGAGAGGGAAAATGCTTGCAAAATCAGCTGCTGCCCTATAACAGACCAGTGTATTTTCATGTAGGCTATTGAGTGACCCAATAACAGTTTTGTCTATTGGCACCAAATCCAAACACTGAAATTGTCACATCCGTTTCACATTGTCACATCCAGTTGTTCTCAGCCTCTTGTTTATTGTCTTGTTCACCTGTGTTTACTTGCCTTCAGCCTTTTGGAACTCTGTTGTAGTAAAGGAATATCAGTTTTAACAATTATTTTGATGGAGCTCTCCAGTGGGAACTGAGAATTTAGAAACTTGCCATGTTGTGTTTACTTTTCATAGAGGCTGATGGGTTAGCAAAAGTGTGGACCACACTGCATGGCTTTTCGCAAATCAGGATGCCAAAAAAAAATTCAAAATCAGAATCTTTGAAATGTAAAGATCAAATAGTAAGAAACACAAGAAATATTTTGCATAACATGCCCTATCTGGATAGGTTGAAAATTGTTTTCATGGTGCATCAATTTTCTTTATTAGAGAAAGGAAACAAAAATACCTTATAGTTTCCGAAACTCATGTGTTCCCTGTGGGCCTGTTCCTAGTCTTCATGTCTTCTCTATACTAGATTTTTCTTCTTCCATTTATCGGGTTCTTGCTTTACAAGTGTCTATTTAAGCATACCCTTTTTAAAACCAGTATGCCAGAGAGGAGTGATGCAGGCACACTGCAACGTGAATATGAGAGTTTAAGCTCCAAGCATTATGTTTCTGTCACACTTCCATTGTTTCTCATAAAGTAGGGATGTATATTAATAGGCAAAAATGGGGACTGGCTTTTACTATTCACAGTCACCCCGGCACAGCCATGAGAACCTATGCAAAACCCATGATTTCTAACCCTCGAAAGCTTCTTAACAATTTACCGGTTCAGTGTACTGTCAAGTTAGTAACAGTTACATTGCCATAGAAAGACAATATGTGCTGAATACTGTTGAAAATTGAGGCTATTTCATAATTTTTTCTACCTCATTCTACTTTTATTTTTGCCACTATTGTAGGTTACTTTAAAATTCATTATAACAGTGTGGCATAACAAACTGCACAGGTAGAGGCTTTATAAGTTTTATCTTTAGTAGCTTTAATGACTATCTTGAAAGTCTTCACTTGTGTCACTGAGAGGCATTGGTAAAAGAGAAATTGCAGCTTTTACTTCCTGGCAGCTTAACAAAATTCAGAAAAATTAAATGCCAGTGGTATTTCTTAGTTTTTTATGAAAACAAGATTTATGACATTAGGTGGTTGTGCTTCTATATAGATGCAAATGGTTCACTTCTGTGTATGTTATTCTGTCAATTCCATTCCAATAATATCTGATTCAGTTGTCCAGTCTTAGGCAACTTAACAGACAGTGAGAAATCTAAAACATGTTAAATTCCCATGCCATGAAAAACGTGAGCAGGTAGAGGAAAGGGACTTTTTAAACCTTCCCTGGGGATGGAAAAATATAGTGCAGGTTCAGCTGTTATAAAATAACACATAGCCTGGTAGGAAAGATAAATTAGTAATAATACAACCAGGACCATATATTTCATTTGCAGTATGTTACCAAAAGAACCATTTCTCAGTCTAATTTCTCCCCCTTCTATGAAATCTGAGATGAATATCCGACATTTTTGGGTAGTAAGGATATTAATGTCTTTTACCCTTTTGCCTTCCCCCACTTATGGATTCTCTGATGTCTAGAAAGAATTGAACTCCAGCTACAGTCTTGGTATACACTGGTGTAAAAGGCAAGATTCCATAAGAAAAAGATGCTTTAAAAAACTAAGTTCTATTACTGCTTAAACACAAAATTGTTTCATGTTGTACTAACCATTAAAAGACTGTTGATCAGAGAAGAAGATAACTGACCCAAAGAAAATAACACTGTTTGGAAAGGTGTTTAATGGGTATCACCAGTAATTTTTGCTCATCCTTGTTTTTCAGATGAAGCAGATCGGTCACGACGGTTACAACCCCTCCTCTGTAGCTGAATGGCTGGATTCCATTGAACTGGGTGACTATACCAAATCCTTTCTAATTAATGGCTATACATCGATGGACCTTGTGAAAAAAATATGGGAGATTGAATTAATTAATGTAAGTTGATTAATTTATAGCAGTAGTTCCTCCCAAATACATTATATAGTACTTGTCCTTGTACATCAAGGAGAATGCAGAAAAGCAATTTGCAGCACAAATACAGTCATCAAATGCTCCTAATGACTACACCTTTCATGCCTGTACCTGGGTTGGCTGTACCCTTTGCTTCCATTTACTTTGCCATTGTCTTTAGCATGGTATTCAATCAGCATGATTGTGCTTGCCTTCAGGAGGCAGAATGACATTTAAAAATATATTTTGGGAGTTTGCAGCTACAAAGCACACAGCTCCAGCTGAATTAGACATAAAATAAGGAAACCTTATAGTTAGTAAGTTATTTTAAAATAACACCGTATTTTATTTATCAATTTTGCTTGAAACTTCATTTACATGACTCAATTTAATTAGATGTCCACATATGGGCAACCATAAACTTTAATGTGGACTGCTCTGCAGGGTAATTTGGAATGAGAGGAAGCCTGTGCTATTATAGTGAAGTTTGTAATGTTGCAGTGAAGACCTTGACAGTACAGCTCTGCCAGAGGAACTTTCATGTGAGTTATGTGTCTGAAAGTGAGTTGTTTTCTCTTATAAAAGATTGAGGGTTGTAGCTTTGCTGTGACTTCTGAAATCAACTGTAATGTCAGTTTATGTTAACTTTTAGGGCAGCCTCTATATGGACAGAAGCCTGATATCTTATGTTATTGATTCTTCACAGACAAAAGGCTCTGCTCTTCCTTCAGGTATAGGAGGTGCTGCATCTCTGCCTCTGATTAGTGCCGGAGTCCCAGAGCAGTCCAAGGGCTACCAGTAACCACAGTCAATCAAGCATAAGATAAAGCAGCTGCTGTAGTTGTATGCTAGGAAACAGCTGCCACTGTGTCCCAGGCTGGAGAAATAAAGAACATACCTATGGCACAGAGCCCTGCTGCAGCACAGAAACTTCTGCACAAGGCACAGGCGGCTGCAGCCTGAGACCAGCATGTAAACAAAAGAAAGAAAAGCATAAAAGGAGTTATTTCCTATTAGTTGGAAGACAAAACCATTGAATATTAGATTTGCTTTTCTTGCTGTCACAGTTGATGTTAACTAGCAGAAAAATGTAGTGTAAGGGCCGAACTCTGCCTTGTGTGTTTTGTCTCACTTAATGTATCTTGTAGGTGCATAATGGAAGTCAAGGTGTGATTAATGCATTACGGATGTCTGCTGCTAAGCTAGTTATTACTGGGATTCTTTTTTCTCTAAATTGCTGGAATTTTAATAAGAACTGGGGACCCTTTGCCTCAAAAGCTAATATAGGTCATCAATCAGCACTGAGTTGAAAAAAGTAGAAGATTCTGCTCTGTTTTCTATAACTTTGCATCCTGTTTTGCCACAATCAATTTGCAAACAAATTACCCTTTAGCTCCCCCAAGTGGATCATTAAAACGTCATTAAAGGTTTGTGGTTTGATTCCAAACATGCTTAAACTGATGAAAAGGGGAGTACCTGCACTGAAGTTAACATGAATACACTTCTGTAAAACTATTATAAACCAAACCTTATGTCCCTCTAACTTTAAAGGCTAACATTATGTTCAATTTGAAGGGCTGTACTTCTTGGGAAAACACCCCCTTTTGCCATGAGTTGCAAGAAGAAGCTGTTTAGTAGTTGTATAAGTACTTCTATAGATATAGGAATCTATAAAGATAAATATTTTTCCACCTGATAGGTTTGAATTATATTGTTCAAGAGAAAAGTTAATAAAACAGTTTTGCTTTATAGGAATTACTGTTTTAGTCCTGCCATATTTGATTCCTCCCAATCAGTGGGAGCTCAATGTAACGATATTATGTTCACTGAGAAAATCTGTCGCTTAGAAAGATATTTACTATTTCTGGTTGTTTTCATTTGAAGGGAATCTTTCAGAAATGGACAAGAAATTGGTTTGAAGCATTGTGCAGTCTGTCAGAATGCGATACTTAGCTCTAACCGGCAGTCCTGCTGTATGAAATTGATTTCAAAGGTGTCCCTTCTTCAGTTGATGGCAAAGAAAAGCTTATTGCAGAATTTTTTTTTGAAAAAGAATGCATAAAGTTCAAAGCCACTAACTCAGGAACAGGACTCTTCTCTTGAGTAGGTCAAAATACAGACACTTGAAAAACAAGAAAAAGAAACAGACTCAGAATCATAAAAATAATTCAGAGTACCCTTGGTTTGGAGGCTCTGGATGCTTAAGTTGTAGATGGAACAAAAAGTTTAAATTAAAGTTATGCCTAATGTGCAATAAAAATATAGCAAGGGCTACAGAAATGATAACTTCTTCAGCCACTGAATTTGATATGAAAGCCATACCTAATTTACTTCAAGGAATCTGTTTGTTCATATTTGGTGCTTCTTTCCATTTAGCTATTGGGAAATTGATCATGGGTCCTGGAGGGGTAGAAACAGGTTTGGTGCTAGAGATAATATCTTCTGTTTGGATCCCTCACTACAAGAAGGAGATTGAGCCGCTGGAGCATATCCCAAAAGGGCAGTGAAGTTGGTGAAGGGTCTGGAGCACACATCCTATGAAGGGTGGCTGAGGGAGCTGGGGTTGCTCAGCCTGGAGAAAAGGAGGCTCAGGGGAGGCCTTTTCAATCTACACCTACCTGAAAGGAGGCTGTAGCAAGGTGGAGGTCAGTCTCTTCTCCCATGTAACAAACAATAGGGTAAGAGGAAATGGCCTCAAGGCTCATATTGAATATTGGGAAAAAATTCTTCCCTGAAAAGAAAGAGTTGTCAAACACTGACGTAGGCTGTCCAGGGAAGTCACCAGGGTTGAGTCACCATCCCTGGGGATATGTCAAAGACATGTAGGTGTGGCACTTAGAGATATGGTTTAGTGGGATCTGACAGCGTTAGGTTTATGGTGGAACTCAACTAACTTCAAGGTCTTTTCCAACTTACGTGATTCTGTGATTAAAGTTATCCTTCGTGATTTTTCCTTTATTCCCATAGGACACTGGAATGATCAGAACTTTGAGTCTTCTTGTCTTCCTAAAAAGAACAGTTTTTACTTTATTTCCAATACAGTTTTATTATTCTTGTAAATTATCATCTAGGTAAGCAATTTAAAACCACTGTGAGGGGAGCACCAAGCGGGAGAATGTCCTGAGGCACTGGTGGGAAAGGGCATCTTCCCTCAGCTTTTCTGGTTCCCCAGGCAGCTCTCTGGCATTAAAAAACAAATTTAATATTCATCTTCCTAAAATTTATTTCAAATTATTCTGGCAAGGTAATGTCATCTCTGACTTACATGCTAGTTTCTTTCAAACTTTTATGTGTAGTTAGAACATGTGCTTCTTCGAAGGCACTCAAGCAGCAGTTTCTAAAAGCATTTGAACCAGAAGAATAATTGTAAAAGTTATTCACTTGTGTTTCTTGTAAGCTCCCACCAGCATTCTCAGTCCTTCTTCAACAAGTCAGACTTTGAAATTTAGATTTTGTTTCACTAATTAATATTTCATTTAGATAATTTAGAAATTTCCCAGATCCATTTCCTTCTGTGGTGTGCTTTCTGGGAAGCATTGTTCTAATTTTCTTATCCTGGGATTGTGAGTATTCAGAATGCCTTCTCCTAGATTAGGCTTTCCCAACACTTCTGCTGTTGTCTCCCAGGTTTCTTGGCTCATTAGAGAGATCTGATTCTATATCCTGATTCAGATACAATTAATTCAATGCTGTAGCCATGAGGAGCTTTTCTGAAATACATATCATCTGCTGAAAAAAAGTCCAGCATGTTCTGTAATCCCCTAACCCTCCTGTGCACCTGTGCTTTGAAGTATAAATGCTTTTCTATATGACTAATCATATTATCCTTGTCTGTTATTCTAGATTACTTATGTAACCCTCCCCCTGTGGGACTTGCTCTCCTCAGGGAACTTTTACCATAGAGATTCTTCAGGCAAGATATAAACACCTTAAAAGCACAAAGCAGATTATTTGTCATGTAACACACAATACTTTGTAGGACTAATGAACTAGGCATTAAATCAACCCCCACCAAATGAGTCACTCAGTATAATGGGCAAGTAGTCATCACTCAGGTAAGGGGAGAGCTGGCCTCTGGGGCTCACTGAACTGGCTGATCTGTGGTAGTGCTGGACTGCTATCTTCTGATTTCCCTTTGTATTTTCTTGTTAGGATTTTCTGCCCCTTCATGTGAGTGTTGTTCCTTGAATCCTTGAGGTGCCAGTTTTCCCTGTCTCAACAATCTTACTTATGTCTGCAACTTTACCTTTCTTATCTCAAATGCTTCCAGCCTGTGCACTCTCTCACAGCTCCCTCTCACGCCCTAGCAATTTTCTCAGAAGGAAACTGAGAACAGTTGCACAGCTGCGCTGTACTGAAAGTAGGTCTGGAATCACAGATAGTTGAACTCCTGGGAGGAGGGTTACACGGAAGTGGCCTGGTTTACATTTCTTCTCAATTAGTTCATCTTGCACTCTGATCTTCTTTTCTCATACATACTGATTTCACACGGATGATTCAGTCTTTTTCTTCTGTAAAATTAATCTTTATGCTATGGTTCAATTACTGTCCAGATTTTGAACTTTTTGGGAAGTGTCCTTGAAAATCTCTCTCAAATTGCACTCCTGGTTTCTCTTAGGATATAATGGCTGCTGTTCAGAATCAGAGCAAAAAATATCAGAGAGGGAAATTAGTTACCAGTTAGTTTATAAGTAAAAACTTTGGACCTTTCACAAGATTGCTGATGAGTCCCACAGTTTAATTGAATTATATACTGCATGGAAAAGTGACTCTTTAGTTTTATTTAAAGTGGGTACATGATTATTGAAGCCCATGATGTTTTTACTGTAGGAATGAAAGAGCCTAACAGCAGCCATAGTGAAGCAGATCAGTAGGTCTATGTAACCCACTGTGGTATCTATAAAAATCACTATAGAGGACCAGGGAAGGCTACGTAGCAAGTATATTATGAACAAGTATATTATGAATTATTTGCATAGCATTCTTGAAGTAACAGTTTTGAGCTCAAGGACTTCTGAAATGAGGCCCAATTGGTCCTTGACTTTTTAACCTTGAATAAGTTCCTATCATCATCAAATTTTGTGATCTTACTGCTAGTCTTCTTGCCTATAGAATTAATAAATATATTGAACTGCTGAGGTTCATTCACAGATCTCTTGAGGGGTTCACTAGAAACCTTCTTCCACCTTGAAAACTGTGATTTCTCATGCAGTTTCCTGGTTTAAACAGCTATTTCTCCATGAATAAACTTCTTCTTATGGCTTAATGTCATGACTGCTGTTTTGTGGCCTTTGGGGTATTTTTTGTAAAAGGCTTTTAAGAGTGGCTTCATCAAAAGGCTTTAGAAGTTCAGGCAAACAAGCAGATCAAGCAAATTGTTAACTTTCACTGGGTGATTTTGACTGCTTCAAGGAACACCAGTAGGTTCCTGAGA
The DNA here is from genome assembly GCA_034509185.1 of Euphonia xanthogaster. NCBI lineage: Eukaryota > Metazoa > Chordata > Aves > Passeriformes > Fringillidae > Euphonia > Euphonia xanthogaster. The sequence goes on along the minus strand of JAYDZK010000056.1, from coordinate 44,944,511 downwards.
TATGAGGCATCCTTACATGCAGTCACTTCAACTCTTCTTGGTTGTCTTTATTCATGTGTGCATTACTAGTGTGCATTTTAAAATTCCTCCTGTTTCACCTGGGAGAGGTGTAGGGGCCAGTATCGTCATGGATCTTCCGTGAAACTATTCTCAAAAACTGACATCAATTTTGTTACTTTCCAGTCCTCAGATAACAAGTTTTTAAGTGGAAAGTTACACATTGTTGCTAGTAGCACATCAAATTCATCTTTGAATTCCTTCTCTATTTGTCTTTTCTGTTCTATGGTTCATTTTACACATTTCTATCATTTCCCTGTCAATGGTCTCATTTGCAAACCAAGGAGTCCTACATGATTTAGTAATTTCAGACATCCAGAAATCCTTGCTCTGTATCTTTTTGGTCCTTCTCTTTACAGCTCCAATGCAGTCACACAGTGGCAGTGATACATGTCTAATTTCAAAGTCAGAATTTCTTTATGCATATCTAGCTTGAGCCTGTAGGTCTAAGTTATGGAAGCCACTGTGTTGAACTTAGTGCTCAGAGCTCTCATGAGGCCTTAGCTGACTAATACACCTACAATATCTATGCCATATATAGTCTGTGCATAAAGAACTTAAACTTACTGCACTTACTGCATTCAGATAGCTTCATGAGGTTAGTGTCTCACTTAGCAGCCTCTTCCTCTACTCCAGCAAAGCAGATAGTAACTCCACCATTTGAGTAGTACACACCAAATGGACGGATTTTGTACAGTGCTCACTTGACAGCTGTGTTTCCCATGCTATCTAGAATGAAAAGATGTCATTTCTTAGGAGGGTTGTCCTTCAGATTCTGTTTGAAAAATTACTCTGTGACTCTTCTTCTTTTGTTGTTACTTAATTTCCTGAGTGTGCCACTCTGCAGAGACAGTTTTGGGAGAGGAACAGAGTGTACTCTGAGACGTTGCAACTCCAGAATGACAATTCCTATTCCTTTTCCTCTCTGCTTCAGAGCCTCCTGCTAGATTTCATATCACTGAAAAGAGAGTTTAGTGCCACAGTCCCTTCTGTTCTCCCAGAGACAGACTGCTGATTGATGATGTACATAGCTCTTCCTGTAGCTGCTTTCTAAATGGCACCAACAATTTTGTTGGTTAGAAGAGCTTTCAAGACCATGAGGCTGCACTAGCAATAGGCTGTGGGATCTTAAGTTACTAGGTATTTAGTTATTAAAAATATTTTCTAGAGTTGTGGAGTGTAGAAAGTTGTCTACATGACTGTTTCTTTGTTCAGTCTTTACAAACATTTGGAAGCATATTACTAGGGTACTTGATTAAGTTTGTGAAGTTAATTTGTGTGAGCCAATACTTCTTTAGACACAATCATTTTGATGTACTGGTGCAAAACCAAGTGTCTTCTGTTTCAAAGTTTCTAGGTAGCATAAAATTCTTGAGAATGTCTGATGTCCTACAAAAACAAAGGAAGTCTTTCACTAAGAGTTCCTCTTTTACTAAGGAACAGATATTTCTAGCCTTTGAAATTTTAATGTGAATCTTTAAAATTCTCTGCCAGGCAGACTGAACCTTGGGTCTTCTCACTCATTAGTAGAGTAGTAACCTATGTATAAGATGCATTAATGCATTCAGGGAAACATTTTCTACTACATTTATGGTGGGTTTCATATTAAATAATACAATTTTGAAATGGGTAATGAACAACCTTGGTTTATTTGAGGAAATATGAAGGAAAATTTCAATATTCATTCAAATTCCTTGGCTTAATTTTCAAAGCTATCCTAATTATATTAATTAGGATAATTTATATAATTAATTACATAGGATCAAATATTAAGCATTTTTTTGACAAAAGAAGAGTTGTTTGTGTTTTTCATATCAAAAAGATGAGTATGGAACTGAATGGCTTTCATCGTGATGCATTACTTCATGAGGTAAGATGTATATGGATTTGTTCAGTTGCTCCTGCATTAGTAGGACAATGCTGTAAATTGGATTACATTCATATCTGTTAACCACTGTGATTTTAAATACAAAGGATAACACTCTAAATTACTCTATTTACCTTAGACACTGGATCGGTAGGTTCATTAAATGCATAAAAAAAGCCATGCAATATTATATAAATAGCATTTTTTCCCATATACCGGAGTTATGCATATTTCCTTTATCCAGGGCACCCACAGAGGTCTCAAAGTAGTTTTAATAATGCATATCTGTTTCTTTTGCAATAATTAAATATGTACCAATTGCAATCATGTACTAAATTTGTTCCTTTCGATCTTGCATTTGAAAATTATTCTTTCTGCAGTCAGACTTTTCTGTTTTGAATGCTGATAAAATCTCCATCATTCAGTTCCTAAATTACTGTGGATGTTACTTATAATTTAGAAACTGTTTCTATGTTGTAGTATTGCAGTGGTTGTCTCTAGAATATCTTTGGAAACTCTGTATCCTCAACAAATCCATGTGCCAGTATTTTAACTTCATAATGTGTTTAACTCTTCTGTACAGTTTTTGCATGTAATGTTTTGCATAGGTAGTGATCTTACAGCCTGGGAGTGATTTGATGTGCAGGCTTCCATCTGTTCCTCACGCTAAAGAAAATACTTTGAAAATACACATTCTCTTTCCTCTATACTGTTACTTGCAAAAGAGCTTGAGATGACATAAACCATGGCAATTCCTTTAAACATCTTGTGTTTACCTCTTCCCACTCCCACTTTGGATCATGGCAGTGCTTAGACCAGAGCAGTGGGAGCAGGAGGGAGGGAAGGAGGGAAGGAGGGAAGGAAGGAGGGAAGGAAGGAGGGAAGGAAGGAGGGAAGGAAGGAGGGAAGGAAGGAGGGAAGGAGGGAAGGAGGG
>JAYDZK010000056.1:44883909-44941602 GCA_034509185.1 Euphonia xanthogaster | reverse complement strand
GAAGGAAGGAAGGAAGGAAGGAAGGAAGGAAGGAAGGAAGGAAGGAAGGAAGGAAGGAAGGAAGGAAGGAAGGAAATAGCTGCACTGTGAGCAATATCATGACATTTATTCTTTTGGTAGCATAATGATTCTTTTCTAATCCACCTGATGTCATTTTGTACTACAGGTTATTTAAATAGAAGACATGATATAAATACTTTGAAGTAATTTTCCTGATTCTTTTATTTCCTTACATTATGGCAATAACAAAAAAAAATACTATTTTGTGATTTAAATGTGATATTAAAACTACCCTGTTTGATTTTTAAATCTAGCCATTGAAATTTGCAGATAGCAATTGCTTTTCTCTCCTTTCTGAGGCAAACATTTGCTTTAGAATTTTTAAAATCAGAACTTCCCCCCTTATTTTTCTCTTTTATTTCATTCCTTCTCTTCCCCCACACTCTCTTCAAAACAAATTATAACCAGGTAGTGATTGGCAGTCATTTTTAGCACAATAATCAAAGCTGAGCAATTTTAGAACCCATTGTGTTCCATCTGCAGGATCATTTTCTTGTCCTGTAACACACAAGGTAGCACAAATGATTGATTTATTTAAAAAATTATCTTGCATTATAAAGCAACCCGCTCTACCTATTGCCAGAGAGAGTACTGTCTCCGAAGTATCCTAACAAAATCTCTATCCATTCAGGGAGCAAATAAATTGCCTTATCATTTGATTTTCTGTCTAAAATCTTGGTGCTTTATCAGAAGGTTCATATTTCAAATTTCAAAATGTGATCTTCTTCCCAGGGAGTACAATAGACTTCTTATTTCCTTTAAAACCCCTGGAAAATAACCTCTTCTGCCAGCCCACAAGTTCTCTACAAAACCAGATAAAATACAGTCACTAAATATTTTGTTGTCCTAGGCAACAACTTGTTCTGCCCTCAGTAGCTTAGAAGAGGTCTGAATAAAGAATTATATTTACCAGCTTAACCTTTTAAGTGTTGATGAGCCAGCAAGGAAATTGGATTTCCATTTTAAAATAATATCTTTTTTCAGATCAAACTGATATTAATTTAGAAATTGTATACATATCCCATTTTGAATTTGACCTCTGAAATGGGCAGGCTTAGGATAGCATCCTTCATTACAACAAGAATTGTTGATTGTAGTAAAAGATAGGTGCTGCAAAAAATGTCATTATGGGTATTTTATTTTGTAGACAGTATTTGTGATACTTGAGCTGGAATAAATTGTTTGTTTCACATGCTTGCGTTTTCTGCCCATGAAACATACTGCTCATAGTTTTAGCTTCAGGCATTTTAAAACAGATTGTGTTGATTGAAGGTCAATACAAAATACTTGAAGGTGATGATACATAAAAGCAAACAAGAACATAATTGTGTTAATGTTGCAAACTATACTTCTGCTTTTACTTTGAAGCAATTTGCAGGGATAAAAATCATAAAGAAATATCCCCCTTCTTCAAAGAAATAAAGCTGCAGAATTTATTACATAATTTTTTAAGGACTGCAGTACTATTTTGGTGCTTTTCAAAGAATACTGTGTTCAGTAGTGTGCAAAGGAGAAATAATTCTTCTTTAAAATCTTCTTAAATCTATTTTTTTTTCTGCTTCTGCATTGCTCTATAGGATATTGTGAGGGGTTGATATTTCCAGTTAAAATTCCCAAGTGTATCAGATCTTGGCTAGCATGATTTGTCTTCTGTTTGCAGCTGATTTCAATAGCTGAAGGTAGAGAGGACTGAATGGCAGTCGTTTTAACTATAAAGATGTTGAAGATCAGAAATACTTTAGAAATATTCTCCCTCTATAACAGATTTTTTAAACATTCTCAGGTGTGAGAGCCAATGCAGTGCTGTGCCATGTAGACCTATCAGTGTGATTAATGTTCCAGAATTAGGACAGCAGCCCTACCCTGGGTCTTTTGCTTGATTCTCCTGTCTCATATTGTTCAGAGCTACTTTGGATATCTCTGCAGTCCACTGCATTTGTATTACACAGATACAGCCCTGGATTTCAAAAAAGACTGGAAAGTATTATGGCAAGATTATTAATAGAAGTAAGGTAACATTTTTTCAAAACAATAAAGTTGAGGGGAAAGGAAGTATTTACTCAACTGTTGCAGCCTACAGCCAACAGGGCTTAAGTCCTTAAAGTCATCTTCCAGGATTTTTGTCTTTCACTGTTTTTAACTTTCAAAGGAATAAGGTTTCAGTCGCTTTCCATAAAAGAAAAGAATGTGCACCATTCTAATAGCTGTTGGTGCCAAGCAACCTGTCATATTCAATCTGTATTATTTCAAAACTAAATACCATTTTCTCCAGTTATAAATTTTCTATAGATGTAAATAACACACTGGCAGCCCAAATGTTTACATCCTTGAAATAGTTATTGGCAGGTACTTGCAATCCCTTTCATAATGATCAAGACCTTGCAAGGTTATGTACATTTAACTCCTGATTTAGATTCCTGCCTCAGATTGTACTTTCTTACCATTGCTTATTTTAAAGATTGTTCTTCGTACCACGTAGAGATCTTGAAAATGCTGTATTCATCCAAAAGCAGCATGCATATGGATGTGAATGCATTTCAATAATATGAAAAATAATTTGAGAAAATGCAGTTAAACTTGGGGTTTTTGTGCAATGATATTCAAAATGTTATTCAGATAATGAATTACAGCATAGCTGTTGCAAGTCTGTATGTCTATTAGGAGGGAATTAGAAAGCTTTCTAATTTTCTGGGGCTCAAAACAGAAAATCAGTTCTAAAATCTATTAGAATGCTTTATCTGTGCTTTTTTGATCTATGAACTAAGTGCCTGATTCAGATGCACTAATGACAGAAGCTACTGGAAAAAATATAGTTAGACCTTGGTTATTCTTTTCTTCACATAGTAAAAGCTGGATCGGAACCTGTCTGAGCTAATCTGGTTGTATGAACACATTCATCAGTACAGGAAGGACATATATGAGTTTTCCAAATGGTATTTTTTATCACTCTTGAGGCATCAACCAAGCACCTGGTCATCCTGATTTTCTCAGGGTCTGGACTTCATGCTACCCTTTAAAGTAATACATTTAATAATTACTCTATTCAGTGGTTGCAGATGAGCTGCTAATGACTGTCTTTCAGTCTCTGTCATCTAAGGATTTTTTCCTGTTCTACATGCATGATCTACTTGAAAACAGAAAAGACAGTCATAATGACTTTCCATAAAGCTACAAAGAAATACATGTGCACTCATGTGCACACATAAAGCACAAGAAGAATTATGCAGAGCTAAGTATTTAAAACATTTGTGTTCCCACACACAATATGGTTCTACTGTGTTTTCAGTGAGCATAACCAAATGCAAGGTATTTTGTGCTTCCTGCTTTATAAGTTAAATTTATGTAAGATTTATATAAGCAACAGATAAGCATCAAAGCCATAGCTGAGGAGGATGGATGGCAAAACACCAGGCTAGTTCATAAATTTACATTATTAAAGAGAAGTAATAGATCTACACTGCTTCTTTAGTTGAAGCTGAGCAACGATTTGCAAGCAGAAATAATTCTTCTCACCTGCTTTTCATAGCAAAGTGTACTGTAGCACTAGTACCTGACATCCACCAAAAAAAAAAAGTTCGTTATTTTAGGTTATCTGATCTGTGAAACTTTTTTTTTTTTTGGTAATTTGTGGCTCTCTGGGAATCAGAAGCATAAGATGTGACAATGCGAGAGAAAAAAAATGACAGAAGTCTAATATGCCTCTAAGCATATGGAGTGATTGGCTTTGGAAATTGGCTAGAACTGAAGCATGGGAAAGAGGAAGCTGAGAACTGAGGAGAGTTAGTAGTAAATGAGATATATGCAAGGATGAGATATCAAGAGCCAGAAACAAGTGCCATGAGAAGCTGATGGGCTTAGCAAGAATGACTAGAAATGTATTTAGAACAAACACAGAGTATCTAAGTATCATATAAAAAAAGATGACAGTACTTATTTTATGTCTATTTAAAATGGAAGCAAATGACTACACAGATACATAGAGAGTTTCAAATATTTAAAATTGCTCTCACAATTAGGTTTTCTGTTTTTCTTCAGTCAAATCAGCTTGCTGACCCTTTGCATCAGAGAATCACCCTCAAGGTTTGACAGCAAACTCCTAGAACACTCTCTAAAATATGATCAGAAATTATACTTTCTCTCAGTATTTTTATGATGTTATTAATAAACAATACTATGGATATGAAAATGATGATTTACAGAAAATGTGAAAGATGACTGCATGTCATATATTATAGAAGAAATAAAACATTGAAGAGTGTTTCAGGTAAGGAGATTTGTGTCAGGAATGCCTTGATGTGAGAAAGAGTTTAAAAGTTTATAAAAGATTATTTGGAGATGTTTCATTTGAGCTGGAAAAATATTTTCCTGTGGATTTTGATGTGTGCTTCAGCTTTTCACCATAAGATTTCTAATGGACACTGGAATTCAGATAAGGCAGAGAAGCAATCTGACTACTATCTTCTTTGCATTTCCCCAGGATTTAACACAGATTATTCCAATGTGTCGAGGATAAAACTCCCTCACTGTTTTGCAGGAGGTGCTGTTAAGCGAAATGGCTGAGATTTTGTGTTTATTGCTGACAATTTGTTATATTTCGATACGCATCAGCATTTTAGCATCCCATTTGTTTGTGTTAACCTAAGTATTTTTTTCCATGTAAGTGTGGAATTAGCTGCTGCATTTTTCTACGAGGAATCAAGGATGATTCTGCTGATAATTAAGCACAGACCAATTAATAGGAAAATGAAGAATTTTATTTGGTCCTGAAACTCACCTATTTTGTTTGACTGTGCATGTAGCAATTATCAAGACACTAAATAGACGCAGAGGTTCTGAAATATAAATTTTCTGATGGGAAAATGTCAAGGTAAGTTTAACTGAGTATGAGGGTCAGAAATGTGTTTACTGATAAGCAGAAAGCTGCCATCAAAATCACAGCACACATAATTCTGAATATGTGAAATCTTGTATTTGGACTTAGTCTTCATCATGTCCTCCTAATGTCTTGCAAGTAAAAAAAAAAATTTAAAAACGAACCAAAATAAGGAACAAAATCCCAAAACCTTTCCCAAGTATCTATCAGCAGAGCTATATCTTTTAAACAAATCTTTTATTGGATTGGAAGAGATGAGTGTTAGTGACAATACCCAAGTTAATTTTTACCCACAACTAGTAAAATAGTAATAAGTAGTAGCATGTTTTATTTATTTTAGTAGCTAGCTGACACTTGGCTTTGAAAAATACTGTGGGAAATCAATTATTTTCATTGTTCATTTTGTTTTCTGCTTCATCTTCTTTATCTCATGGGTAGCTTCCCATTAAAACATTTCAGAACTTCATTTGCTCTCACTGTGAGTTTCCCCCCTGAGTCCCTAATCCAGTTTAGCTGACATGCCAAGAGTAAGTAGTCCTGGTAGAGAAAGAACAAACACCAGTCAGTGCAATGGACATTCTGAGGCACATCTGGAGGTCTTATACCTTCGGTGCTATCACCAAAGCTGTCTTGCCAGCAGCTGGAAGCCTGGAATTCTTCTGTATCTCCTCATGAAACTTCTTGATACTTTGGGAACCCAGCATGCTTGTTCAGTGCATTGCTTTGCCATGAGGTTCTTGGGAATGTTTAGAATGTGTGCACTCAAGCGTCTCTGGTGGTAGGATGCTGTGAGTTGCTCAGTTGATATGTGAAGCTATATACAAAGCAGAATTAGAAAAAAAAAAGAAAAAATTGCACAATCATTTTGCAGGGTGTTATAATTCAATGTATACTTATCCTGATCTGCTTCTTGTGTTATGGTTAATTTACTTATGGCCTCCCTCCCCTGGCTTTTATTTTTTAAGACTTCTCTTTTGCCAGTCTTCATATGGTATTACAGCATAAGCAATAAAAAACAAGGCTAACAGTATTCTTGGAGAGCTCTAACTCAACCAGTTTCTCTCCTCATGTATAAGCAGAAGAACCCTCAGTAACATTACTGATATTTTAGAGTGCATCTTCTAACCAGCCATTACCAAAATGATTGAAGTTCAAAAGGGTTTACAGCACAACTTTACTAAATTATTATATAGAGCAGCTATAACTAATTAGGCCTATAACTATATAGGACAACTAATACTATGTTATTATAAAGGGCAATGTTGGGCAAAATTCATAAATGTGTCTCTCGTGTGTCCATTATATTATTTTTCATATTCCACTCATTAAGCAGGTGGAAGTGGAGCAAGACATTGCATTATTAGAAAAAACTATGTTTTGCCTATGCATGTGTTAATTTTTAAGTTCCTTATGATGATTGGTCCTGCAGTATGCAATCATGGATATATGGTAACTGTCCAGATTATTTTATTTTTACTAAAATAAATTGCTTTAAGAAGCAGACACTCTTTTTCATAAATGTGTCACAGTCATGAAAAGAAAATTTTGAAATTTATTACAAAAAATTAAAAATAAATTGCATTTGTAAATCTATATAATTTTAAAATATCTAAATATTTTAAAAAATCATCTTGAAAGTTGATTTCATGTACCTAGGTGTTCCCTTGAAATCAGAATGAAATCAGTGATGTTTTCTTTGCCCTGTATTGAACATGCTAAATTGTGTTCTGCTTTAGCAAAAGGAGGAACAATGGAAGGATAAAATTTCAATTTCTGACTATATCAGTGAAATTCATATTTATGACCCAGTCATAGGAGATACATGTCTAGCTTCTTGCTATAATCATTGAAGATATGCAGCCATTTCTCTGATGTGATTCATCTAGTCCTAAAGCAGATGCCTAAATTATATCAAATGAGTCATGCCTTAAAGGTGCCTATTTTTCCCTGTTAATTAAAGGGATCTTTACATGAGTACTGAGATCTCTGTTGTGGACATTTTATATGCCATAAAATGAATATTGCTCTGAATCTCTACTTGGATTTTTCCTTGAGAAAATACAATAGGAATTATTGACTTAAAATTGGGATGTACAGGAAAAATAATAATTTTAAAATAGTCCCAGTATCAAAACTCCTGAAATGAAACCTATTTCCCCCAGAAACCTCTTTCTTACTTGAGGAAACGTGCTTGAAAGTCTCACTATGTTCTGAGAAAGTAATTGTAGCACACCATCGTATACCAACACGTTTTATCATTAACAGCCACTGGATGTACCAGACTGCTGAATGCTGCCTACTCCTTAGGAACTCCATGTATCATATGTCTGGTTTTTTCAGTCCTGCAACTATGTCTCTCATACTTCTGTGGCCTTTGTACCACAAAAGAGAACAACTTTTACCGTGTCTTTTTAAATCCACACTCCTAGTTATGAATAGAAAGAACAAAGTAAATAACCTCATTTTTTCTAACAAGTCAGTATACTGAAAAGATCCAGAATAATCCCATGTAAAACAGATTTTCCAATTTCCATTTTAAATTGCTGCATTTTATCCAGGACCTGTGTTTTTTTTATTCAGGCAAGATAAATCCCATTCAAATAGCACCGACCTGATTTTATAAGGGCTGAGCTCTTTACAGCTATGCCCACAGATTTGAACCCATTTGCACTTCCTAAGGATAAATTTTGTAGATTAGGATAATTTGTAAACTTTACAGCAAGATCATAAATATTAATTCTATGTTCAGCAGCCAAAGCAAGCAGTTGCTGCAAGTATACTTTAGCATGTCTTGTGGGTTCAGCTAATACAGCTGCTTTACATTTGAGGCCTAGAAAACTTTATGAACATTTTTCTAGTGTTCTCTTAGAAAATAAGTATGTATATGGCAAAGAAGGAATGAAATCTGATTATGCTGTCTTATGTGCTGAAGACAGCCATACATGCAGAATCACCAACTCCTGCCCGTATTTCTGAGATTAATTTAAAATACAAAATAGTTTGGATATGGTCTTACAGTTGTAACAAGACATGTTATCAAAACATATTTTTAAGTGTCCTTGATATTTCTGTGCATCATCTTAGTACAGTTTTGCACATATCCCCAGAAAGATACTAAGATGATTTCTGTGCATCATCTTAGTACAGTTTTGCACATATCCCCAGAAAGATACAGTTTTGCACATATCCCCAGAAAGGGAATTATGAGAAAAAAGAAAAAGTTCACCAGAGAGTTTAAATTATATCGGTAACAGAATGTAACACTGTTACCAATACTGCTGTGGAGTACAGGAGGAACATGACAGAACTTTATAGGTTTGAAGTTTGAAACCAGATAGTTGTCAGAGTAATGTATCCAATTGCTTAAAAAAATAAGATTACACAAAAAAAGACACATTTAATTTAATTAGAAGAAAGAAAACCATTAATGACATATGAAAAATTAGAAAACTCTCTCTCTCTCTAAATGAACAGTGTAAACATCATCCTTTCATAAATTTAAGGTAGGTGAAAGCCAGAATAATAGTTCTGCATGACAGGAAGAAATCTAGCAGTAATCTCCCCAGCCCTAAATTCTGTGATTCAGTGACAATAACACATATGAGCTTTCCACCAAGCAGCATATATTGTGATATTGCTAACAAGATGGCATTTTAGAGTCATTGTAATAAAGGAAATTTCCACTAGGTGGATCTGGTGCTCTTCTAACAGGGATTGAGAATGTTAGTGCACAGTAATTCCGTGCCTTTACTCTTTTTTTTTTATTGTTTTCTTAACTCTTCCGATTATGTCTAAATCCAAACATATAGTTGTATTTTGGATTTTAGCACTAATATTATATTTGTTGATTAAGGTTAAAATACCCGTGGTTAAATAACACCGAGGTATGAGACTTCAATAATGTGTAATTCCATTGCTGAATAGTTAGTATTTATCTTACTGACAATATTTATCTAAACTGCTACAGCCGTGTTTTATTTCAGCCCTCAAAATTACCTTGAATTTTTAAACTTGTACTGTAATCACAATGGACTTTGAATTACATTTTTTTCTGGGAAGTATCATCAGTCTAAGTAGAATTTTAAATTGGTAAATTTATTAAATTTGAAACATTTTTATCACCTAAAGTAGAATGTGACAACAGAACATGAGCAACCAGGCAAATTTTCTTTTTGTACAGGTCATTGCATAAGTGAGAATGTTGATTTAAACACATCTCTAGAGCTCTGTTTGGCCTGGTGCAGCCACTCATATTTTTATTAAAATCACTTTATGCTTATCAACTTTTTCTCTCAGACAGCCTGAGATATGCAACTTCAGGCATGCAGCTTGTATATTCTCAACTTGTATTCTTCTTCAAGGGCTGCAATTGTTATTTGAGACCCAAAGGCCTTATTGCCCAAACACTTGTATCACTTGTATTTCCCAGACGTGTCCATGTGGTCTAGTAAAAGGTGGTTTTCATTAATACAAATCCTACCCTTTTGAGAAGATTTAGAGTTCTACAAAAGCTTTTTCTGCCTTTTTTTTTTCCCTGCCGTTTCTGGTGTTACACGGTTGGTTATTTTTGCAAACAAGATTCATGTTATTAATTCTAGGTAACTACTATAAATATTTCCAGAAACTACGGGACTTAGTTTGTTTCAGCTGTATTTGCATTTTCCTAATATGCTAGTGAATGAGTTTTGGAATATTACAGAGAATAACATAGATAATAAAGCATAACAGATATGATAAATTCCCAATCTGCACACCAGAAAACCAATTCTGATGTTTTTTAAACTTATTCACTATATGTGGTATTATTTCTGCTGGGCATGTGTGTTCAAGCAAATACAAACTTATTGACAATAGTCCTGCTGAGACACTAGAAATTATTGTCAGACCCACAGAGGTCCACAGTGCAACACAGACTCCCATCAGGCCAGAAATGAGAGCTTATGTCATGTACTACCGATAATTATGGTTTATCTGGTATCTGTTTTCTTTTTCTTTAGCTCACTGTAAAGAAAGCTTTTAAAATCAGGCTGTGCATTTTCTGTTAAATATAAAGGTGCAGAGCATCTACTCATCAGCTATTTTCATCTAATGCCGTGCCACACAACCTATGCAGGGAACTGGATTGGTGCCCCACTCTGCCAGAATGGTCTTCTTACTTCTTTTCATGGTAGGTGTAGAATGGAGATCTACTTCAGTCACTGAACAAGACTAGAACTAGAGGCATTTCCCTGCATACAAGAATCTCAAAAGACGGCAACATCCAAAAAATTCATCAAGAAGAGTTAACCAGTCTGAAAGTGCTATGACATGTTTTAAAAAGCAATTATTTGGTTGGCAGAGATAGAAAGCTCCATCTTTCTATAATCAAAAAAAAAAAAAAAAAAAAAGGTACACTTTTTCTAAAGCTCAAACCCATTCTTTCATCTTGCCATAGCCAACCCTCCATATCAGAAGTATGACGTAGGTGTGATGTAAATGCCTTCTAAGCTCTAGGAAGCTTGCCTAAAAATACCAGGTAAATAGAAGATCAAATGTACAATTGGTTGTGATTCATGTGTTGAAATACCTTTGTGACCTCTGTTATTCTAGAAAAACGTAAGACCAACTAGAACTAGATATTGCAATTCAGAAATTCTTTGTACTCAAATGAAATTAAGCATGCAATAGCCAGTACTGGGTGCAGAAATGTGTGAATTTGCAAAATTTATTTCTGCCAGAATTTCTTAGTGAAGTCATAGCAGACATAACTTTCAACTGCAAAAAAACTACTCAGTCTTTATGATTAAACCCCAGAATCTCATGAGTTAACAATTAGTAGAAGTTTGCTTTTCAATTCTTTTGACTACTCTTGCTTGACATAACCAGGAACTATCATAGTAACCAATACTAAGGCATTTGTGAGTGTGAAGAACTAGCGAGAAGCATTATTTTTAACTTTTGTTTCTAAGCAGTGCGATAGCAACAATACTGGTGCTGCGACAACCCTCCTCTGCCTCAGCTCTGCCCACAAGCCCTACCTTAAACAAAGGAAGAGTGCATACTTGGAGAATTCCATTATTAATGATCTACAAAATTTACATAGTTATATGAAAACAAAATAATCTACTGACATTTGGACATTTCAAACTTGTCTTACTACTCAAAATAAAAAACACAGGGATCAGTCATTTTGGCATGACAAGCTTTATCATATGGTTCATAGTGTGCATTGCCAGAATTGACCTTGAACTGAGAAGCCTGTAAGTATTTCTCTTTTCTCTTGGTATTTCAAAAGACTATTTCTATTATGTCCTAAATATTTTTTGTCATTGTGAGCTTTATTTCTAGAGTAACCTCTTATGGTATGTTGTTTCTCAGGAGAACACATAAAATGGCTAGCCTGGCAGATCACAGATTGCCCTGATGGTTCTTGACCCAGCAAGACAATTTTGGCAACTACTAGAGACAGAAAACTTGAAACAATGGTTTTGATTAGAATTCTGATTTCACACATATTTTTCCAAGCCGTTATTGTATTCATTTCCGTGTGAACCCCCCAGGATAGTACCTCTTTAATTCTGTGTGTCTCTTATTGCTGGTGGATTTGTACTTGCTGCAATAAGCAAGCAGCAGACATAACCTCTCTGGCTTATGGTACATTGCCAAATTAGTTGTGACTTCAGAGTAATGAATTCCATAGCTAAGTCTATATTAGTAAATTAAACAGTGTTCAGGAAATGTGTCCAGGCACTGGAGCACACATTCAGAAGGACCTACGTATCCTTTTGGCTTGTAGCTACTAGTACTGAAGAGGTGCTTGAAAAAAATGAAGATTCTTTTTTTGCTTCTTCCTCTATTTTTCTGCTCATTGCATTGTATCCTAGTATTCTGGAAAAGGCAGGAGAATTTGTGCCTTCAGCGTAATTTTTACCCTGGTATCATCAAGTATGTACATGCATTAAACCAGTTTAAAAATATCCCGTTATCTGCAATGACAAATGTCTGTCTTTAACTCCCTGTCCTCTTTGTCTTAGTTACCAAAACCTATCTTCATTACTGTCTTGCTGTAACAACACTTTATATGAAATTCTAACGACTTGCATCTCAACAGGGAGTTTTAATTAGGGACAAAAGTTTTCCATTTCTGTCTTTCTCACAATACTGTCATACGAGCAGCAGATGAAGGGTTTAAATTTTAATGTGTACCCCAGCATACTCCTTTGATTTGTATTCTAAGTACTATTTGGCAGCCTGCTCTTATTACTTGTGTTTTACTTTATTACTATACATATTTTTGAAAAATTGCTCTAGGAGTTGATACAAAGTATGGGTGAGAATAACCTAGGCACTTGCTGTTATATATCTTCCATTATTATCTTGTTTCCAACAATTTTGCTCTACTTGTCAGCTCTCTCCCATTCTATGATACCCAGGTTTTCAGATTGCTTTCTAATTTAGACATCAGCTGTAAATTAAAGCCTGCTACTTCTTCCATTGCTCACTCTGCAGACATAAGTGCTTTAACTTTGCAAACTCCTCAGAGGAGGGATCACCATATTATCTGCACAGTGTTTGGCACAGTGACTTTCTGACTCATAATCAGTTTTTCTGTCTACTCCTGAAGAAAAACTAGCTTATCCATATTTTATTATGAGTGATTTAAATTTTATTTTAATTTGATCAGGTAAAAACCAAGCAAAACACAGCCTTCCAGCTGTCCTGCATCACCAGGGTGGCTCTGTTTGCCTGCACTGCAGTGTGACAGTGTGATTTCAGAGGTCTCATACAGCCTGGCTTACCCCATGGAATTCGCTTTATCCTTTAGAAATGAATTGTTCCATCTCGAATTTTATCTGAAGGAATAGCTGTTGAAACCTGGGGTACCACAGGTGTGGTGTTGTCATTAGCTGTGCTACCCAGGTACATCAGCACAGGCTGAGGCCGCACATCTGGGCAGCTGCTTCCTTGGTGCTTCCGTACATCTCAGCCTGTGACTTGCTTCCACTGGGAATCTTTGTGCATCTCGTGGTGGAGCAGGGGTGGCACAGGGGGAGCTTGGTGCTGCACCGACTGTGCCGCAGCGCTTCAGCAGTCAGCTGTGCCTGGCAGGTGGGGCGGTGTGGGCGCACAGCACCCTTCTGCCCACAGCCTCTTCCCTCTGACTGGCGGTGTCTGAGCCAGGAATGACTCAACCTTTCTGGGAGATAGCGACGGAAGTCTTGAGCGCTGTTATTTAAAACCGTAGTATTTCCAAGCTGAGCTAAGCGGATGTGTAACATGTCACAGAGCTCCGTCGTCTGCTTGATGGACTCACTTTGCAGAACACTCAATGTTTCACCATTGCTGCTGGAAAGGAATGGATTTTGAGAATAGACAAAGGAACAACAAGATTTAGGAAAGGTCCAGAAGCAACAGGGTCCCACAAGACTGGGGGTCCCCAGGGCAGCAGGGCAGGGCCTGGCAGCTGAGCCTCATCCCACTACCCCAGCCAGGAACAGGGCATCTGCGGGGGACCAGGGCAGCCCCAGGGATCAGGCACCTTCTGGGGAAGGGCACAGGCTGCGCTGGGATATCGGCCCACAAGGGCTGTCAGGATCAGGCAGGGTGTGTGGGGGCTGCGGTCAGACATGGCCCCAGGGTTGTTGTGCAGAGCCACCATGGTGGTGTCTGGAGCCTCCATGAGGCCATGGACAGCAGAGGGGATGTGCTCTGGGCCTCACCAGAAGTGTAGAGTAGCTGAATGCAACACAGCAAAGGCGTGAGCCTAGTGACTCCTTTTTTACCTTCAGTTGTTAAAATCATCCAGAAGGTAACATCCTTGCTGTTTATGTAGTTTACAATACATCGCTACTTTTTTTTGGAATTTGAGATTGTTTAGATCTTTCCGCGTGTTCAGAGATTTGGATGTAGCAGTCTGCTTGCTTATATCATAGAATCACAGAATGTTAAGGTGTAGGAATGGATCTTAAAAATCATCTAGTCCCAACCCCTGCTGCCATGGGCAGGGACGCCTTCCACTAGACCAAGCTGCTCAAGGGCTTATCTAACCTGCCTTGAACATGGCCAGGGTTGGGGCATCTACAACCTCCCTGGGTAACCTGCTCCAGTGTCTCACCACCCTCACAATAATTGCTTCCTAATAGCTAATCTAAATTTCCTCTCTTTCAATTTGTACCTCTTAGTCCTTATTCCTGATGAAGAGCTGCTCTCCAGCTTCCCTCTAGGCCCTGTTCAGGTACTGGAAGGTTGCTACGAGGTCTCCATGCAAGCTTCTGTTCTTCCTTATCCTTTATGTCCAAATCTGGGTATAACAGAGACGCCTTTACTGAGGATCACTACTGCTTAGGTGTAGCAGCTTGCCTTTGGAGAAACTCCTCAGGATATAGGATACAGGAACATTTTAAATATTTCTACTCGATAATAATTTCTAGAATATCTGACTTCGGCTTGTCATTCCTTTGTGTATGACAATCTAGCTCTTTTAACTAAGTTGACTATGAAGCTTGGTGTATTTCTTATTGTTTGGGCTGTTTTACCTCTACTTCTATAAATTAATTTCAAACTTTCGTAGGTTTCTAAAAATTGAGTTGATCAGACTATGAAGGCTGGTAGAAAGTTGACACTTTCCACAAAATATCACATTGTTACCATTTGGTTCTTTTTCAGTTGCAAATGCAAGAAAATAAGTTATGTTGGATGAAGTGCTTTGCTTATTATTAACAAAGGAATACAGTAGTTATTGTTATATTTAAGTTCACAAAAGTGTAGATAGATTATTTGGTAATTCTATTCTTTAAAATAAGCATATTGTTATCCCTGCTAATTGTAGGCATTCTCCAAGGTCAGTGGAAGGAAATAGGTACCCCCCCATGGATAATTACCACATGCTAAACTGTTGGTTTATTCTGAAATTGTGCTTTTGACCTCTACTGTTCAATGGTGACTGTGTGATGGGAAATACAATTGTGCTAATATCCAGATTCCATATTACTGAGCTGTCTTCTATTGGAAAATTTTCTCTTTTCGTCTGGATAGTGATCTCTTCTGCAGTGGTTGGGGATGAGAACAATGTTCTCATCAGAGCAGTGACTGCATGTTGAGTAATATGCCAGAAAACTTCTGACTTTTATGAATCACCAAATCTGAGCGGTGTGGTGATCCCCTGGGCTTATTTGAAGGGTGGAGCAGGAAGAATTTTACAATGTTTCTAATAATTCTTGAAGTGATCCAGTAGCTTCTTGTTTCTACTACATCAAATACATCATATAAATTGAGCAAAGAAATGTTCTTCCCCGTTAAAAGAAGCAAGCAAAAGCCAGAGGAGGCAGAGTCTGTATGCTTTTTGAGGTTAAGTTTGGGTTTTGGGGGTAATTTGGAAGGCAAAAGTTTCACCTAAAAAGATATGAAAGCAGCTTATCTTATTTCTGAAGCAAAATACTTCCACTCAGGTAAAGGTTGTATATCTCATAGTCGTGGAGAAACTCCTAAATGTTAAAATGGATACGGACTCCAAGAAATGGAGTACTGTTTGATATTTCTGCAACTTTCATGCTGCTCACTGGTTTGTGGAAATGCTCTGATTGACACTTTCAGTTATCTTGTAGTATTTACAACTTCAGAACTTGAATTTTCTTCTTTTCTATTTTTAACTGCAGTAAGAACACTGACAAAATAGCAAAGCATATGAGCTTTTTAAGGATTAAAGAAAAGCAGTTAAGTCCCTGTGTATAAAGACAGAGCGTATAGGTTTTAGAAAGCCATCAAGGCCATTCTCTGCTGATGGACTTAGATATGATAAGATACATTCTGGTAAAGTTAGAAACTATTTAAAGAAGGATTTTCTGAGAGTAGTCACAGAGAGGCTAAGTTGGATTACAAACTGAACATGATTAAGGACTGTTTGAACATGATTAAGGACTGTTTGTGGGTTCTAAAATTAAATGGCATGAGCTGATTGACATCTATTGAGCAAAAATCGCATCCTTACCTCCAAAAGAACAGGTGATGATGTCTGAACTAGCCAGTGAGAATGGTCCCTGGAGCAGACTGTCCTGAGAACTACGCCACAGAGAGTGTTAATTTGCCATCCCAGGTGAAGGCTACCAGTTAATTAACGTGTATGATCAGCAGTGTGGTGCCTGGGTTCACTCCCTGGCTCCATTCCACTGGGCAGTTTAGCCACAAACAACTATCCTTGCTGGAATTAGCAGCTTTTCTCTGCAGGCTTCAGGCTTGCTAGTGGGCATTGCTCGTTGGTTCAAAGGCAAGTTGTGATTTAGTCTTGTTCAGTGGGTTGCTGCTTTTCTTTTCATGCTTTGCATTATAAATTGATGAAAGCCCTTCTGTTGGAGCACTGGCAGAACCTGGTGCCTGAAATGGAAGGAAAAGACCAGCTTATACCTTATTCTCTTTCATGCAGTCTTACTGCCATTTTATTATGAGATAAAGGAAACTTGTGACCAACCTAGCCAAGTAATCTGTTTTTTGTGTACCATAAAAAAATGCCCTGGCCCACAGCACAAGCATTCTATAGGAATTTAAAGAAAAAATAATTTGAATATATATATATACAGTAGCTGATCAAATCCAGATCACTGATCTTTTACTCTTGGGTGTAATGGGTGAATTAGATTTGCAGCAGCCTGTATTTGTTTTTATGAAAACTATAATTCTTTCTTTCCCTACTGCACAAAAAGGACTATTTTCCCAGAAGAGCTTAGAGAAAAACACCAGGAAAATATGAAGCTGCAGTCCCAGACTTCAGATTTTTGTTCAGACTCCGACCCAGTTCCCTCTCCTGTGCTGTGGCAGTGATTCCAGGAGGATATGACTTTTCTTGCATCTGGATGGTTTTCAGCAAATGTTGTTCCTGAGCCAGGAGGAGGCAAGTGCTTACCTCTTGAGACATAATGAATTAGTTCTGATTACTTAGATGGGTTCTGCAACCTGTTTTATCAGTATTTCTAGGTGGTGTTGGTTATTTTTGACCAATAGACCTATTTACATGTCAGTAATTACTATATAAGCTGTTTTTTCTGAAACCCACAACCAAGCAGGAGGTGCAGTGGCTCTTACATCTTGGAGGATCATCTCATCTTTATTATTGCAAGCATTCCAGGCATCATTCATATGTTGGTGACAGCAACAAGGAATGATGGGACCAAATGCTAAGCCATGTCTTTCTAAGTTTGGAAAACAAAAGAAACACTGTGGTAGGCTGATACATCTGCTTCTTCCTAAATGATTTGGAATAGATTGTGAAGTTTTTTGCATTTGCAGAGCCTACCATGTTATTGAACAGCACCAAAGAACAATCTCCTGTATCATGAGGGGAGGGCAGGTATTACAGAAAGCATTCAAAATGGTGATCAAGAGAAAGAGCACCCCTGGAAGGGAAAGACCTCTCTGGACCAGCAGGAAAGCTTACTATAAGTGAAAGAGAGAGCTGTCAAAAAGTGAAGCCACCAGACAAGGTATTTTGCTTTTTAATGTCACAGCTTTTATGGGTGTGTGTGTTTTGTGGGAATTGATGTAATAATTTATAATTTTAGCAGGCAGCATCTGGGACTTGATGTGTTGTTTCATTAATGTCTCTCTCCATGATTGCCTATGTCAATCACAATATCCTTTATAAACCTTTTCCTAGTTTTGTATTGCACTTTAAGAAGCTGATGGTTTTTAATATTCACATGTGATGTAATAACTATGCTAGCTCCCAGAATAAAGATGGTATCTCATTGTTACTGTAAAAAGTAAATGCCTTGCAGAATGTGAGTATTCCAAAGAAGAAATAGCAAACATTAAATCAATTTACTAGAAAGCAAGTAGCCTACTTTGTTATTTGTGGTCTATCTACTAGTAATGAATTGATCAACATGTTTAGATGATGGCACTGGAACAGCTGCCCATTTAGTTTTCAATCTGTAAATACTTAGGTGGCCACCTTACCTTATCAAGATTTTCTCCCCATGCTGATTTATTAAGCTTGCCATTTTCTACTGAATTTACTGATAGCCTAAGCTTGTGAGGGAAAGAGATCTTCCAAATCTGTAACTGGTGCTAACCAGTGCAAACAGGATCTTCTGGATTAGGATCAAACATGCAGGTTTACATTATCTACTGCTGTACCCTGATTTGGTCCTCTAAGTAGGAGCATTTCCATAAAGGTGATTTATCATACTAAGACTGAGATCCCCAGAGGATCTGAATTAGCGGCTTCAATGCCAATCTTTTACATGTTGCATGTCTAAAACTTGATGAGAAATGGAATACACAATAGCACTGCTAACCTGCTCATACCTTTCTTCTTTTTTTTTTTCAGGTGAGAAGACATTACATATGGTCATACAGCAACAGAGGCCAGGAGAGAGCTCAGCTGCATAGCAACTGACTGAGGTTTCAGAAGAACAGAAGACTGAGGCACCTTCCTCCTTTTATGCAAGGAATCATGAAGATAGCCTGAATTGCAAAAGCCCAGGAGAATAAGAAAGGGGAAAAGAGTAAACAAAAATAGGATGTGAACCCCTTTGACTTTCCATAGAGTTTGTATCCTCAGCATATCAAAACAGTACTGGAAAAAGGGGATCAGTAGCAACAAGAAAAAAATACTGCAGAAAAATGTAAGATAGAGAGAAAATAATCTCCTAAGATCGCTTTTTTTAAGAAATGAAAACTCTTAGCCAAATTGTCAGTGTCCTTGGTCAAGTGCATTGTATATCAAATCTGAAGTAGCAGAGAAGCAGAAAACTTTGTCCCCTGTAAAACTGGTAGGAAAAAGAAAAAAAAAAGGCAAAAAATGTGGAAAAATATTTTCTTTAAATGCGAATAACAGTCTGGTTTTTCTGCAACATGTGATATTCCATGAGTATCCTGCTTCTTCTTTTTGAGAATGAAAATATCTGAGAACCTTCAGGAGGAATCTCTACCCTCCAGAAGGCAAATTCCTCCAAGCTCTTATAAAACTTAAAAAACAAAAATACAAGCCTCAAACTACTCTGTTCCTTCCTGCTGTCATACAGACATGGGTGTCTGTATCTTAGAACATTAAAGATGCTGTATTTTATTTATTTTTGCTTCTTAGAGACTGATACCCAGGTTTGTGTCCACACTGTGCTTTTCTGATGACATGCCAGTCTGAAGTGGCATGTGCCTGCCTGTTTACCACACATCCAGCATAGTGTGCTGGCCTTTATTCAGGGAATAAAAGTAGGTCTCCCTAGATATCCTGAACCTTTAATTCTTGGTAACCTCATTCTGCTATGACTATAGGAAAGGTAAGCACAGGTTCACTCTTTTTGTCTGAGTAATGGCAGGACTGTTACAAAGCACCAAGGGGAATCACAGTTTTGCTGCTAGTGAGCAAAGACTAGTTTTTCTCTGAAACCATTTCTTTATTTCTATAGACTTATTGCTCTTCATATTATCCTTCTGTCTTCTATTGGAGAAGGAAGAGGGAATAAGAAGAAGTAACCTAATGGCAGCTTTTCATGTTACTGTTTATGTCCTTTGTTGAATCATAAGAATTAATTACAGAACAACCCTGAATTTATAGAAGTAATTGGTTTTCACATTTTACAACAACTAACATCTATTTTAATAATTTAGTGCATTAATAAATCATCATCTTTGCAGTGCATTGCACTGCCCTCTCTGTCTCTTTACCTTTTCATTCAAAAAGGTTCCACCTGTATGATATACCTGATATCATGTCTCCTATTCTTCCTGCATTACTGTATCTCTCAGGCCATCCTCAAAGTCATCTCCTTCAAATACAAATGTGAATTTTAAAACTGCAGAAGGTGTAGTAAAAAATTACTCGAATAAATCTGTTTTATTTTATTTAGCTACTGATTCAGCTGTTTCACTTTGCAACTGTTTGTGATTTGTGGACTTGAGGGAGAGCAGTCTCCTCCTCACAGTTTCTTGGTTAGAGAAAGAAACCATTCAAAAGCCCTACTGTGGGCTATTATCCCCAAAGTTCAAATTTAAATCCTGACTTTCCAAACAACCTTCCTCTTTCCTGTGGAGCACATCTTGAATAGATTTCTTCTGGGGGAATTTCCAGCTCCTTCTCAAAGCACCATCACATTACTAATTTGTTATTGATCAGGGAAATATTGGCGTATCTCCAATCTGAAGGTTGCTTTTCTCAGTCTGGTTGTTTTCTTTGTTTCTAGCAACTACAAAGCAGTAGGAAGTCATTTTAGTGGGGGTTAAGTGAGCTCTGCAGATCATTCATTGGCTGTTGGTCTAAAGCCATACTGTTGGGTTGATGTTGCATATCTATTTAGTCTTATGATTTAAGGTTTCATGCTAAATTAACAGTTTTAGGGGTTGGAAGTAATTTTCACACACAGTATCAAATTGAACAAATGAAGTTTTTATTTTGCTGCTTCATTATCTGTTTGCATAGAAGACTGTGACCTTATCTTTACCCAAATATATAGTACATATTGATTATATGCAAATAATCAATCTCTTTGCAGTTTTTTGATAAGAAATTGCCAGAAAGGTAAAGTAAAAAATTCTTAGAATAACTCATTGACAAAAAATTAATTTTCTTCTGTCTGTACTCTAAGTCATCTAGCATGCTTTCAGTAGTTGTAACAGTACTGAGCTCTTTCAGAAACAAGTGTAATAAAAATGAGAAGCTAAGTAAAAATGACTGATTGTATTCTGTCATAGCTAAAAACAAATGTAAATAATATCATCCTGAGCAAGGGTGTGGATCTTGGCTACTGTCACAGAAACACAGAATGTGGTGAGTTGGAAGGGACTGATAGTGTTCTTGCTTTAAAGCATTATTACTCTTATTTCACAAGTTTGACATCTGATATTGGTGAAACTAGACATTTCAAATAATTCCTGGGAAATAGTTGATTTAATTAGTTTTAGCTCTGTTTCTGCATGTGATTTTGCATGAACATATTATAATTTTCTCAAGTGTACTCATTAGAAAATTTCTCTGAGTAAGTTTTAGTGTTTATATTCTTTGCAAATACTTTAAATTCAACATCTAAGCTGTTTTAAAGAGCTTTGATTGGATATATGAGTCACATAGTATTGTTGCGTTCCAAGACTGGTTAAAAGCAACTTATAAATTTTTATGACTAGTTTGATGTTCAGAATTTTCTGTGTTCTTATTCTCTCTTTTGTTAACTGTCCTGCTATTTGACTCATTTGCCTGAATAGGCACACAGAAACTAGCCTCAAAATGAGTCTAAACACAGCCACAGTAGAGTCAGCATTTTTCCAAGTAAGTATTTCTGGAAATTCCACTCATGTAGATATATACCTCATGAACTGGCCATTTCAAATGTGCTTTGACATATTTTTTTTTTAAGTAACTCTGTCATGGGAATATTAAGATCTTGCAAACTGGGGGAGGAGGGAGGGGAAGAAAGCTCCTTTGCCATTCTGAGGTATTGTCTGCTGTAGTTAAGGAAAGGCATTTAGTATCCCTTAGTGTCCAAGTTCATATCATCAGCACTGAATACCAGTCCAAAATATCTGGATGCAACTGTATACTCATTTTTGCATTCTCAGGTTTTCCACTCTGATACTGCTTAAAGAAACTAGCCCTTAAACTAATACTTGACTCTAGGACCGGTTTAGGAGCTCTATATATGTCTGTTACTCTAAGTCATATACTAAATCAGAAGCATATTTCTGACATGTGATTATTTATATGTAGTGATTAAAAATTTAAACTCTAAGGCACTAATACCCCAAGGCAGCTGTTCAGTTTTGCTGATGCATCATGGGGAATTAAGCTGGTTACTTTTGGCCCTGTCACCTAATTCACACACTCCATAATGGAATGAAATACTTTGTTAAAATTTGATTGGCCTGCCCTTTTACCTCTAGTAATTTTTGGAAGAGACAGAAATGAACAAAATCTATTGATTACATACTCCACAGTTTTATAGTGGTTAGTATAATTTAAAAAGGAAGTTATGCATAAGAATATGTTCATTATTATAGACTCACACTGCAGACACCATTAGGGTCATAATGACATTTAATGTCATGTACTTTGACCACAGCTAGCTAAATTTATTTTAAAAACTTCAGTGGGTCTAATTCAAAATTCAGAATATTCTTAAATCCTCTCTAGACTTGAAACAGGTAAGAATTTCAAATTGTCTGTCATTTCCACTATGACTCTTCCTGCTCTATGATAACTAAAATCAAGCATATGTTAGTCTAAAGAGAGGAAGTTACATATATTTTACAGCAAGCTCTAAGTGTGCTACAGAGTTCATTCAACATAATCAAAGATTCTGTAAGTTTGCTACATCAGAAACAGTCATTTATATGTCTTAATTGCCAATGATCTCTTGCCACTCTTTTCAAGTAGTATTTTTAGGGCTACTGCTACCAGCAAGACAATTAGTAATGTGATGTCTTAAATAATATCGGTCAGATTTATTGAAGCTGGTATTTGACCTTCCTTTTTGTTCACCTCTGTAGTCTCAGGTAGAAATTAAGACTGTGTTTCCAGACAAATAGCAAGTACTGCTTTTAGTCTTCTTGTTTCAGAAAGTAACTACTATTGGAAGACTTATTCTGGAACTACAAAAAGAGATCTAAGGGCAGAGCATGGCCAGAGTTTCCACAGACTGTTATTTCTCTCCGACTTGTATATCTTAATTGCCTTGTTTTTATTTCAAGTAGTTAGCAGATGCTCCATCTGACAACCTTACACAAAACTCTGTGAAGCTGTTCCCAATAAATAATTCTCTTGAATATCTAATAGAAACAATTAAATGTGTGTTATTTTTCCAGAGCTATCCCACCACTTATAACAGGTAATGCTCTGACAACAAATGCTATCTTTAGAACAAGATTAACTTTTATATTTTGCCCTTCATAGAGATGTGCTTAAAAAATCAGCAACACTATGTAGCAGTCAAAAATGGTAATTATAGCTTTCTCTTTCTTAAACTATGTAAATTCATTTAGCAATATAAACACAAGGCTATCCCTTATGCTTTATGATGGCTTGTTCTTCTGCCTTTTTTTCACGCAGAGGGACAACCATACCTTACATAGGATCCCAGCAGAAATCCCTAGAAATTCCTGGAAGCCCTGCCATCTGTTGAAGCATAGCAGAATGGGAGCTCTAAGATATATAGGAAGTTTTGGTCCATCACTCCTTCTACACTTTCTGTAAAGAACAGAAGATAACACACAGCCCTCCATTTGAATTTTGGGTAAGCCTCTTTAACATAATTCTCATTAAAAGATGTTGCCGGCTTACCTGAGGCCCTCTGAGATCACCAGTTTGGGATCAGCATTATTTTATTATATGAATAGTAAAGATGTAGCAAAAACTTGGATCAAATGAATGCAGGTTTTGCAATTTTTTTTCCTGTATGAGCTTCACATCCTGAGACAATAGCTAAGGATCACTGTTATTTATCAGTATACAAATTTGGTAGCACAAAGGGAATATAAAGGTTGTTTCTGTGGTGAGTTGCTTTGCAGTGATAGTATCCCACCAACAGTCCTTTAGTAAATAGAGCAGTTTTATCCAAAATTCCTCTTCTTCCACAAAAACATCCTGCATCTGCTTCTTTTCTCCCTTTCTAAAAACAAAGGTAGAGCAGATGGAAGAAGCAGAATTAAATAAAAGCCTTTCCTGTGCAATCTCTTTCACTGTACTTCTTTAAACAGATTATCATAGATATTGAGATAACCACTATTTTTCAGTCTGTATAAAGACATCAATAAGGCATATTTGTTACGAAGTAGCATGGAGATCAAAAATAATCTCCTGGCAAACAGCACAGTGAAATAGGAGCAGAAAGGTCACGTTAGACAGCATCTGGGTGGATTGTGACAAGAAAGAAATGGAGATGAATGATTAGTCTTAGATTGAAGACTCTCAGAAGCGTCTTACAGTAATCATCGTTGCAAAGGTGATTAAAATAGCACGCTTAGTCATGTTGTCTCCACTAATCCGGAGCTCTAGAACATTATTATACAGCACTTATTCACGTATGTAGCACATGAAGGCAGAATTGTAAAATGGTACATCCCATTCGGCTTGTGAGTCAAGCTAAGATTGTGGAACACCCATTTAATTGCCTCTGTAATGCCGCAGCTGCAGTGCGTGTTTTTCTGCATTCAAACACTAGAAGCTCCTTTCCTGCCTGTTTTAGCTCATTTTACCTTCATTCTCTTCCCTTCCCTGCTAGATCAGCTGCCCAAGACCTAGAATGAAAAATGGCTTTCTGCCATCTTTTAGGGGAAGGTGCCTCCTGCACCCAGCTGGTCTGCAGTAAATCAGAAACCTCCATTCCTTCTCAAAAGAGAAAAAGCTTCTGCATTCTGCCTGAAGAAGGCATTGCTGACATTTTTAACAGACCATCAGACACCAATCTTCCTAAATTATTTTCAACACATTTTACATAACAGTTAAGCTCTCTAATCTATCCAACCTTCTCTTATAATTCATGGAACTAATTCCCCTGATTCACAATCAGATACATGATCTTGAAAATTCCTGTGTGCAGCCTGCATGCTGAAACTTTAGACTGCCATTAGTTGTGGTTTATCTTTTTTCACATCAGTTTTAGGAAAAAGATTCTTCATTTTTGATAGTTCCTGACCTGAGGGGATTCTGGCCTGGTTGTTCTCCTTGTAAAGGCAAGTGACCCTGAATATTCCACAGCCTCTGAGAAACCTAAGAAAATAAAAGTATTAAAAGACATATTGTCCTAATGTCTCTAAGGTGAATAAATTATCTCCCCTTTTTTTATCCACTTTATGCTCATATTCTGTTGTGTACATGGAGACTGATTAAGAAAGACAAGACATCCATTTAACTGAAAATACTACCATTGTGAGTAATTTCTTTAGAATCTGAGGGTGAGAATGTAGAACATAGGAAGACTATCTTCTCTTGGATACTTTTAATTTGTGAACTGAGAATTTAGAGGACTAGAAGAAAATAATTGGCATTATTATTGCGAAAACATCTATAAAAATAGAAAAATTAGAAGAGTATGTCAATCTTCCAAAATTCAATAAAATACACAGTTTCTTGAATAATCAAGCTAAACACAGAACATAGCCTTAGAGGGAGCTGAAGTCCCTGAGGAAGACAGCTCTGTGCAGCCCTAACCTCTAGGGTGTTTGTAGGAGACAGTGGCAACTTACCTAGTAAGGAGCCATGTAGCTGCTTTATTGCACTCTGCTTGCTTTAATTTGTTCTGCCTGGGAGTTGTGTATGTTGGACAAGGCAAATTCCCTCCCTGGTGTGACTGTGAAGCTGCAAGTCAGTGATGCACTCTGTGCTGAGTTGTGCAGTCTCATCATGATTGAAAAGGTTTCTTCTCTGGTAAAAGTGTAAAGTTAAGCAATTATAAAATATCTTCTTTCTTCATACATTATTCTTCTTTCTTCACTCATTATTCTGAGTGGTATTACCTGTTTGTCATTTTAGTCTCCTTTTTTCCTCACATAGTAGAAATTCTGGTGTAATGCCTGGCGAAATGATTTCTCAGGTGTCCTAAATCCCTTCTGATCCCCAGATTTTTCAAGATGGTCTTGCATAATTTCATTAATAAGGAACAGATGCACAGCTAAAAAAAGTAGTTCTAAATTTAGATATATTTTTAATACATCTAAAACTATCTTTTAATTGCTCTAGTTTGGAATATGAATATCGATAAATTAAAAAGTCAAATATTTACTGGAACTGATTCAAACAGTTGTGTCCTTTCAACCAAAGAAATAAAACTATTACTGATATTTGCTAGCCCACTGTATGGAGCTCTGCCAAACTGCTTTCCCAACTGATAGCATCCATGGTAAATAGGCAAGATCTTTTTCTTCTTCCTCCCCTTCATCTGTGAAATGTATTCAACTCAAACAAGAGATTGGCCTCTTCCCAGGGGATCCAGAACTTCATATCCCTAGAAACTAATGTTCTCTGCTCTGAAGCAGTATCATGAATATTATTCAAGAGTCATGATACTGTCTGTTCTGCCAGAGAAAAGAAGGCTTTTGCCAGATTTTAATCATGAACCATATAACCTAATAGCCGAAGTTTAGTTCCAGATGGTGCACATTTCCTTTTCTAATCTTAGGAATTCTTCTACTGATTTGCACTGTTGTTATTCCTTCCTGGTTTTCCCTCCATTTCTCTTCAAATAAGATTCAGAATTAGTCAATTTAGTTATGGTAAAAATTTAAATTCATTTTAAAAGTAGAAGTATTTCATTTTAGTGCAGTCTGCCTCAGGGTAAAAATTGGTATTTTTAGGCAGTTTCATGCCATTTTTCCAAAATGACTCCAAAAATATATCTCAAATTATTTTACAAGTACACTGAATGATCTCTCATTTGCTTTTATTTGATGGCAATAATTTTGATGTATTCGCATTGCAAGGTTACATTTTAGTCTTCCTTGCACTAATAGAAAACAGTACAATTTTGAAAATTAGTCTGAAAGGCGTTGTTGCATAGACACTGGACTAGCAAGAAAAGAAATTGTAAATCACTATTGTCTAATTGTAGGGGCAAGAAAAGAAACAAAGTTCAATAGAACTCCAAGCCTACTAAAAATTGCTCTTTAGAAAGGAAGACATGACCATGAAAGCTCTTTTTGTTGGTGGTGGGTTTTTTTTTTGCTTTTGATGGGAGAAATCTTTCTTTCAGGGGTGTAGAACTGGGAAAAAAAAAAAAAAAAAAAAACAACCCACACCTAAATAACTAAGAAGCAGGGAAATGAGAATAAATACTGCTGATTATACAGTGGGGTTTATGTTTTTTTCTCTTGGGTGAGATAAGCCACCTCAGGCTTTTAAAGGTGCACGATTGCACGGTACCAATGTTGACTCTGATGAGAGCCTTCCTTTGTCACTGCCCAAAGGGAAAGTGCTGTTAACAGGAGCACAGCCCAGATAGGTTTACTTTTGCTGTTGTTCCAGAACCTGTAAAAACAGTGGCACTCTGAACATCTGAGAAATAAGAGTGGAAAGTAAAATAGATGTAAAGATAAGCAAAAAATATTTCAAAAGAGAGGAAAAGTGGCAGTAGGAATCAACATGAAATCCAACAAAGCATTCTTAGTAAAACCTCCATCTATTCCATTGTTCAGGCATTGACTCTGTTTCTTCTTATAAAAGAAGAAAAATTCTTTTAA
Source organism: Euphonia xanthogaster (assembly GCA_034509185.1). Classification (NCBI taxonomy): domain Eukaryota; kingdom Metazoa; phylum Chordata; class Aves; order Passeriformes; family Fringillidae; genus Euphonia; species Euphonia xanthogaster. The sequence goes on along the minus strand of JAYDZK010000056.1, from coordinate 44,914,535 downwards.
AAGAGTGTTTCTTAATATTAGAGTATTATTCCTGTTTCCATGCCCCTGTTTTAATGCTTAAGACTTGTAGCAAGATATTCTGATATGATATATAATTGTGGAAAATGTCTCATGGCGCACAGCTCAGTAGATAAGCATTAGTATCTTAGAAGATCACTGGAACGTCATTGGATTAGTAATGAACTGTGTAATTTGATGCTGTCTTGATAAAGGTGGTAACAGAAATGGATCCTGGTAGTCTTGAGTTATCACAGTTCTTTTGCATCTTTAGACAGAGAGTCACCAAGGATTCAAGGGCCATAGGCAGGATGTTTTTCTCTCTCTCACTCCTGCTGTCCAACCAGTCTGATCTCAGTGCACTAAGTTCTTGGGGAATCTATGATGTGTTCCAGCAGCTGTGAGGGAGAAGGAGGGACACTGCAGGCTGTGCAGAATGATATCTTTCAGGCATTGTACATCCACTCTGTAAGACAACTGTCAGGGACTGTGTTCCCAGCTTTGAGGAGAAATTATATTAAGTGGTCAAGGGGGCAAAAGCAGATATTGGAAAAGTAAGATATTGGATCAGGGAGTACTGTACAGAACCAAGAACAAGCTTCATGTTGTGCTGACTCTCCTTACTTAATACCTGCCTAATAATTCTGGTACACTTTAGTATTGTGTTTGTTTAAACTTCAGTGTTGTTAGTTGTGTAGTGTGGGAATAGATGCTGGTAGTATTTCTGCACTGATGAGGATATTGGTTTTTGGAATTGCAAGAAAGAGTGAACTCCTTTGAGTCATGCATACACATTCATATTTTCTGAATCTAGATAAGACAAGGAATTAGGAGCATCATATAGAGCCCGCTCTTTCATTCTGGATCTGAAGTCCTTCAAAGCTGACACAAGCTGTTAATACCAAGCTGTTAATACTGCTGTTTGATGACTCTGGAGTGGACTATGTGAAATGTATTTCATGGCTGCCATTCCAGCTTCTATATTTGTTACAAATTGTCAGTGGTGTTGGTTAAAGAGACTGTGTGTACTCAAAGGCAAAATTATTTGCATGTCTGTGGAGCTGATGCTTACAAAATGGTTTGATGAGTGCTGGCAGGGCTGTGGGGAAGTTTGCAATGGGAACTGATACAGTTCTCTGGTGGGAGAATGGGAACTTGAAAGAATTAACAAAATGACAAAAACAGGTTTAATGAAATACATAGACAGTTGGAAGCAGTTAAGAGAAACCTGAGTTAAATGTGAACATGAACAACAAAAAAGAAAATTATTACAATAAACTGAATGATAATTACTTTTGGGAAAATTAGAAAGAACAATTCACTTGACAATGGATAATGAATAGGATCAAAAGGAAGAAATCTCAAGATTACTATATGATTAATTGCTATTTGCACCCCAGAGAGATTATTATTTTAAATTTTTTTTTTTCAAAGCTATACTGGCAGGTACTGTATACCTAGATATCTGGATCATCTTTTTTTTGCATTTTTATAGGGAATCAGGCAAAATACATTTCAAGTTATTTTAATTATAAAAAGTAGTGTTTTCACTTTCCACTTACTATGTGACACCCAAAAATTATTAAGAAAAGGGTATCTTTTCTGATCACAATAGTCTGTTTACATATTTTTTAAGCTATTAATAAGGTGATAGTCATAAATGGATACCTGGTGATAAGGTCCCAGTCTGAGACAGTACTTTTAGTACTTTTTTACTCAGCAAAAATTTATTTAGGGAATATCCAGCAAGATTACTTATTTTAAAATTTTGCCAAGTTTCAACTTTTGCAGGCATTTCTCCACCTTTCATTAGAAATTGGATGTTAGGATGCTGGTGTCTCTTGAGGAATGCCTTTAAGAACAATTACATAACATTCTGAACAGATATTGACACATTAAGGAATCTTTTCACAGTGATTGTTGAGATATCTATGGGACAAAATTCCTGAAGTTACAATCAAACTCCACCAATTCCTTCATTTATTTGCCCCAGCTAGCAATATTTTCAAATTATTTCCAAACAGATTTCAAAACATTATCTCAACATTATGTTAAAGAGCAGGTGGGAACATTGGTGATTAACAGTGCAATTCACATGAATGGGTTGCCCTGAATAGATGAGCAGTCATGATGACTGATGACTTTGGGAAGCAAGGAAGATCATTAGTACCTTCATGCATCAAGAAGAGAAGGAGGTGGGACCAGGCATTACTACTACAGGATATTTTTTTACAGTGGCTTCCGCTGGTGGGGCAAGTCTATTTTTTTTGGCACAGCAGGCTGAACACAGAACATAGGTCTGACAATGTAAATGAAGCTGTAGTTTGAGCTGTAGTCAAAGTGCACTTTGTATCTCGTAAAAAGTGTTTAGCCCCTGCCATCTGGCAAGCTACTTCTTTCCCAGTTTTAGCAGCCTATAATCAGCCATTTTAATGTTGGTAAATAAACCATTGTAGGGGTTTTAATAGTCATATATTCTGATAAGTCAAAATATGCCTGCATTGGCCATAAAACTCAACATAAAAAAGATAAATTACAGGTTTTAGTCCCTAAATTTTAAAGTCAAGCAAGCATCAGCAGCCAAAGACATAACCACAAGACAAGACTGTGGCGTGTCATTTTTCAGCCCCCACCCCTGCTGGGATCCTGAGACCATCAAACACTTGTATAATGTGCCTGTACACCAATGCATGCAGAGTGGGGAAAAAACAGGATGAGCTACAGATCCACAGGCAGTCCCAGGGCTTTGACCTCATTGTGGTTATGGAAGCACAGTGGGATAGCTCACGTGACTGCAGTTTTGTCATGCCAGGGCTTCTCAGGAGAGACAGACAAGGACAGACAAGGTGGTGGACTTGCCCTCTTTGTGGGGCAACACCTGGAATGTATCGAGCTCTTGGGGTGGATGATGAGCAAGTTAAGAGCTTATGGGTCAGGACAAAAACTAGGGCAAACTAGTAAAGGTGACATTATGGGGTGTGTCTGTTACAGGCTGGAAGGGAATCCTGATTTTCAAAAAGGCAAGAGGTAGGGCACAGGGAACTACTGGCCAGTCAGCCTCACCTCCATCCCTGGAAAGATGATGGAGCAGCTCATTCTGGAGGCCATCTCTGTCCACATGGATGACAGAAATGTGATCAGGAATAGTCAGCATGAATTCACTAAAGGTAAATCATGCCTGACCAACCTGGTTGCCTTCTAAAATGAAACAACTACCTGGATGAATGAATGGAGAGCAGTGAATATTGCCTGCCTTGACTTCAGCAAGTCTTTTGGCACCATCTCTCACAATGTCTTCATAGGCAAACTCAGGAAGTGTGGGCTGGATGGGTAGACAGCAAGGTGGATTGAGAAAGGACTGAACAGCAGATCCCTGAGGGTTATGATGGTGGCACAGGGTCTAGTGGGAGGCCTGTCACTAGTGGTGTCCTTCAAGGTTCTATACTGAGCCCAGCAATGTTTAATTTTTTCCTCAATGACTTGGAGAAGGGGGCGGATGCTTCCTCAGCAAATTCCCTGATGGCACAAAGCTGTGCGGCATGCCCAATGCTCCAGAGTGCTCTGCAGCCCTTCAGCATTGCCAGCAGGTTGAGGGAGGTGATCCTACCCCTCTGCTCAGCCCTGGTGAGGCCTCGGAGTGCTGTGGCCAGCGCTGGGCTCCTCAGTACAACAGAGGCATGGAGGTCCTGGAGTGGGTCCAGTGCTGCGCTACAAAGATGATGGGGGGAGTGGAATACTTCATTTATGAAGAGGGCTGAAGGAGCTGGGTCTGTTCAGCCTCGAGAAAGGATGACTGAAAGTGGACCTCGTCATTGTCTGTAACTATTTTTGGGACGGTGTCAAGAGAATGGATTCAGGCTCTTCTCAGTGGTGCCAAGCAACAGGACAAGACTCAATGGGCAGACACTGATGCACAGAAGCTCCACCTGAGAAAGAACTTCTTTACTGTGCAGGTGACTGGGCACTGGAGCAAATTGCCCAGAGAGTTTGTGGAGTCATCCTCACTGGAGATACTCAAGAATCATCTGGACACAATCCTGTGCAATGTGATCCAGAGTTACGCTATTTGTGCAGGAAGGTTGGATCAAATGACCCATCCCTTCCAACCCTGCCCATTCTGTGATTCTCTTAGCTAATATTTGACCTCTCAGCGCTGGGCAAAAGACACTGCAAGTACCAGTTGATTAGGTATGATTGATCCATTAACGTAAATATCTGTAAAGTTCCCTTGTAGCATTACATTTTGAAATTTCACCCTTCTCCAAACACTGAATAATGAAACTCTTGCCTGAAACAGGTATTAGTGGTGCTATAATTCCAGACGTTATTCTGAAAGACCCACCTTGGCTCATGCTTCCCCGTTTCACAAAAATTACTGCTGTTTGTATGCTGAAAGATGTTACTTATATCCAAATTACAGAATGATGCTCATTTCATGTGGTAGACGTTTGTAGTGCCTCCACATCAGAAAGGTGTTTACATGGAGGTGATGGATGGGGACCAGATCTAGAGAGTCTGTCAGAATGCTCCCAATGGAGTGCAATGCTGGTTCTTCAGATGTCCTCTTGGGCTTCGGGGTCATGACCAAGAGAACACTGTGCTTTATTTGTAAAATGGATTTCAGGTTTTGAGTGGTTAATATTGGGTAGGAAATTATTGCACACTATAGTACCTGTTTTGATTTTGTTGATAAAATTCATTAAAGGGGATGTGCAGTTGAATGGCATTTTTCAGTAAAATGCACTTCCAGAGTAATAAAACTGTAGCTTTGAGGTATAGCAGCATAGTAGACTGGAAAACTAAAGTAGCATACAAAAAGGCAATGTGCAGGATGAATGTATATTTGTACAACCGTGGATCATAGCAGTTCTTGTTCTTGTTTCTTAATAAGTGAAGGGTAAGTCTGTCCCATATAAGTAGAAGACTTGCAGTGGTCTTGTGTACTCAGTAGATTTTAGGACAGGGTTAGAAAGGCCAATACATTTATGCATTGTCAATCACTGTCCTTCAGTGAGCTCAGCTCTACTGCTTCATATGCAGTATTTTTTTCCTGGATGAAACTTTTTCTGTGCAATCTTCCTTTTCTTGACTTTTTATGGCATTTTTTCTAGTTCTTCTCCTTGTTCTTCTCTTCTAATGTAACTCTTCCTTTCTGCTTTTGTGCAGCTGCTAACTTGGAGGCACAGCTCAGTTTTATTAAAGCAACAAGATTTTTCTTTTTCATTCCCTTTCTCATCTCTCAGAGATAAAGCAAGGTATTAACTGCTGATACCATTTTTTTTACCTCATGTTAGGCTGTACTTGGTGCTAAAAAAAAAGAAACATTTTTGATTCCCTTACTGAAGAGCATTTTCCAGGAAGAAGAGTAAGATTTGAAAATGTTTCTTGTTTCTTTTTTTTTTTATTCTAGTGTTTTCCCAGAAATGCAGTCTAATAGCCTTTCAAAGACTACCACATATCTTTCTAAGCAGAGGCAAAGGATTTAAAAGTCGTAAGACTAGTAACTTCATTTTAACCCTTCCAAGATGGGCTGTCCTTTCTTTGACGATAGCACCAGCCAGAAATAAAGTATGCTATTAATCAACAAAACCCCACAAACTGGAAAGATGCACTTAAAAGTTCCTCAGCATTCTTAGACCAAGGGTTTAGGAGATGGCATAAAAATTGAGAGTGACCAATAGGTGTTAAACAACATTTCCTGCTTTTTGTAGGCAAGGATAATGGCATAGAGGGTCAAGTCAGCGGGGAACGACGTGTATGTGTGAATTGGCTCAAAGAGATCTAGTTCAATGAGATATATTTAACCTTTTTGTCAGCTGAAAACTGCCAAAGATAAGCTGCCATTATCAGATTCTTTTGAACTGGGGGGAAAATACATTACACTGGAGAAATGATCTTTCCTTTTAGACAACACGTGATTGAGATATAACTTAGAGTTTTACTAATTGATTCTCTGTGAACAAGATTAAAAAGTATATAAAGTTTCTTCGTTCCTCCAACAGTGTTCTGCCAGTGATACCAGATGCAGTTCATAAACAGGACAAGAAAATTTATCAACCACTTTCTTACTATACAGGGGGTAAAGAATCTAAGTGTTCTTGAAAAGCCATTCTCTTTGAGATGTGGAATGCTCAATTCCAGGAAGTTGTCGTGAGACCAAAGGGTTTAAACTAGACCCTGACCAGCATCTTGATCCCATGTAAGTGCCAGGACAATGTGTTTTTTTCATATTTAGTCTGTTTAAATGGTCTAGACAAATTTCTGTATGAGTATCACTGAGCAGCTGCAGCACATTATATCCCTGCGCACAATCAATTTACTTTTGCACATGATAGAGTTTAAAAATGTATAAAAGGTGTTGTTAATTTGCACTCACCAGTAAAAGACTAAGTTCTATCATGGGAACTTAATTTGCCAAGGATATAGCCTGGATCACTTTGAAAACATGGTGGATTCTTTTTTATTTTATGTATCCATTTTTCAACAGGTATTGTTTGTCTTACGGCATGTTCCAGTTAGAGGAATTTGCTAGCTGTAGTGGCAGCTGCTCTTTTTCAAAAACTTAACTGCCCCCTAGAATCCTTTTGGTAAGGCAGGCTCTGACTATTAGTCTTATGGATTTATTTATGATTTTTATTTCTAAGACTGCCAATTCATAAATGTGAATATAAATGCACATTTCAGGTTAATCAACAGATAATTTGAAATATGAATAAGAAATCTCTAAATCTAGATTTCTATTTTTTATAATTATGTTTTATCTCCCACTTTTATGGCAACTGTAGAAAGATACTTCTTCTCAGTCATTATATAGATGAATTAGTCAGTATATAGAAAAGTGGTATAGGATAATATCAATTCTTCCTTCTCCAAGAATTTGGACTAAATTGATGACAGCAGTGGTGGACATATCATTAGGAAGTCTCTGACATATTCCTGTTCTTGAAGGATCTCTATTCATACTATACAAAATAGTATTAATGAGATATGGCTTCTGAGTCAGCTGCTTAGTTTGGCAGGACAGTATTTCCAGACCCATTAAACAGTGATTCAAATCTACTCTGACTAGCAGTGTCTGGACAGGACACCTGAAAAAGGAATGGGTGTTACATATTCATGTACTTTCAGGTTCCATTCACTTTATCTTTTTTGTGCGAGAAGGAAAGGGATTCTGACCAGAATGTTAATAAGGTCAAGATAGGTGCTCAAGTTGGAAGTGAAAAAAGAGCTGAGTCATTGGAAATACCACAGTGTTCCTTTCATGGCCTGGCTTTCAAGATGTGCAGGAATGATTCAGAGGGGAGGACTAATAGGGGTGCACAAGGCTGTTAAAGTCCTGATGTATAAAGCGTTGTCCTGACTCTTAACTCTGATTTAACACTGCAGGAACAACCTCCATTTCCACAAGATGGTGATGAAACAGGGGAAGAACTGCCTACATAGCAGCTAAAACTCTAGATTGCTTTGCTTGAACTTCCATGACCCCAACTCCAAAGCAAAGTGAAGCAGCAATATCTGTACCAATTATTGATCATGATGTATATACACTTAAGGCTCAAATTTAAGTGTTACTTACAAGTGAAAGTTTACTGAAAAATAATTTCTAATCGTTATGTAACAATAGCTTATAGCATTTATATGGTTTTTAAAAGAAACCTTAAAATAATTAAGCCTCAAGTGGGTGCAGTTTTAATTTCATTTTATGTATAAGAAAATCTTATTACCTCTAGAAGTTTGGTATGGCACCAAATTTGTGACCTTATGTTAATTTTCTACCAGTGTATTTCTTGGACTTTTTTTCTTTCGTTCTAATATATGATCGTGGTAAGTTCAAGGGCATTAATATTTATTCCTGAATGTGTTACATTTCCACGTGGAAAAATGAGGATCAGAAGCAGTTAGAAAAGATGAAATGGTCAAACCAATAAGAAAAGATGGGAGAAGTCTCATTTGATTTACAGATAAAGGATTAAAGTAGTGGGGGGAAAATGTCATTGCTTTTACTGCTCTGTTTTCTTGCTTCAGTAATACTCTGAAGGTGCTATAGCATCAGAAAAACACCTAAGCAGCTGGAGGACTGAAGGACATTGAAGTCTTGTCCTATCATTACTTACTAAATATAGAGGTAGCACAGAATCTTTCAAATACTATCCGGCAAGCAGCAATGGGAGACTTGGTTATTTTAAAGCACTTTGTACATCCTGGATTAGAGACTTTCTACAATATTGTTACTTATCTTTCTCATATGCTGTCTGATGGTGGAACTCTCACTGGGTAGAAAACAGGCTGAAGGCAGGTGAAAGCAGATACTTCTCTTGGCTGCACTCTGATGGCTTTCATGGTCTCAGGGAAATGTTTGATGTATTTCAAATCAGACCCAAAATACTGAACACACATCATGATTCTGTGCTGACTGCCAGGTAAAAATCTGGTCCAGCTTCTCACACAGAGTGTATGGAAATGTGCACTGAAAAAGGTTATTTTGACTTTGAGTTTTGGTAATTCACCCTAAGAACTTTGGCAAGGAACTTGCCCCCTGAAAACAGGATTAATTACAATAAGTGTAACTTGCTAGGACATCAATCAAGCAGAGTTACCATGTGCCTCATCTTAAAGGCATGAAACATCAGGATCTTGTATCATGCCTGTTCAGAGGCACAGGACTTCTGCATGCAGCTGACTCACCATCAAAGGCCCTGTCTTGTGCTGGAATTACCAACTGCCAAGTTTTGAATATGTCTACATATAGGTAAGAATTAGATAAATGAATGGGGTGGGTCATGGGTTGAAGGGATCAAAGAGTTCTCTGAGCAAAGCAGATGTGGAGCAATCTGTTTGTGATAGCTGTGGAGAGGACGCTTGATGAGGTGACTGAAATAGTAATAACAACCTGTCTCAGGGTGAAATAGACCAATGTAGGGCATAATTTTACATAGAGTGAAAATTATCACTTTTTCAATTAAAATCTTCAATGTATAGAGAAGAACTGCATTTTTATAGAAAATACTCAATTTGCTGAAAACCTTAATTTAACTTTTTCAGAGAAAAAAACCAAACCCAGACCTCTATAAATTTCCCATAATCCTATCTATACACTTAATTTCTGTGCATGTGCTGGTTTTGGCTGGATTAGAGTTTATCCCAACTGGGGTTAAACCACGATACTGCATAATGGACTCAGTTTTTTTTAAAACTTCACAATTCAATATAATCTTCCAGGAGCAGCCATCAAAAGCACTTTCACAACGACTTCAAAAGCCTCTCTTTAGTCTGGAGGAACTGGCTATCAAAGACTGTCAGCCAAAGCACTAACATAATACCATCAATTCAAGTCATGATCTAAGTAGAAAAATAATGTTTCACTCTAGAGCACTTTAAAATTTTTCCTCCTTCCTCACACTGAAATACCTGATTGGCAGAAAGTTGTGAACAGTGCAGTTCTCTATTCTAGTTGTTAACCAAATAATATGAAATTTTTTTGCAATAAGTGTCACCACTGGGATTTTTTGTAAATCAATATGAGCATGATCCAAAGCACATGGCAACAGGAAGGAAAAGCAATGATATCTTCCTGAAACCCATCAGCTCATTATGGAATTAGTCTCCGTGGAGATGACATCTGAACTCCTTTCTACAGAATTTTCTATTGCAAGCATGAAATGAGGCTGATAATAAGAATAGCTGTTAAAGAAACCAGTCTCCTTTATGAAATGGAAGTTTGTTTACTTTTAATTAGAAAAAGCGTCCTGAGGAAAAGAGGTCTGTTTATTCTTCGCACTTCATCCATTTTTTTCGTAAATTGCTGTTAGGGTGCTCTGTGTAGTTTCCTAACTAACTCTTTTCATGCTGAATGTTTGTTTCCGAAGGCGTAGATTATTGCTGAAATTTCTGCAAGCAGGCATGGTAGAGCATATTTCATTTGAAAGGCTGCCATGCCCAGGCCTTGAGTAAGAGCTGGAACTATTGAAGTCCTTTTTGGTGACATTCTGCCCAATACATGCCCTGGAACTCTTTTTGGAATTAGAAAAGAACCCACTGAAACAATACTGATATAAAAACCACAGTTCTTGACAATCAGAAATAAATAGAAAAAAGAATCTGATTATGAACTGAACTAAAAGTCAGATAAAAAAAAAGAATTCTTCTGAGTGCCTTAATAACTTTTCTTTTCTTTTTATTTTTTAGGTTATTGTTTTCCTGCTTCAGGACAGTCCTTCCCTCCCCTTAAAGTGCCTGAACTGCAGGGCTTAGTCATCTTTTTCCCTTCCTCTCCTACCCCCAGTGACAGAACATTTCATTTTGCTTTCATTTTTTGAGAAAGCTAAAGCAACATTTGTGTGCTCCTCATGATTTATCCGTAATCCCCTGAAGTTCAAGGAAAACTTGAGCAGAGAATTTTTCAGAATAAATCGTAATGAAATATGCCTCAGAAGAGCTTCTCAAGTTCCCAATTTAGAATTCTTTATTTTTTCCTTTCTGCTGTTGTGGACAAGACCATAAGTAATATTTTAATGTTGATCCCTGACTCCTGATCTAGGAACTCCTGAGAGCCTGTGTAACACAGTGTAGTTACCCAGAAGAATTACTGCTGGGCAATATGGACACCTCCTCACCTGTAGGGATTAAGGATTTGGCATCTTCAGGCCAATTAATCTTTAAACTGGGAAACCTGGGCATGATGGTGGTGCTAAATCTTCATGAAAAGGCAAGGAAAGTAATTATCAGTGAGCCACAGAGAAACTGTCAACTTATTCCTTTTTTGTTTTTGTTTTTCTAATGGCATGTGCATTAGTTCCAGGTAAAACAAATAGTAGCTTGGAGATTTTCATTTGTTCAAAAATGTTACCAGTCTAAAGCCATTGATCTTTTACTTTATAATGCTGCTGCTCAATTTAAGCTATTTTAGAGAGGCTTTGATTCGGAATCTCCAATCCAAGTACGAACAAGTGTCATTAAAACGTAATTAATTAAAACTCACTGCCCATCCTTTTAAAAGCAGTAAATTAATTAAACTGAGTTGATAAGAGTGTGGTCCAAAAGGGACCATACAGAATCTATGTCCATGGACATCAGTGGGAGGTTGATCCCTTTTCCCACAAAGTATTTCTCTTTTCCTTTGACAGTTATGCAAGAATAAACAATTCCAATGGTAAAGAGAGAGAGAGTGGCATAAATTCATAATCCAGCTGCCACAAAACCCAAGGAATCAAACCCAGACTGATTTCAGTGACTGATACAATTTCATGTATCACTGTTGGCAGTGCTGAGGTGCTCTGTAGGGATGGTGACCCATGCTTCACTCTGTCACAGTGCTTGCCTGGGAACTCTTCAGTGATTCCAGTTCTGCAAAGTGCTGAGCAAGTTCCCAGTACATGTCGCTCCCACTGGATTGCTTTGGGGTGCCATCCAGTGGCATAAATCCAGAGAGAGATACTGGGCCCCTGCTGAAAGGGGAGCTCTAAAAGAAAGATCATAAGAACAGGGGACTGCTAAATGGAGTGTGGAGAGGAACTGATAATGCTTTCCACTGTAGGAAATTATCTGGTTTTCTCAATAGGTTTTATATTTAGTATGCATCCTGGTGCTTTGACTGCTTCCCTTTTATGGGATGTAGTTGGTTCTTAAAGGGCAGTGGTTTCTAGCAATTTCCAGTGTTTCCAATTATACTTCATTTATTATTGATTAAGTATCAAATAGCAATGCTTTACATATAGTAGTTCACAAAATAAAATTGTTGTGGCAGGCTAGTGGATGCATCAGAAATAACTTCTAGCATTCTTTAAATTTGCATTTCACATAACTGGTCTATTTGTGCCACTGGATGCATTAATTATTTTCAGATTGATTTTTAGGGTGTTTATAGTCAATGGATATATTTGTTCTTCTGAATGGCTCTTCATTTCTACATCTCGAATTTTATTTCACAAAAACCAAAAGATGTGTGAAAAATAAATAGAACAATTCTTCAAGTGTATGTTTGCACAGAGTACTTCTAATCAGATCTCAGTTTAAAGTTTGAGAGCTCTGAATAACAGTTTACCTCAGTACTTAACTCAGTCAGCTGAAGCAAAAGGGAAGTGAAAGAGTGCAATCTGAACGTTCCAGATCTTGTCCTGGACAGTAGCTCATTGTTGGTATGTGTATTTGAACTTAGGAGTTACTTCTGCTTTTTGTTGCGACTCAAAAGGAATGAAGTCCAGCAAAACATCTGAGCCTTTTGGGGAAAAGATAGAACAGTGCTAATTGGTACATGACAGAGAGAATACCTGAACACAACCTAGGACTTTGTTCTGCTGAAAGCATCAGATTATGTTGTTTCCCCGTGGATAGAAACCAGAAAAGTCAAGGTATTTTCCTCAAGTTTCTTTACTGCCATGAAAGTATTTCGTATTACATACACTGGTAGAATCATCACAGTAAATTTTATAGAAAATCTATACATTATTGAAATGAGAAAAGAAAAGAGTAAGTTATCTATTAAGGTAGGGGTATTTGCCTTTCATAATTTATTCTGATATATTCAGGACTTGGTTAAAGGTCACTGGCAAAGACAAATTCCTTAGACTTGTTGGGATTTTTGTGTTGAATGCAGGGAGTTTTCATTCCGTAACAGACCTGGACACAGCCCCTGCCTACATCCAAATACCCTCCTGCTCTTTGGACAGGAGTCCTTGAGGCTTACCTGCCTTACTGCCTCAGGCCTAATAATACATTCTGATGCTGATTGGAAATGTGCTGTAGCCATTCTCAGAGTGGTTTATAGGGGAAGAATAACATCTTAATTGAGTTACATTAATTTCTGGTAATTATCATGCAATAACAATTTAATGTGGCTAATACTTTGTCATTTAACTAGTATAGTTGTTATTGCATATTACAGTTTTCTTGAAATCTTGTATAATTTACTGATAGGCAAACCTTCATATGTTCATACAAAAATTATAATACACATAAATATATTATATAATTGCTCATATCTAATTGCAGGTATTACAAGGAGTAGCAATTTGAGAATAATATGATTGTTAATTATCAAATCAGATGTTTCCATGAAATTAAAAAGAAGATTACTTTTTTAACCTGTATTTTTTTGATTTTGAAAAGCTTTTCAAAGTTACCTTCCGCCTCTCTTGGTTATTGGGCAGTCAGATTAAGTGGTAATGTCACTGAAATCTAAAGAAATTATCAGTGTCTGACCACGAATGATTTACTTATTGAAAGACATTATATAAATTCCCAAGAATGAATTGGCCTGGTGGCACTCCATGAACTAATTTATATCCTGCTTAAACTTAAGTTCCAGAGTCTGAGGGAGTCAGTGGGAAGGAACTTGAGTAACTAGAGGCAGAATGCAGCCTGTATAAATTCATCATTCAAATACAGGCATTCTTCTAACTATCAGCTAAGAACACTGAAGCTAGAGTTTATTTTTTAAAGTATAATTAACACCAAAATATCTTCAGGTCTTAGTTACTTTTACTTCCATGCTACCCTGTTTCTTTCATAGGATCCCAAGTAATTTAAAGTGGAAGGGAATTCTAGAAGCCATCTGTGCCAGATGAGAGGACTCAAAGGAAATAGGGCTAGAAAAATATGTTTGCAAAGGCTAGAGTCTTCAGATACTACTGACAATATACATTAGAACCTAAGATTTTGTGTCACTGCACCATTTATATTCAATGGTATATTCCTTTCACCCCCAGCATTTCACATTAAACTATATTATTTCTCTCCAAAAGACAAAAAAGCCCCTTTTTTTCATCTGGTATATAGTTTCATAAATGCATCACATTTTTTTCTAGGCATTTAAAAAAGCACTGCATTACGATGCTGTCCACATAAAGAGATGTAATCTAATTTTAAAGTTAATACTGAGTAGTTTGTATGCTTGGGTAGTACAACTCTTCTCAGCAATGTCTGCTGCATCTAAACAGCTCTTCTCTCTGGTCAGAAATATACAGGCCTTTACTGCAGGATATTGTTCCAGCTCACCCTTCTTTGGCTAGTTTCGAGGCACCGTAGAAGTCTGTGCTCCACGGTGAATTTTGTATCCTTCTGACCCCCCTACAGTGGCCACACTTACAGTACAGCAAGAGTGGTATTGCAAGGAGTTCTGCTCCAATAACACCTTTTTTTTTTTTTAATTTAGTCTTTCCAATTACTTGAACAAAGGCTCAAGGAATGGGTCCTTGTGCTTTTATTTTGCCCAGTATTGTATTGTCTCTCAAGAAAGGAATTAAGTTTTCAGTCAAGATTTGTCCTAAAAAAAAACCCAGAATGCTTTCTCTTACGATTTCCTCACAAGTCTAGATTATGACTTTTTTGGTAACTCCTTCCAGCACTTTGTCTTTCTATGTCATCTTCAATTTGGGGGAAAATCCCAAGTGTTTTCTTCAATATGACAGACAGGTGAATATATTCCTTCCCTTCTGTAACAAGCATCAGTACTGAAGTGACTTACTTTGATTATGCAAGGATATGGCAGAAATAGAAAAAGTTCTCAAAAAAAACCTACAGGAATTGTCCGAATTTGCCCCTTCATATGGTTTTATCAAGCAGCTTCTGCTCTGCCAGAAGTTGCAGCAGGACTCCTCCCTGTTCTGTCAGCATACCAGCTGTGGGTAGTAATTAGGCACAACAGAGTAACAAATTGCTGGCTCTGCACTTTGTTCCTCATTTGTCTTTCCTCGACCGTCCACTACATGTCAAAAATAACTGTCACTTTTAGACTGTCTATTAAACTTCATTATTATTATTATCATCCAGCTAGCTAATTTGTGCCAATCCTCTTCCCTCCCATTATTTTTTCCAGAGCACTGAAAACAGTCAATTTGTCAAGGACATAAATTTTCTGTTTTGCCCTTGTGCAGCCAGAGTTCACCATGGGCAAACAGAATCTCTGGGCTCACAGGGCAGGGGAAGGAAAACAAGGAAGAGGGAACAGCAATAGGATGGCAAAGGGGACACATAAATGAATGTGGGGCTTTGAGCAGAAAAGCCACGAAAGGTTCCACAGCCTTCTTTGTTCAGGAAACCCTCAACAAATAGCGTGTGGTTTAATTGAAACGTCTGCTTTCCCTTTCAGCAGTTTATATGATCCTTCTGCATGCTTATTAGGGATTGTTGTCTGTTCCTTCCTGCCTTCTCCACATCTAACATACCTATTTGCATTGGAAGTATCTGTTCATAATCACCTTCTAGCATATCTTCTTCTGGCACTTTGTCACTGTCAGTTCTCAGTGGCTCTGCTTTTGGTAGGTGTTGTGGTTTTTGTTTCTTATGCTACTGCATTTATTGGGCATTCTGATAAAATAGGGGTTTCACTAAGCTTTAGAAATGCTTTATTTAAACCAAATTGAAAATTTTATTAGAAATTATATAAATCTAGGAAGGCTGGTGTCTTGTTTTGAACCATATCTGTAGATATGAGCTGCAAAAATAATATCAAATTTTTTATGAGAATAACATTGTCAGTGAAATAACAGGAAGAACAGTAGAGCAAATAAGCCTTGGTCTTCAGAGACTAAATAAAAATATTACAAAGCATTCAATAGATCTGCTTTGAATAAGGGCATACACTTTTGGAATATTTGTGTAACTTTTCCTGCACAAGAAGTAACATAATAGTGTGCAAATAACCGAAATATGAAATAAGAATAAATTTATTCACAAAAGAATAAATGCCCCCAAAGGCCATTAGTAAAAGTATAGGAAAAAACCAAACTTGAGAGTTCAGTATCAGTAACATAAAGTATCACTGAGGTGCAGTGTAAAAGACTGTTGTGAAAATAGCCAAAACTTTCTTATTTGGGATCTTTTAATCTATTTTGGGGGGAAAAACCCTAGGAAATATAGAAAATATACTTGTATTTGCAGAGATTTAATGGGACACTAATAAAGATCTTCTCAAGCTCTAACTTCTTTGGATCAATTTTGGGCAAGACAACCTGAAATGTTGATGTTAAATAGAAACTTAAAGTCATTGAGGCAATATCTTCTTGTGGTTAGGGAAGTAAACAAATTACAGCAATATTTCAGCAAAGCACAAGTGCAAACACCAGGAGAAAGTAGTCAATCTAGGAGAAACTAGAGATCCAGTGGGGCAACCCTAAAATACTTCATTTGGTCAGTGGACTGTACTGCAGATGGAAATTAGGTTTGTAAAGATGAGCAAAGCCCTTACCTATGACAACATATTGTTATGCTGATGTTCCTTAGGGGGAAAAAATCGTAAGATTCCCTGTCACATGATTCTTTATACTAAAAATGTAAGTATGTTCATCCCACTTTGCAATATTTTTCTCTTATATGTCTTTATTTAAAAGTCCAGCTTCCATCTGGGTCTTTCATTTATAGACCTCAGATGTCTGCTGTTTGGGCTTTCATGACTATCGCCTTGTTAGGGTTTCTACCATGAAATTTAGGACAGAAAATGACTGTATCTTGGATGTAGAAACATCTTGGCTGCCAGACTTTCTCACTGTTACCAAGCATCTTTTCACATTTAAAATTTATACCAAATCTTGAGAGACTGTTCCTAAGGTGATCTTGCTGTAACTCTTCCTCATATTTACCATGATTGCTCTTTTTTCCCAGATGCCCATTTTAATCCTTTGTTTTTTAATGTATTTTATCTTGCTTACTTCAGATGTTAAAAGGGTGTGTTTTAGTGTAGTTTTTGCTGTATTCTATCATGTTTTTGAAAACATCCAGAAACCCTAGATTTATCAGGAGAGTTCTCATTTGGCAGTTAAATTATTTTTTTCATAAAGTGGATATTATAAAACTCTTTGAGAGGAAGCATGAAACTGAAATAATGGGACAAAGATCAAAGCCAGCAGCTACACAGAGTTTCTTGAGTAGAATCCTTGACTGACAAAAGGGAGCTGGCTGATGGCATTTTTTTTTTTTTGTACAACTGATGAAAATTTCTCAAGAGGTTAAGCCTTCTAATAGTTTGGAAGATGTAATAAAAACTCATTTCAGACTAACACAGAGTTTGCAGCAATATGTTATATGTATGAAATTTGCCCTTTACAGCTGGTAATTTGTCACCACCTTAATCTTCTGTCCTGCAACCACACACAGGATCAGTCCTGTTTATGTCAGTGCTTATTCCCAGGAAAACTGTAAAGTCTCATTGCTGCTGATCTTTCTCCAACTTTTTAATATAGATGCTCTGGTCATTTTTAGCAGTACTTTTTTATTTTATCAGTGCTGAAATTGAATATCTCACATCCTTTGGTTGACCTGGTGGAATATCTGCCTGTAATGTCTGTATTCCTTTTCCAAAATACTTCTACATAAATATAATAAATAAAATCTTGGTAAATTAGTAGAAGTGGTAAAACATTTGTACATTTTCATCAAACTCCTTGATGTCTCACTAGGAATTTTATAAATTCTGATTTGTAATTGAGATTATAGTTCATTAAATTATATGGAATTTATTCACTTTATATGTACTTTAACATCACTAAAAATTTATTTTATTTAATTGAAATAGGGTTTTTTTAAAGAGTTTTAAGTGAAGATCAGAGAATGCAAGGTGCAAAAAAAAAATGTGGTGAATAGGCAGGAACCGAAGGAGAAATAGCAGGAAAAAAAATAATAATGATAAAAGAGGAATATCAAATGAAAAAAGTATGAGATTTACAGAATTTAGGTAATTTACTGAATAAAGTGAAGTAAATTATCCAAAATAGGAGTCAATCAGCAAGGTTTATGTGTTTTCTGGAAAACTTTAACAGTGTTCTCCCCCTTCCAACTGCAAGTAGCTAGGTGTCATGTTTATATAATATAGCCTGTGGTTTGTGTACTGCTTTGCTATTTACTCGCAAGGAAAAGCACCATTCATTAAACAACCAGAAGCATTTTGTTCAGTGTTATGGGCTTTCCTTACACAAGATCCATCACAATAAAGAGGACTGCTATTACTAACATCTGGCAGCTATAGAGTCCAAATGATAAATATAAAAGCTGTTTAACATTCTAGTAGAATGTAACCTGCAATAATCTCTAAAATTATAAAGCACTTCAACATTTTCATCCTGTACGGTCAGTTCTGAACACCTGTGAATTTTCAGAAGTTTTTAGAGGCCTATCAGGAAGGTAAATATCACCCAGAAAAATGTCTGATACAAATCTCAATTTCTTATTTTTGTCAATGTACTGCAAGGGATGTCTGCTCTATAAGGGAGAGGATGCAAGGGGGTCAAATATATATATATTAAAAATAAGGAATTTTTCATTCAGAGCTGTGAAATCCCTTTAATCATGATGCAGTAGGGTGTAGCTGTGAATTTGGACAGTCTCAACTCCCTTTCCTCTGGTATCTGGAAGAAAAGATCCCGTAAAGATCAGACACAACCTCTGCTGTTTATGAAGTTGGCATTAGCTGTTTTCTAACTACCTCGCCATTCATGGGTTTGGTGGGATTTCTGTGTCATCAGATCAATGCTTTACAGCCCTAAGAATGATGTGACACCGGCCTGGGATTGAGTCACCATTTCCAGGGCCAACCATGTTCAGATACTTGCCAGCCAAGTGACATTTGCAGCACAGACAGGCAGAAGTGAACAGCTGACTGGGCTGTAAGAAAATGATGCTCAGGTAACACTCACTTAGATGAGCTGGGGAGTTCCTCCTTGATTAACACACATGAAATGTCTTACTACCCAAAAAATGTCTGTTACTACACAAAACGTCTTACTTGATTAAATAAAATCACTACTACTACACAAAATGTCTTACTGATCCAGTGTTTCTGTCAGGATCAGGAACTTCTTTTTCAGGGAAACATCTTACTGGCCGTTCCTTCTCAGTGGAAGATTTTCTTCCGTTCTTATCTCAAACCTGGTCTTCACTGGAGAACCATAACAGCAATTACTTAACTGATCTAAAGAATTTTTTTCCTCAGCAGTCTTGCACAGAGAAGAAGAAGACCAGGTATTTTCTGTGTATGCCTTTGTTTATCCACAGTATTTCCATGAAAAGGAATCATCCAGTTTATCTTTTGGGATTATTTCCTTCCTGGAAAGTCATTCCTCTGGTTCATGAAGACCACCCCAGCCCCAGCCTGGACCTCTTGCTCTTGGCAAGTCTTTGCTCAGAGCTTAGAGTCAGGGGATGTTACCAGCCCTTGCTGCTGCTCTTACTGCTTAAGACCTAATCCAAAGTATTGCTTGCTGACCACACATTTTTCGTTAAGACAGAATCTTATCCTGATGCTGTCATCTTTTTCTTTATTTCTTTTTCCACTCAATACAATAGATAGGTATCTGTAAATATACTGGTATGTCACTGAAATACAAAAAGCTATTTTATTTGGTTACAGATCTGGAGGTTTTTTGCATGTTTGGAAATAGGCCTGTCTAGAGAAATGCGTGAAATCTGCCACTAGACAGTCGTGTAATATAGTTACCAAAGAATACAGGGAAAGGTGGAAAAGAAACTTAATTTTTCTCCTGGAATATAAAAAATACAGAGTAGCAAATTAGTTTTTTTCAAGTTTGAAAGATCACTGTGCTTCCATTCATCTAAAAGAGGTAAGGGAAGATACTTTATTTTACATCTTTTAAACTTCAGCAGAAGTTCTCCATATGAGAACTCTAATTCTGGAATTGAGCTGTTATAGTTAGGTTTGAACATATTGGTGTCAGAAGTTACCCTGAGTTTTCACCCAATAATATTTCATTCCAATGACCGCTGTATCACCTGCTGCTAACACACGGAAGAGAAAATTTAGAGATGTTGATTTATGCAACTGCTGGTTATGCAGCATTGGATAACAAAAAATAATTACAGATAGTGCAACAGTTTGTGTTTTTATAGAACTATATTCAAAAATAGTAAGGTTTAATTAATTTCTACAATATCCCAAGAGAGCGATAGCTTCTAAAGAAAAGCAAAGAAAATAAGTAGTTTTGTAGGAACAAGTTATTTTCACCTTAATTGTCTACCAAAACCAGACTGAGCATCTTTACAGAACCATTAGCATATTTTCCACTCTATTTTTATCCAGAAGACTCTGTTCCTCTCAGGGCTCAGTCTTAAGTGCTTTGCTTTTGAATAATTTCATACCTACATTCTGGTAGGTTGCTCCAGTAGCATGGCCCCCTTGCCACTATAATCACTATACTAGATTCCAGATTGGTAAGGAATAATTATATTCTGTTCTGTAATTCCAGTATTCTTCATTTGCTGAGATCTCTAGTACTGTGCATGTGGAAAAAATGCAAGGTACCTTGAGAAAAAGTATAAAAAAATAGTTCCAAATTTGAAAGTATTACAAATGTCATTAAAATTTTCTATTTGAGCCCCCCAATACGTCTATTTAGGATTGCCTTTAATAGGTTATTTTAGCTGAAGAAAATATATTATTAAAATTGATTTTGGCCTCTAAAATATGTAATTTATTTGATAGAATGTGGTGCTTTGGTGAGTAAATATCTGTTGATGTATCCATTATTTAAATGTTACAAAATATAGGTTTATTTATCAACAACAAAACTGCCTGTATCAATATTAAACTGCTTGACTTCTTGCACCAGATTGGAAAACATCTTGAAAATGCTGATTATCTTAGAGCTACCTTTTTTGACACCCTGAAAGCTCTCATTTCATTGTCACCACCTGCCATTGCTTTATAGATTTGTAGGTGAAGATAAAAATTGTAACGAGTTAATCTTCCCATATTCTAATGAAAAATAACTATCAAAATTATGCACTACCAAAGAAAAAGAAAAAGTAATCAGGGTCTCTTTCTGGCCTGCTCAGATTCTGCTGACTACCAAAAAAAAAAAAAAAAAAAAGCAGTATCCCTTCAGGAACATGCTCCATCTTGCTGGTATTTTGCCTGAAACAACATGAAAGAAATAGAATGGATGAGAGAAACTTGTACAAAAAGCAACTCAAACCCATTTGGCTGCTCTAGGTGAGGCTGTGTTGAACCCCAAAGCCATGGGTAGAGTTCAGGCTTTTGAACCAAAAATATTTCCAGAATTTTCCAGAAGCATGGATTATCAAAGAGTTCTATTTTTCTGTGCTTGTACTTGGAGTTTGTAGTTTGTTATGTATTGATGTCATCAATACAGATACTCTATTAAAATATTATATATATAAAATACTGACATTAAAAACTATCATAAACCGAGTGAATCAAGCAAAGTCATACATCCAGCTAAACTCTGATACTTTATCAACTGGCAGAATTTTGATAACAAAAATCTAAAATGGCCTGGTTGGGCTGCCTTGCTTATGTCTCCCTTGAGGCAGTCAATTGAATTTTCTAAACAATCCACTACAGCCATTTGCCCTATCACAAATGAATGGATACAGAATTATGACACATCTTCGTTTACTGACAGACTTTTGTCATTGAGACACTTTCTGCTTTCCTACTGATCTATGTACCATGCATACATACAATGTAATGCTGGAAAAATATGCATAAAAGCTATCACATTCAGCTTAATTAAAACTAATTAGCAGCCCTTCTGGCCTTTGCAGAATACCATGCTAAATTCAAGAAATAATTTGAATAGGTAATTATGAATGCTATTTTAAAGTAAAGAGTTGAAGCATCTACAAGATTTTACCTTGACAAAAATGTGATTGCTAAAATTGCCACTGACTAATACATAGTTGGGAGGATTAATTTCTTGGAAATATTTTTTTAATGGATGAAAATATGCAACATCCAAAGTCATTTGTGAGGCACTGGATTTTGCACCATGCTGGCAGTGATTGTCTCCCCACAATGCAAATTATAACACTGGGGACCAAGTAGTCACTGTCATGCACAATTCTATGTTATAACACTTTAGATTTGATTTCTACAGCAGCCTTGAAAACGTTGCTACTGACAAAACAAAATGTATTTTTTCATAGGCTGGCTTTTCAGTCTGCTTTTTATTCACTCATGCCCATCAATCACCACTTTCTGTTTATATGTTTATAAGGTTACACCAACATCCTTAATCTAACAGTATTTCAACCAAACCATTTATGAAAATTAATGGTTTTCTTACATAGTATGAAGATGTCTGAATTACCCAGAGGGTGGTTAAAGTACAGTGTTACTGTATAAAGTCAAAAGGTATTAATCAGTTTCATGGTTTTGTTGCCTTTTACAAAAGCCAGAGGCGATGGCAGCTGCAGAGTTGCTCAGTCTTGAGATGACCTCTAGGGGTCACCTGATACTTTCTCTCATAAAGCACAGAGTTTATTTAATTATTTCCAAACAACCCCAAAGAAAAAAAGACTTCTTGAACGGTTTCTCACTTTAAGCTAGTGATGGCACACTCTGGTTTGCATATGAACTCTTCTTTATTCAAATCTTTTACAGTCTTTCCTAACGTGTAACCTAAATTTTCCCCTCTGCATGTTAAATGACTTCCTCAGTCTTCTTTGATTAATCAAAAAATATGGCCTACTTTATGACATGCCTTTAATTATTCGCAGACAGTTCTTGTTATGTCATTTTGCTCCGGATGGAAATTGCTTAGCTGTAGAATTCCACATAGATCTTGTTTTCCAAACACCTCTGTTCAGCTCCAGTCTACTCAGCTTGCTTGGCCAGAGCACATCCTTTTAAACGCTGTGTCCCTCGGCGATTCTCAGGTCTTTAATCACTGTCGAGTACTGCATCGCCACCTTGCTCAGTGTTTGCCTTGTGCTTTTCCAGAGTGAATGAAAAATAACCTCTGAGCCTAAAGGGAACCCTACAAACAAGGAGGAGGAAGAGGCCAATTTAGGGGGGAAATTAAGAGTGATGTTAAGAGGGGCAGCAGCCATGAGAATCCTGAAATTCCCTCCCGGGTCAGTCAGGTGTGACCACAGAAGAGCAGGAGCTGATGTTTTTCTGCTGAGCCCAGCAGGAGTGTGTGTTATTGTCCTGCCTGCATACAAGTGTTCCTGGGATGGGAGGGAGCTTCCTCAGATCCTGCCCCTAGCCATAAATTGGCTTACAGTCTGACATTCCTGTATCTGCATACAGAAAAAGAACACATTTCTCTCTTTTGTAGCCATGTGAAATATTAATGCAGGATACATTTATATTTGATCCTGGGGAGAGAACTAAAGGTCATTGTACCTTTGCTTTGCATTTTTTATGTAGCAATACCTTCTGGCCATAAAAGATAGGAATTTTCTGAATCATTAATGTGGGTTTGTCTTTGACTAATGCCTAAAATTTTAATTTTTTTTTTCTTAAAATAATAATTATTAGGATTTTTCATTCAGTGAATATTCGATAACTTTGAAATGTCTTTTTAATTGATTCGTGGCAAAAAACTGAAATAAAAAAATATTTAATGGAGAAAGTATTCTGAAAATGTTTTCAGAACATAGTCTGCATGTATAATATGTCCATATTTATGGTCATAGACAGACATTTGTTTTGAATTCTCAGGCAAAACCAAAATAGTAGCATTGTAGTTCAAACTATTCCATTCATTTTCACGTGGGATCAGTATTCATAGACACATTTTATAATAGTTTGTAGTCTACTCATTCCTCTGATTCACCGTGGTATTTGTTCAGAAGGAATCTTGTACTGTAGCAAAAGGCTTTAAGGGATTCTTCTTCTTCTTCTGGGAAAACACAGAAATCTTATAGATCCTGTGAGAAAGTCATTGATTTGGAAAGATAGAAAAGAAATTTTTTCTTTGTTTTTGAAAGAAATTATTAATATGGAATATTTATTTTTGTTTTACTCATTCAAAACACAACATTCGTAAACCCCCTAGTAAAGATACTGTATCTCTTTTGATTCTCTTCCAGCTTTCTTCTGATCACTCTACTTTATAATCCATCTCTCAATCTGCTTGTAATATCTTGAGAAATTTTGTGCTGATTAGTCTTAGAAATAGACTGTTTGTGTCTAATATTTGAATAGTTCAAATACAATATGACTACCATTACAACACAGTGGTTATTTGCAGCATGGCCTTTGACACCAATATCAATATTCAGTATTTAGATTTTTTTAAAACATCTATCTGTATCTTACAGTGACATTAAATATATGTTTGAAGCCATGTACTTAGTGTTGGTATACAATCTGCATGCATATGCCTGCGTTTCCAAAGTCAAGTTTTCTTTCTGTTAGAAGCTGATCATCTCATGGTATTTTTGGACTAACTATACCATCCAGCTCAAAATTAATTTCCTCAAGTAGCCTTCTCTCTCTAACTCTTTGGGAAGCATTTATCCCTTCCTCTCTAACTTCCAAGCTTTAGAAATTGTACATTTTCAAGAAAAATAAGAGGACAAAGTTACTTCTATGATTTTATGCTTTCCTTTTCTACCTAAAAACCACGAAATGGCTGAGCCGGGTGCCTCCCTACTTCACTTCAATATCCCATTATTGTTTCCCTTGTCCCAGTAAATACATGCACATTAACATTCACATACATCCCCTCCATGGGTCCATGGTTAATTAGCTCATTACTAGGAAACAAATATTCTGTCCTATAATTCTGAGATATTATTTCACTTTCTACATTTCTTAGTCAAGATTAAGAGCAGATTTTCACTCTTTTTCATTGCTTTGCTTTCTGATTACACATTAGATTATATCTTCACTCAACTCTTTATTTTCTTTTCTAATTAGTCAAAGGTAGAATAACCATTGTGGTCACAAGAATAAAATGGATCCCTCTACTTTTCCTAGATTTCTTTGTTTCTTTCCATTAACCTACTTGAAACCAGATTATACTTCATATTCATATCAATATTCCACATGGATATTCAAACTAGATTCTACAGTTTTCTAGACATTATTTTTATATGTGGGGGTTTTTTGTTGGGTTTTTGGGGTTTTTTGCTTCAATTCAGGCTGCAATGTCGTTCTTTTAGGGAAATTTTGCTCTCAGAGAAACTGACTGTACAAATATTCCGTGTTTATAAGCACATTCCATGTTTATGAGCACCACAAATATAATAACAAATATTCCATGTCTATAAGCACATTCCATGTTTATAAGCACCACCAGCATCAGTAATTGACCAGATCAATTCTTGACACCTCATTCAAAGGCAGGTTAAGGGGATTTGTAGTTACTCCATGCCTTTGGCACCCAGATGTTTTTTAGTTCTCAACAAGCAAGAACCAGATGTTGTTGGAGTCTGTATGGACAAGACTTCTGTGTAGATTCAGTTGATCTTCAGATATTAAATTTATTTGATTAACACTTCTTTATCGACCTAGGAGATGGTCTGGGGGGGAGGGGAAGGCATAATTTATGTTTGCCAGTGAGAATTTCCCCTCAAACCACAGCACACCACAGGATGAGCTCCTGCAGATATTCCATTGGTTCCAGAAGATACCTACAGTTATTTCTTGGTTCCTACAATAACTGCATGCCCACACAACTTTATTTGGAACTTCCTCTTTCCAAAGGGACTGTAAATTTATCATCTTCTTTGAAATTCTCTCCAACATTGGACAATTTTAAGAATAAAAATGAAAATAAATTATGGATTATTTTGAAACAGGGGCATTTCAGTTTCTTATTCTGAGACTGGAATTAAAAGAAATGCATAAAGACAACTCTGGTTGTAGTATGATAGCTAAATTTCTTTCTAGTCCCTGACTTTTTTTTTTCTAGAATATTTAAGCTTTCAGAAGTGTTTGTCCTATACAGCAAGATCCCATCATCTGAGTGTTGACCTAGAGCTGAAAATAAAGCCAGCTTGCAGGACTGGCTTAAATTCCCCATGAGATTTCCGTGCTTAAAACATCATTCTGTTATTACCTTTCTGTGTTCAAAAAATGACAACTTCCTTTTTCTTTCTTACTTTGAACTTAAGTCCCTGCTCCTTAGCCAAGCCAACACAGCTGTTCCATCTATCTTTAGTTATTGAATTCCCTTTGTCCTGATTTGCTGCAGCCCTGGTGCAAGTGCTACAGTCTCTGTCGAGTTATTTAGCATGGGCATTACCTAAGCAGATTTTACCAAGTGCAGAGAATTTCTGTGATTCTTTTTTGCAACTCTCCCTCTCCACATGTCCCTTCTCACCTGTATATTCCCAGCAACAGGGACCTATATATCCCAGCTGGAGGGGCTGGTTTTGGCAAGTATAATTTACTAGTAAAATTTTCAAATATGCATTCTGTTTATCTCTTAGATTCACTTTATGATTATGCTTTCTCAGTAAACATATGTAAACAATTACTTTACTCAATATCTGAATATTATTATGTTTATGTGTAGTTCTCCTAACCTATGGTATAAAGCCAATCTGCTCAGTCCCAATTCAGGAAATTCAAAATCAACATGGCTCTGAAAAAAGATTGTAAAAGCAGTCCGGTTAAATATTTTCAATCTTTTTATCTTGCTTTTTAATGAAGATCACTTCTCTACTTGAAAACATGATTTAACTTTAACTTGCTTTATCTCTCTAGACCCCTTGATAGACTATAAACTAGTAAGAATATGGACATTAGCAAAGCAGTTCAATTAGCAAATACTTATCTCTAAGAAAAAATAATTGAATTATTATAACACAGACTTTGCAGCACCGGTGAAAGAAAATAAATGAGCACAAACCTTTGGAGATGTTATTTGAAGAATCAGGATATAGTACTTCTACATTTTACTAAGAAGAAGCTGTTTGAACTTATTTTCAGAAATAAATTTCATTGCTAAAAGACATTAATTTTTATGACTAAAACTTCCAGTAAGAAGCTAATAAAGTGTTTCTTAACAATGATTTTTAAGCAGAAAACAGATTTCCTCCCTGTGTTTCAACAGATCTCACTTTCTGTGAAAATATATGTAGCTTTGTTTGTCAGTAGAAAAATTAACTTTAGGGGACATTTTGTTAAAAATCTAGGTCTGTTTTGACTTATTCATCCATGTGCAGTGTGGTGATAAGCCTGGGAAATCTTGCATGTGAGTAACTGTATGCATGTGGCAACTGGTTTCTTTATTTAAAACTGTCTTTTATGCCATAGGTTAGGGTGATCGTTTTCCAGAAATAATCCAAACCTCCCATTTCTGCAATCTCATTTGTAGAAGAAATTTATGCTACTTTCACATGGAGGTGACTCACGTCTAGAATCTATGGAATGTTGCTGCCCACAGGTGGTTTCCACAATGAGGAATTCCCCAGTGTGCCTGATTTTAAGGCACAGCTGAGTATAAGATAGCAGATCCCGTTCTAGCCATTCTCTGGGAATGGAGACTTCCTCGTTATAGTGTCCTCCTGGTGAGAAGTTTCATTCATTCAAAGACAGCAGTGGTAGCCTTTTGCCATGAGGCTGGTTAGCAAGTCACGCTCCTCATCTGACATTGCTGAAGACACCCAAGTTGAACCACTGCTGCTCAGCCTGAGCCGCTCCCAGGGCAGGAGAATCACATGTTCTCTACTGTTCTCCAGCTTTTGCCTCTAGCATCACATCAGCTAAGAGAACCAGGTCCACAAATCAGCCACAATGGATGAAGCTTGTAGGAATGTGTAATGGCACCCCAAAAAAATATGAAGCCATTCACAAAACCAAACAATTTGACAGGATTGTCCCATTGCTGTAAAGGAGAAAGCAAGCTGCCTAATTCCTTTCAAGAAGAATCATGGCCACCATAGCAGGTCCTCATAATGGTCCACAGATCTACAGATAAAGGAAGTGTTGGGCCAGGCTTTGATCACTGTGATCAGCACATCAGCATACTTTGTTGATCAGTTCAAGGAAAATCACAGGGAACTTCTAAGAAAAGAAAATTATATTTGTGATCAGATCCACTCATAAAATCACTGACAAAATTTGGCCTCAACATACACATCTCAGATTTTAAAGCTTAAAAAATATTTGATAAAACTCATTAAATGGATCCCTCTCTCTTCTGCCTAGATCCCCATTACTAAAATAAATTCTTACTCTGCCTTCATGAAAAGACAGTGATCAGACTTGTTGAAACATAGAATGGGCCACGTGGCCCTCAAGCCAGGACTGCAGTCTGTCCAGGGTCTCTGCTTCCCACACCCCATCTCAGTGCAGCCTGTAACACCCCCAAGAACACAAACTGAAGAAATGGCCTGTTCTTGCCTATGAGAGAGGCAATTTTTTTCTCCCTTTATAGTAACAGATCTTCTAAACAGACTGAGAGGTATCCCAAAGTACATTCCTGCTATGACACAGGTCCCTCACTTCATTGATTTTTATCTTTACTTATCTGGCCCTGTCAGGATGCTGAGCAGCCAACATTCTCTTCAGCTCCATCACAGGGGCAGGGTGAGCACCAGGTGCAAGTGGCAGGGTGCAGACGTGGCTCACTCACCACGGACACAGCCATGGCACCTGCTCACCTGTAGCTGGTCAGGCCTTAGAGAAAGTGCTGCTGGCTGGAAAGGCAGCCAAGCAAAAAGAAGGTCAGAGTGGATGAATGGGAAATGTACCTAGTGGTGAAATCATGCAGACCTTCCCCGTCAAAACATTACAAAATCCAGGTTCATGTTTGCCTCTTCACTAAGCTTCTAAATGTCTAAAAATGTCCTTTCTTTCACCATCTTGCTAGAAGCCTTCATCCTTTCCTAGGACTTGCTGTGTGTTACACACTTTTTTCCTTCATGGAGAGCTGCTCTAGGCTGGAATATGTTACAATCAATAGAAGTAATGAAGTTTATGGCAGGTATAGAAACTGGCTGGCACATCCACTGTGCTATGCCATCATCAGATTGGCCTCATGCTGACAGCCTTAACTGGTTCCTCCTCTGGCTTAGCAATTCCATGTAATTATTGCTCCTAACTCAGACAGTTGTTAATGGATCACATCCCGCCTATTCTAAAGATTGGATTTCAATTTAAAAATGCAGATCACAAAATCCAGGACAAAGCAAGTTCAGACTGTGCTAAAAGTCTTGTTAGTTGCAGGGATAGAGATGTGGAGACCCGAGGTATTGGAAAAGTATAGACAAATCTATAAACATCATTCAACATTTTAAGGAAATGCTGCCAAAGCATCTGCTTTGAAAAGATCTGTTCATGTCAGAACAAAAGCGACACTGACAATCTAGACGCTAAAATTTAAACTGCATTGACATGTTTTGAAAAGATGAAAAGGAAATGTTTTGAAATGGACATTTTCATATTTCCAGACTCAGTTTTTGGAATTCTGTTCAGGATATGTTGCAAAATGTTTATGTTTTCTCCTGATTCAGGATGAAACTAAACTTTTGTATTCTGCTCAGTCCTTCTCCAGATGGGCTACATCAAATCTGTATAAACACCAGACTGTGTCTATAAGATTTTATTGAAACAATAGAGCTCTGCAAAGAAGCAGAGAGTACTCAGTCGAAATCAAAATAATTTTCCAAATCTCATTCTAAAATGTGCTTTAGAGCTAATGCTTAGAGTTCCCCAACATTATTTTGGCAGGAGTAATTGGATGAAATCAGTTATGATATAGAAAACTGTATCTCTAGGAGTTTTCATTACTACCTTAAGCATTCCTTTCAACTCTTAAATAATCAGCAGTTGATCTCTGTGATTCATAGGCAAACACTGCTGCCTTTACTCACACACGAACCAGTGCATTCAAAGTCAGCACTATCTTGTGGTTGAGTCAGTCCAGCCATCCCGCTACACGTCGCTGAGCTGGTGGCTGTGTGCATGTTATCAGCACTCTTTGTAACCAAGAGAACCATTTGTGAACACGATCATTTGCTCCTTGAAAGACTTGCTTTGGAAAAAATGCAGCTTAGCATTAGTTTGAGACCTAATTAATGCTCTGAGGGACATAGAGCCTCAAGTATGATTTATTTTGGTGCTCAAAGCCATCTATGCTTGAAGTTCTATATAAGCACATGCAGTTGAACATGTCAGACGAAAGGGCTGATGAATTAGGTTTCTACATTTAATCAGTGTGAGGTCTCTGAGAAGTCTGACTATGAACTTGTATGCCTGGAAAGTTTGCCTTGCTGGTGTGCTGGATCTGCAGCTACTGCATCATCCATCCCTGCTCTTCTTGCAGGGCTGAAAATGATACTGAATTTCAGCACTGTGACTTGTCTGCGTAAAGCTGTGCTGTCCAGAGAGAAGCACTTAGTTTTTCTTCCAGTTGTTTATTAAGGATTTTATTTCACGGAAGACAGAAAGCCTCCAAAGGCAGGATTGGGGCCTGAGGCACCTGCCTGGCTGATGTCTTGGATAGATATGCCAGGAGTGGGCTGGAGAAATGCAGCAGGCGTTACTAACCACATCCTCCCCATCAATTCACCTGCTGTAACTGAGTAAAATTTTTTGACCTGGTAAAATGTTTCTTCCAGTCTCCACCAGCTGAGCTTGTCAGATAATGTGCTCAGCCATCAAGTGTGTAACTTCCTCAGGGAAGCAGAGTAAGAGATAAGAGCCGCCATGGGGGACTGAAAGTGCAACTCTGTCTTCTGACATTTTGTAAAGTTAAATTATAGGGGCATTATCTTTTGTATTTTATTTCATTTATTAGGCGGCGCGGGTGCTGCTTAATGGGATGCAGTCACTGAAGTAAATAATCCCGTGGGATGCTTATTTGTTCCTATTAACGCAGGAATTCGAGCTCGGATGTGATTTATGTAGACGCTCGTGTTAAAAAAAAAAAAAAAAAAAAAAAAAAAAAAAAGAAAAAAAAAAAAAAAAAAGGTGGTTC
>JAYDZK010000056.1:44845566-44882584 GCA_034509185.1 Euphonia xanthogaster | reverse complement strand
TATTTGGGGAAAGGAAAAAAACAAAAGGGATGAAAAGCAGAAGTGTGTAAAGATCAGAATGACGGTCTATGTTTCCGTATCTCAGAAAAGACTCATGTTTGAAAAATACACAGTAACGAGCAGGTATTGTACCGTACGGCGAGAATGCAGTATTGGCATTGGGAGACAAACGGTACCTGAGAATTTAATTTGGAATTTAGTTTGCTGCACACGTGCAGTAATAGTTTTCCTGAGCATTTTTAGCATGTGGAGTGATGCATGTTGCCATGTGCCTTGCAAAATTCCTTTAGCTGTGCGAGCAGTGGCAATGTGTGCCAACATGCCCCAAATCAAGGTGTACACCGTACCGTTAAGAGCAGCGGTGCTAATGGGGAGGGCTACGCTGTCCATCTGTGACAGGATTACCGAAAGAACGTATCTTATCTTAAAGAACGTTTTAACTTGTTCCTTAAACGAGGCACAAAATGCTGTTAGACCGTGGCATGATGGATAGTAACTTGCCATTTGAATGCACTTTAAGGACCAATTTGTATCCTCTTCTGTGTATGCCAAAATATAATATATGGTCACCTGCTAGGGAAAAAAACCTCAGTGGAAGGTTGTTCATATGACTATCTTTTGCTGTATAAATGTGATCACAAATTGTAAGCACTCATGTGAAGTTGATACTTGTTTGCTCAGTACAAAGCCTTGATCCTATGGTGTGTAATTAGGATAACGAATTAAAGCTTCATTCTGATAGCATTCGAAAAATTTCAGTGGTGCTCTGAAAAAAAATGAAGAGTAAGTGATTTTAGCAGAAAATTTTGGTCTGTTGGCAGTTGCTCACTAAGAGATCTGTTCTTCTTGATATGTGAGTATTACGCATGCAAGCTGCTGTTGTGCTGTTGCTCACACACCCTCTTAACTTTACACACCTGAGAAGTTCCATTTCAAGATTTTCTGCAAATGGTTGACAGATGAGAAGTGGAAGAGCTCTCTGATGCATTCGAAGTAAGCTCTGCTTCCTGTACTATTGGTGAGCTCCTTTATAATTTTTTTTCCAGAGAAAGGAGATGTGATACTCAGGAAGAGATAAATTTATCCAGTAAGAAGGCAAATTAAAATGTACCATACATATTAATTCTACTTAGGAGGCATTGAAGTGCAGTACCCCAAAATTAATTCAGAAAGCGGAGGGTCTGCTGCTTTTCCTCTTCGCATTTTTCTTGGGTAGGGGGGAGAGAAGACTGACACCTCTAGCTGGAAGTGGAGTTAAAAAGGGAGGGTAGAGAACATGAAAATTGGGAGCAGTACTGGCAGTGAAGCCGCCATCAAAGGTGGCTGCACTGAAGTAAGAACCTAAAGTAAACTGGCTCTAGGTAAAAGTTTTGCTGCTGAGGAACTTAAAAGGGAGCTGTGACCTCGGTCAGTCATGATTTCATTTACAGTCCAAGAAAAAGACACTTTACTGTCAAAGGAATCAGAATTCCATGTCAGAAATGTTAATTTTAATTTGTTTCCATCACTCAGTAGGATGGAGGTTTTGCTTTGTTTTAACACTGAACAGTTGGCATTTTGGTAAGGATATTTGTATTTATTTGTTGCATGTTAGTGATAGGCATAGTGAATAATATTCTCCACAAATAGTAAATTCTCACCTTGCTTTGGGCAGACTGAGAAACTGTCAAGCCTTGGACTTAAGCTCCTTTGGCTCTTGGTCCTGAGACCTGCTCTGCAAGCAGACTGCAAGTTAAAGCAGAGATGAGAGTGAATGACACCGTTCTGGGTCCAAGCTTATTCATTTGCCAAATACCAATCATGAATAGATTTTTTTTTTTCTGATGATCCTA
The DNA here is from genome assembly GCA_034509185.1 of Euphonia xanthogaster. Classification (NCBI taxonomy): domain Eukaryota; kingdom Metazoa; phylum Chordata; class Aves; order Passeriformes; family Fringillidae; genus Euphonia; species Euphonia xanthogaster. Next base: position 44,880,752 of record JAYDZK010000056.1, on the reverse strand, counting down.
TTATCATAATGCTGTGCTTATTAAATGTTGAAATTTTATATTCCTCTTCCAAATCAACACTTGTTGTGGTGAACTGGCCAGTTTTTACTCTGAGATATGTAATTTTTGTGTTTGTACATTAGGGAACATATTGGCTTATACTAGTTCACATTTTCAATGTTGTCTTCACAGTTCTACGAGCTGCAAGCTTATTTTTAAGAAATCACAGTCAAATTCTGGAGAATAACACCTTCAGAAAATTGTGCCATACTGGCACTCTTTACCATCCAGTGCAATTTTTCCCTTTGTGTAGGCAATAACAGAGGGCTGCTTGTACTTGGTCTTTTAGTCCATGTGCCAACTATGCCAGCTTGTCTACAAGACAGTAGTCATGGTTCCAAGTTTCAAGGGGTTATGCTTCAGACAAAGATGGCTTTGACAAGGTAATTAAGCAAGGAAAGTTGTTTCATTGTCTTAGTTTGCTTGCTGTCTCTATCCATAGACTTTCTGTATTTTTTTGCCTATGAGGAGAAAAGATCCAAAAGGTGGTAAGTTCATTAGAGGGTGTCAGCATATTATGCTGAGTATTTTGGGCACTGCAGTTCAAAGATGCAGTCTTCACATACCTTTTACTGCTTAGCTCTATAATAAAGGTATGTGAAGTCTGCACCTTGAATTGCTCTTAGAGATTGTCTTGTTTTCCAGATTACATGTAAACACAGTGGGGCATTCTTGGGTCAGTTTCAGTGGTCATGTTGCTTTTGATACAGACTTCTATACTGCCAAGTATTCTGAGAGAAGAGGAGATCTATGGTGTTCAGTTGGCATTGTTTTCCTTCTTTTCTATTTACGTACTCTGGAGCAGTAGAATTTTTCTAAAAGTCCTTCAGTCAGGTAGAAACATTTTTTCCTCTCTCCAAAGATTCTTCATTTTAAAAAACCCCTCAAATTTGGCCTGGGTTCACTCTGACAAATTTGAGCATAGTGTTAAAGGATCTTGTTGACATTGTCACCCTGCAATTAATTTCTCTGAAGTGAAGTATCTTGCAACATTTCAGATGGCTTCATGTTAGCTGCAGATAGCAATTGTTACATCTGGCCTAAGGAAGTGATGATACTGGGTTTGAACAAACCTTAACCAAAGGAAAATCACCAGGCAGATAGTCTCTCTTCCTTGATAAAGGGATGGTCATTCTTGGTTGAGGAGTGCTGGTACATCTCCTGGAGATTGTCTCTGACCTCTGATCACAGAGTCAAAGAGGTTCTTATTGTCATGAAAATGCTCAAGCACGTAGAAAATCCAGGACCTTGTCTGTTCTTCCTCCATTCCTTCCTTCTTGCCTTCAGCCTCTTACTGGTGGGTTATTTCTAACTCTGTTGACTGAGGAACATCTTAGAGCATTTTGTGATGCCTTTTGTAAAGGCAGATGATATTTGGTCCCTGCTTGGCCCATCCTTTGGGGTTGGATAGTATCTTTGTGGTATCTTGAGAGGAATAACAAGAACACAGAGGCTGCAGGGTTATCAGTGTTAACAATACCCAGCCTTGGCCTCTTTTTTCATTAGGACTCAAATCCCAGAATATCTGTGCCCTGAGAACTGAGTTTGGGTTAAAGTCAAATGCCTGAAACACAGCTTGATCAAGGGAAGAGGTAATGAACAGTGACAGTATATCTGAGGACCTTCTGAAATCTCTGGCTGTGCTATCACTTGAGGGCACTTGCTCAATGTTAGAAAGCAGTCTTCAGCACTGGAATTTACTCACTCTGTAGATGGTTAAGATTGCACTTTTTTTCCCTTGTGGATATTCATATCTTGGCTTGTTTCCAAGGCTTGCATGATGCCTTGCTAAAAGAGAGTACCTTTCCTTTGGGAAAACCAACTGGAAATTCCAGCTGGTCCAGAACTATGTAATTGTAACCATCCTGTTTTTTCTAAATGTACCATGCGTACTGTAGGCTTATCAGCAGTGCCTGAAATAGGTGTCTGCTGGGGTCTTGGGAAGCTTGAGATGAAAGTTCTTTCTCCCAGGCCTTTGTCTTTGGAGTTTCCTCTTTCTAGAAACACAAAACTGGGACATGTTAAGGAAAGATATCTCATTTTTCTTACTTTTTTTCAGCTTTTTGATGCAGGAAATCCAACATGATTTGTACAACATTTGTTACATGTAATTGGTTTGTTCTTCATTCTGTTCTTATTTCCCGCAGTCATCATACATTTTAGAGAGTTTTTTCTATTGTTTAGAATGTTTTAAGTTCTGAGGCTGTAAGAAGGTTAAATTTAATAAAAGCTGCAATAATAGCAGATGAAGTCAGCAGGGAGTTTTGCCTCTTTGACAGAAGATTTTAGACCATTGTTTAAATTTTGAAGTTCTTTTTTCCAGAAAGTGCTTCTCTACAGCGAAGAATAAGCATTTAGTTTTGCAGTACATTTAAATGTCACAAAATGTGAAGGTGATAAACACTTGTTTTGCTTGTCCAACTGTAGATAATTTTCTAAACTCTTCAGTTAGTTGACTGGTCCTCCTGGTGCAGATTGGGGTCAGACCTTCAGTGCTTCTGAGTATTTGCATGTATGCTGCTTTAGTTGGTTCTGTGTACTTTGAAGTAAGGCTTTTGCAGGGATATCAGTGGGAATATATGACTCTTTTACCATGGGTATACTGAAGATAATTTCTTTTTCCTCCATGTATCTGTTCAGTGAAGAGCACTATTACACACAATATCTTTAAGTATCTCAATACAATGATGGTACAAGCCACTGGTAAATTGGTGAGCTGCAAAAATGTTTGGGTGTAATTATTACCAATATAGGAAAATGCAAAGTCAGTTATAGTGTTCATCAAGAATTATTATATAATACTAAAATGTGTGTTAATGTATGTGTGTATGCATGTGTAATAGGAATATTTTAACTCCAGAAGTTGTAATGCATGATCATCTCACTGTTCTCAAGCTTCATCTTACCCCATTGAAACTGATATTAAAGCTCTCGGCAATTTTGAAAAGAATCATAAAAAATGTGTGTAAAAATAATCTGGTAAATTCTTACTGTTATATACAATCTTAGATAATGTCACAGCATAAATATATATGCTGGTAAATGCCAGCTTGCAAATAGTTAAAACACTTAATTTTTAAGTTAACTGAAAACTGGCTAATTATCTCCTTCAGGATCCTGTAATCAAAGAGCTGTTATGCCACTGTTGTGCTTTGTTAATGCTTTTGTTTTCCAGGAATATTTTCATATATAGCTATAAAACCTTGGAAAAGTGTTACTTTGTTAATAGTGCAGACACCTGGAAAGTACATTATTAATGAGTACGTAATTGGTCTGTGAAGCACCTGTGTTATTATTATACAATCAAAATACATAGAACTTCAGTTTTCTGTACCAATATTAATAAACCACCACAGAGGTAAGTGGATATTAGAGTGTATAGTCACACAGAAAAATACTTTAGCAAAACCTAAGGGAAGTATTGTATGATTCATTGTATTTTTACTGAAGTCATTATAAAGTGGATGTAAGTTATTATTTTTCTTTAGAATCTGAGTGTGGTGCGGATTTGGCTCTTAGCACTAGCAAGAAACAAGAATTCAAGGATTTCCGTAGGCTTTTGTGAGTACTTATCAATTCTAATCCAAGTTATGCCCAGCTTGGGTATTTCAGAAGCAAAGATTGGCTCTACAAGAAGCGCATTATAAAAAAAATTCCAAACCTCATCTTCATTAAAAATTCACATGAAAGTGTTATGTTTAACAGGTGTTGACAGGATTAAAAACCTGTTGCACTGACCATTTCCTAGGGATTTCCCCACTGCTTATTAATTTGAATAATTAACTGCCCATGTAATTTTTGCATATGCAAAATGACAATAAATCTTTAATATTGTCTCTATACTGCAAATTTGACTACTTTAAGCATTAAAACGTGGAAAGAACTTGAAATATTACAACTGTCATATTTTGCTTGAATTCTGTTGATCCTAATTTTTGTTGTTGGCATGAGTATCTTTAACTTGCGTGACCCTTAGCACAAGATACAGATTTTGGAATCATCATGTGGTGGTGGGACTTGAGTGCTGCCAAATGACTGCCCCCACTGAACCATCTCAGCACCCAGCCAGACAGCTCCATACTTGTCTTTTAAATACTTTGTGTACATATTAGTCACAGCACAGTAATAGCAAGTTTAATTGTTTAATGCTGTCCGCATCATGTTCCTTTCATAAGCATCCACCAACCAGTGCAGGATAATCTTTGGGCTTGCCTGGATGAAGCATGCCCTTTACAGCTGTAGTTCTTGGCTGTGCCTATTCCTTGCTGTTACCATTTTTGTTCCTTACAGAGCTGTCTGGGGCTAAGCAGAGCAGCTCTGCAGTGATGATACGCACGGGGAAGCGTAGGGCAGAAGGAAGCGTCACGTACGCAGAGGGTTTGCACTCAGAGGTTTTGAACACTGTTCTAGGCTAGTGAAAATTGTCATAGCACCACTGATTCTGTTGACTGCACAGGCTGAAGAGCGTGTCTCAGGTACCTTGTCGGAAATAATCTTCCTGGATACTGGGAAGAAGGACAAGCAATGGAGTATGTTCAGTTATCATATGTTCAGATGTCACTGTGGTGAAGAAGCATTTGGCCTGCTTCACACGTACCTTTTGGAAGATAGCAAGAATCTTCCTGTTGCTATCACAGCTATGAGAGCTCTGACACTGAGAGAAACTCTGTGCGGTCTTGCTAAACAGGCCGTCTTTTAACATGATTTTATTTACTTCTTGATTCATTTGCATTGACCAATTAATTGGCTAAAACTTCAAAGAAAATGAAATGTTGAAGAGGAAACTCGATACGTGGTTTTCAAAGGGAAAGGTGCCTTTAGAGGAAGTGTCAGTATAATTGATATTCTCTGTAAATGCTCAGCTGTGGAAATAGGAAACTGAAGTTAGGTGGTCCTGATCTGCAAAGCTTGGCTGAAGAGTGTTAAGTTTCCCTTTGAAGTATATTTCACTAAATATGCCGTGTTCTATTGTATATACAAGTAAGTGGTGTTCCTAGGTTGAAAATTTTGTTGAAATCTTTTGGCCTTGATATTTAAGGGTAGTATTGCAGGCCTACACTTCTGTAATAAAAGTATTGTTAATGTTAATTTAAAAAATATATGCTCTTTAAAACATAAGCTAGAGAGCAGATCATAGCCCCCCAAAATAGCATTTTTTCCCCCATTTAAACAGTTGACTGCATTATTTCAGTTTTTGGTTGTTAGAGGGACTGAAGACTACTTTAGTTATAAGAAAATTTACAAGCTCCTTTCTCTTTTGAACAGTTTCCTAAATACTTCCACAAGTAAAGCAAAGCTGCTACTTGCTTCTGCTGACTCTCAGTATGGTGCAGCATCTCATAGGTGTGGTGCCTGAGGACTTGGTGATGCCCATAGTGGTCAGATCACCTCAGCTGAGGATGGTAGCTTAGTCAGTGATTCCCCAGCAACTCACTCTTCGGCATCTGAGATTGGTAATCTATGCTGGGATCTTTGCAAGAGAAAGATCCTGTTTTATCTGCAGAGCATCGCATAGAACTGGTTTTTAAAAATGTCTTTCTTGACTTACAGTAGAAAAAAATTTCTTTGCAAAAGCAGTTTAGAACAGAAATACTGTAAAATAAACAATCTGAGTTAGAAGCAGTGAATAAACACAAAACAGCGGTCATCTTTCCATGTTGTTTTTACATTGGCATGCACCCTGCTTTGAGTTATGTAACTTAAGTAATAGGATTGTTCTTTGACCTTCATAATCTCTTTCTATACTGGAGGTACAAATACTCGTGAAAAGTAAAATTTCTTCTTTTCTAACCAATCTTCACTTTTAGTTATCCGTTTGTGATGATGTTTTTATTCTTTAATGCAAAACCGTTGATTCATGGAAGTAATCCTGTGTTCATGCATTATACAAAAGCTATATCTGGTATTGTTGCTATTGCTAGGGGCTGCTGTGTCACATTTTTATAAATCTTGTTTTTAGAATATCTTATTTCAGCCACCACAGCCCAGTTCTGTTTAAAACCTTGTTATGTTGATCCTAATGCAGTGATGACATAACTAAGAGAGTGAGGGGGCTTATTAAAAACTAATAATATCCCTGAAGTATTATTTTAATTTATTAGGAATGTAGCAAATCCTTAACAGTCAGGTGTTCCTAAAGAGGTTGATTTGAATGTGTAAACTAAGTGGAATTTAGCAGTTTTGGTTTTGGTTGGTTTTTTTTTTTTCTTCTACTTCCCCTCTGATTTTTAGTCCAAGTTTATACTTTTTTATTATGGATCTTATACTTCATTATTCACCTCTGCCATTCCCAAAAAACAAATCCTGATCTTTTGCCCTGATGCCTTTGTGCTGCTCCACGGGCAGAGGAGAGGTGGTGCTGCCCTTCCAAAGTGTGTGTGGAGAATCCTCTTGACTGATGGTCTCCAAGGTGGATCTCACCATTCGGCTTCCTGTTGTTCCTCCTGTTCCAGACTTCCTACCTCAGCACAGGGCCCCAGTGATGAAACAAAGCTCTGAATCTCCTTGCCCATGGGAGGAAGCACGTGGTTGAAACTTAACCCAATCTTGAGGCATCCTTGTATCCTACAGATTCAAAATGAGGATTAGGGCATCACGGTATAACTTCAAGTCGCTCTTTTTCGCACATTGCTGTGGTGAGCAGAGGGTCTAGTCCAGCAGTAAGAAAACTGACAGAACCGAGTTTGGTTTAAAGGTCTTCATGTTGCTGAATTCGTGGATAAGGCAGCTTGAATTTGGCTCAAACATTAATGGTGTGTGCGAGTGTATAATCAAATTTGAAGACATTTACATAATTACCGATACATCGGAAGCATTAAGAGACCTGTCATGCATTATTATGCTATCAAACGTGATATCCTTTGTAGACTGTGACACATGGAGTGTTTTTGTTTATGCTTTTGACATACTACAAAAGATTGTGTGATGCATTCAGAAATTACATTGACATAGCAGTCTGTCTCCCTTTTTCTACACAGCAGTTTTTCGGAGAGAAGAATGTCAGTCATGGTTTTCTATAATCTGAAAAGGGATAAAAGTTGAGTTAGTTAATCATCATTAAAAAAAAATTAGAGGAGTTTTTTCTACTTCTTAAAACTATGACGAAGAGGGCTTCTTCCTCACTCTACAGTACTCTATTTACAGGCTGTGAAGGTTGAAAGATAGGGAACTTGTTAAATTGTGAACAGGAGTCACCGGAAACAGCAATTTTAGTGTTTTGTGTTTGTAATCTGGAAAACAGTGATGGCAAAATGGAATAGAACCTTCAGGTCTTCAGGATTGATTCTGGATATTGTATTAATTGGACCATAATCAAGGTTTAAATTATTGCAGTTTGTATTTGTATTCTGGTATCTTCTTCCACAGACAAGAATTCAATAGTCATATTCTTGTTTAGATTTTGCTAGGACTGGTATGAAAGACTGAAATACTGCCTGCTAATGGGGTAGGATTATTTTATTTTCTGGGATACAAGAATTACTGGGCTACATTTGTGAGGATTCTGTAAAGATATTGTTCTCTGTTGTACTCCAGGTGCGGGCTGGGGAGCTTGCGTAATCCAAGGACTCCATATGGAACTTGAGCCCACACTCCCTAACTTACTGGGGGAGCAAGACCAGGCTGGATGGGGCTCTGAGTAACCTGATTTAGTAGAAGGTTGTGCCTGCCCATGGCAGTAGGGTTGGAAGTAGATGTTCTGGAAGGCCCCTACCAACCCAGAATATTCTATGATTCTGTTGTAGCAAATGGGGCTCATCAGTAGCTCTGTGTTGCCACAAAAGATATTGCAACGTTATCTTTGGTTTTTTGAGCAGTAAGGAGTGAGAGAGCAGGGTCTCTGAGGCATTGGCTCAACTAAAGCAAATGTTCCTTTATGAAATCACTCCAGTTCCTCTTATTTCAAGACTTCTAGAGAAGATTAGAAAAGATTGTGCTAGTCTGCTACAAAGAGCTTCAGGACCAGTTCATGACTTTTGATTTTGTTAGAGTAGTAGATTCAAACACTTCTGTTCACTGTAGTGAATCATCCATGTGGGGCAAGGATGTTTTCTACCAACCAAACCAAGGCTTTGTTTGGTGATAGGGTTGATTGCTCCTCCAAAGTAAAACAAATCCCACTGGAAAGCAAGAATAATTTCACTAGGAGCACTTGGTCCATGATGAAAGTGAAAATGTTTTTCTGGATAAAGTAGATAAGAAATTGAGTGATGCTTATTTCATACACTTTTATCCTAAACTACTGACCTCCTCTTAAGCAGTCCTGAATTTGTGTCAGCTCAGTAACAACCCTGGCCTTTCATCTGTCTGTTTAGGATAATACTATGTGTGTGATTATTATACAGTTACATTTTTGAGGGATTTGTTCCCTGTGTTTGCTCTGCTGCCTGAACCATACCTATCCTAGGAGTTGATTGCAGTATTTATCAAAGCTATGGAGCCCCCATTGGAGCCATCTGTAGGTAGTGGTTGTGCCATCTGTCACTGAAGACTGCGTTCCAGAGGGAGAGACAACATGCACAGACTTCATCATGCAAAGCCTGTAGGGTACGGTCTCTGATGTTTGCTTTATCCTTCGAATATGTGTAAGTTCCAGCTTGTCACTAACTTCTAAAATCTGTATTGCAAGAGGCTTTTGAACACCACAGTAGCTGATGCTTCATCCTTGCCTCCTGTGTATGCATTATGCATTTTGCTGAACTCCACACATTCCTCTGAGAGGTGAACTATGATCCCTGGTTGTTAAAGACTGCAAGAGTAGTAAAATTGGGCAACACCAAGCTGCAAAAAATTTCTAACTGGTATGTAAAGCTCAGAGATAATGGCAAGAGCCACAATAACTAAGGTGCCTTTGGGTGCAAGCATACAATTTTCTGAATATTTTTGCTATGAATTATCAAGGATTACAGCAGCAGCAGCAGATGTTCGAGGCAGCATGATATGGATTGTGTATACCTTTGTGCTGTGATCAACTGAGCCAATATCCTTGCATGCTAAAAGATAGGTGACTTCAAAAAGTTTCCAGAGAACATTAACAGAATATTTCAGGAATGCTTTCCGTAAAGATGTTGCTACCAAGAGCAACATTCAAAATTTTTGTGTGGTGGTTAGTGATCTTCTAATTTGTGAGTAGAAGTAGTAGGATGTGATTAGCCATCAAATTTTAAGTGGAATTTGCATTATTTTAACATGTATCTCGTGTTGTATCTAGGGCAATGTGATGACCTAGACATTATTGGATGTAGGAACCTGCTAATGAAACTGTAGGCCTTCAGGACAGCAATTTTCATGACTTCATATTCTCTCTATTGCAAAAGCTTAATTGCAGTCCTTGTCATGGGGAAGGATATACCTTCATACTTTGTGCTCATGGGGCCATGAATCCTTGTGCTGCCTCTTTCAGCTCTGAGTAAAGCATGTACCAGACACATGCTGGTAACCTGCAGAGGCTGCTGTCAGATTTGCACGTTGCCCAACTCTGTAGCTCATCCACACAAGTAGCACTCCTGAGCTACTCTTACTTGTTTTTGTCCACGCAGTGTTGGCAATCTGTCAGAAACAGACATGAAATATAAAGCAACAAAGTGGGGCTTTTAGTACATTTTCTTTTTAAATGCAACCCAAGGAACATTTAGTACAAATGACAGCACCCTAAAAAGAGATATTGCATCAGTAAGAGGCGATACTATGCACTGCTATGTTAAATAGGAGAGGAGCTGATTTAGCATAAGCAAATGAACTTTAACAGAATAGGAATAGGTATCACAGGGCTTGTTTACAGATCAGATGTAGCATTAGGAGCCTGCCATGACTTATATATGTTATGGCTGTGTACTTGTGTATGCATTAAAATATTCCAAGAAATACATAGCAAGAACATTATATTGTCAGCAAGAGGTTATGCATGTTTAATCAAGACTGAGCTTCTGAAAATACTCGTGAAATGTGGATGATCTAACATTTTACTGAAGTATTGAATTTGAGGGCATTTGAGTGGATTATTCCTTGTTCTTTATGGATGTTCTCTCAACATGAAACAACGGGAATATACAAATATATATATATTTCCTTTTTTAGTTTTGTTTTTTTTTTGCACCATAGCAAGGACTTGCTTCGTTGCTAGGTAACAAGGTATTGCTTTATTTGCAGGAGCAGAAGCTGAGTTGATAGTAGAGGCAATGATTTATCTGAAATGTGTTAATATATACTGGAGCAGTAATAATGATTATTGAAATTGCTTATTTTTATGTGCTCCATACCATGGAAAAATATATAATCAGTTCATTATACTTCCTTCTACTGTGTAGAATAAATGCTTAATTACTAAGAATGTCCAGTTATTTAGTAAAGCACCAGAATCTGTATCATTTATTTAGTGTCTTAAATGGGTTCTTTCAGGTACAAAACAAGTAGTAAAGTGCTACCAAAATAAGGGGATTTATGAGGTGTAGCTATAATTGTCCATTCATAGCTTTTTTGGCCTTTCACAGACACGCTTCCTTTTTCAGCAGCAATGCATTTTCCTCCAGGGATCAAGGCCAAACCTGCCAGTCACCAGGGCAGAAGCTGGCTCCTTTCCTATGGCAGGCTGCCATCTCAGTTCTGCCTCCAAGAAGACCGGCAGGTGGTCTCCAGGCCACTCCACTGCCTCCTTTCTCACACAAGTCTGGAAATTCAGAATGGTCACAGTTGCCTTCAGGGTAGATGCTAATGCCACCTGCTGCCACTGCTGGCACGGTGACTGACTAGGTGGTGCTGGATGCTGTGTCCATGGCCAAAATGTCACTGCTCTTCATCTTGCTCAGTTTTGCTGCTGTTTGTGGGAGGGAAGCAATATGCAGTCCTGGTGGAGTCCCCATCGACTTGATGCTTGCTCCTCTTAGGTCAGGTTACTCTTAGCCAGGTAAGCACCTTCATCCCTGGCTGTTTTGTGAGATACCAGCTCTCACTAGAGCCCATGGATGCAGGAAGACTGCTTGAGTACCTGGAGGAGGATTTTTGTGGTCACACTGAAGCAGAAGCGTGAAGTTGTTCTTTCATGGTGGTGGAAGCCATCTTGACTCAGAAGAAAGTTGTCTTCAGCATTAGCCAAATTAGTCAATGTGGTGTGGCTGAACATTTTTTAGTATGATTCATGGAAACCTAGAATATCCCCAGTGGGAAGGGACCCACAGAGATCATCGAAGTCCAGCTCCTGGCTCTGCACAGGACCATCCTCAAGAGTCCCACCCTGTGCCTGAGAGCATTGTCCACATGCTTCTTGAGCTCTGTCAGGCTGGTGCTGTGGCCATTTCCCTGGTGGTTCCAGTGCCCAAACACCCTCTGGGTGAAAAGCCTCCTAATATCTAACCCGAACATCTCCTGACTCAGCTTCAGGCTGTTCCCTTGGGTCCTGTCCCTAGTTACCAAAGACAAAATACCAGTGCCTAGCCCTGTGCTTCAATTTGAGTCACCCTTGCCTAAATTTTTGACACCTTTCCTTCTTGCAAGGACTGAAGTTTAACAATAAATCACATGTATAATTCTGCTATTTTTAGAGTAAACATTGGCTTTTTCCTCATGTAAATCAGTTTTTAGCAGCTGCAACTCTTTTTAACCTGCAGGATTACCTCTTAGACTTTCAACTTTGGTTCCAAATATTCACATAGGTCTTCAGAAAGTTGCAGTTCACCTCCATTCCACTCATAGAGATTTTCTCACCCTGGTGGTTTTACCTTTAAAAAGGCTATTAATCTGTAGTCCTGATCATTCAGTTTCATTGTTTTGTTGGGGTTCTTTTTGCAAAGCAATATCCTGCTTAATTTAAATAAAATGGGGCATTTAGCAGTCTGTGATGGAGAACAAGACTAGTCTACAAGGGACAGTTGATGGGTAGGCAAAACCAGGATAGAAGAGATAGCAAAATTTATCTCATTGTGCCTTACCTATGCAAAGAAATATTTGCAACTGTGGGTAACATTGCAGCTTGTTGTAGTTTCTCTGTTGTATCACACTTGACATTTTCCCTTAGACTTCTAATGACTTCTAACACAGTCATCGACATAATCATTTCATAAGTAAATAGCTGCAGGCTTGGACAGTGTCTTAAGAACTAAAGTATTCCTTATCTTTTTGGCTTCCATTTCAGCAAAAACAATCAGTAAATAAAACAAGGCAAAATGGCACTTTCACAGTACCTGGCTTTCCTGAAAAGTTGCAGAAAAGAAAAAGAAAAGCCAAAGCACAATAGGATTAAAAAGAATAAAATTTAGAACACTGTTTCTATTTCTATAAATGTAGAAGTTCAAAATAAATAAAAGGAAAACAGAAAGGACAAATGGGAGAAAATGGATGCTGCAATAAATAAAAAAGAGCAGCAATTATGCTTCAGCATGAGTCAAAAGGATGAATAAGGATGGTTCTTTTCTGTAGAACAGCAAAAGGAGAAGGAATATGGAGCCATCGCTGGATAAGGACTTCAGTATATACAAGTCTGTTATTTTGAAGTTGGAAGAAATATTTTATTTTTTTTACATTTTCATGTCCTATCAAGTGGAAGTTATGCATTAAGGAAGCATGCATTCAGCTTTGGTCTCTGCCTGTCTGACCATCCTCACCTCACTTTTACCTCTTCCGACAGCACCTAGTGTGCAGTGTGTTAGAGCTGGGTGTTGATTTATCTTGGCGCTTGGAGTGTCTAGAGAACTCTTGGATCATCATCATCAGAGGCACACTAACATGGACTGTAGGACTTGCTTAACTCCCCGGATTTAGTGAGCTTTGTGTTCCATTTCACTGCTGTTTAAAATTCCCCAGCAGTAGTTATGATACTGACAGAGGACAACGTTTGCCTGCCTGATGTTTTCATTACTTGAGCAGCCGGGTTGACGAGTTGGATCTTTGCTGAATAGGAGGTCACCTGTATGGCTGTTTTGGTAAAAATGCTTTCCTTTGTGGATAAATCATCAAAGAACTGGAATTTTTCTGATTTCAAAATACTTTAATATGTTAGTGTAGATGTGTTATAAGCTCAGAAATCAGTCTGATCCTTGCTCTTCGTAAGCATCAGATCTCTCTTTCTAGGCTGTGTCAAAAGAATGCTCTGTGTAAATACTGGATGTGCATGCTCAGGTGAGAGGAATCATGAAGGCAGTTGCTTAATTAATCACTGTTCTGACAGGAGCGTGGAATGACATTCACTCCACACGAATGCCATGTCATTTAGGTAAACACGAGTGCACAGCCCAGGTTTGTTATGCTGACTTGTGTTAATCGTTGCAGAAGGATGGAATTGAATCTAAATTTGAAGTGCTTTAACTTCTCTGCTTTAAGCAAAAGAATATTAAGAGTAGCACAATGCTCTTATTTGATGAGATGAAGTGTAATTAAATAACTGCAGTTATGTAAAGTTACATCAGAAACAAGATTTGATGTTCTTGTTCTGAACTGTATTATTAAAAGACATATTTTAGCTTTTTTGGTCACTGATTTGCTCCATTAAAGTTGCCTTTTGGAGAATACTTTTTAACCTAATGCAGTAATTCTGTTGGTCTTTCAAACTGATTGGGCATTTGAGCTGGAAGAATGGTTTCTTTCAGAGGTATGAAGTTCCCACAACTTTAATGGAAGTGACTAGATGGAACTCTTTTCATATCCTCTTTGTGGTGGGGATATTGTGTCTTGCACTGTTGGGGGTAGGAGAAAGCACAGTTGAGTAGTAGAGCTGTGGTGGGAAGCTGAAATTACAGTGAGGATGGAGGAAGCTGAAAATAATACAGAGAAAGAGGTACAGAGAGAGGAGGAGTTCTGCTGTGGGCCAAGGGAAGGATTGTGGAGACAGACATGAAAATCCATAGGAAAATGTGCTGTTATTTATGCTGTTGGTGGTCCTGGTCAATCACCAGTTGCCTTTTTAAAACAAAGTCACTGTGTGATGAATGGCATATTGGCTTAAATAAAAGCACTCAGTTACAGGAGACTTCTCACACTGCTCACTGCAGTAGTGCACCCTGACTGATGAGAGCCACCAGCACCTGGTACTCTTGTCTTCTGCCCAGGGAAAAAGGATTGGAGCTGGATTGAGCAGAATGCCATGGTTGGTGGGAAAGTTCCTTGGTGTACGTGTTGGGAAGGCAGAGGCAGATAAATACGCCTTCTATCTGGGATGGAAGGCAGTGGAGTGATGTGATAGATGGTGACATTAGAGATTCACTATTGCTTTCTCATGTATTTTCAATCAGATGTTTTACTTTTTTACAAGGATTAAACAGTCCTTGATTTGGATTTTCTTTATATTTTTGATCAGAAAATGCAATATCTATTATGAAGCCATAATAATTTTTCACTTAAACTAGTATTCCATGAGAAAGAGTGTTGTTATCTTCACAAACATTATCATTAGTTAATGAGAACAAAGACCACTATAAGAAATAGTGTGGAACATCTGATTTTAGGCTTGCAGAGAGTGAAGACCGTGAATCACTTCTTACAGTGCTTGGCCAGACTGCATACATGGTAGATGTTTTTTAATGGGCTTATTTCACCCTGATTGTGTGGATTCACCTGATTGTGTGGATACAGAAAGTAAATCCAGGATGATTTTATGAATAAGGCATGTGTTAGGATTTAGAAGATAGGGTTTTCATTCCAAGTTTCGCCTACAGCCTCAAATTTTTCAGTTAATCCACAGGTTTGCATTTGTTCAAAAGAAAATAGGAAAGAAAAATCAAGTTAGTATTTTTTCCTCTCTGCACTGATAGAAACATACACTTGCATTATTCAAAGACTCGAGAGGCACACTCTCATCAACAACACAGAATCAAGTGACCACATTGCAACAGGGAAGGTTGACTCTATATAAAATTAAAGTTAATGCAATAAAAAATGGGCTTATAGCCTGATGTTTGTACTATGATAAGATTCACTAGAGTACAATAAAGCTTGATCATATGCAATGCAGGATAGTAGATTAAATTTCTTAATTGCTAATAATAAGTAATCCTTATGTCTCCAGGGTATATAGAAGGTTGAAAAGCTGCCAAACCCACTGCATTTTCATTGTGTCAGTCTCCTCAGCAGTTCTCTGTGGAAGCATGCTGATGGGCAGGAGGGAGGTTAGGAAGAGCCTGTAGGTATGGATGGCATTGCTGTCAGGTTAATAAATTACATGGGTCCACTGCAAAGTGGGTGCGTAGAAGCACATATTGTATATGCTTCTGTGACCCTCCAGCATGGCATTCTCCTGGCTCAGGGGATTCAGTTATTCATTGCTCTCTCCCTCTCTTAATTTAATTTGTGAGCTCATTTCACAGCAGTCTATTCTACTCCAAATGCTTCTACTAACTTTCCAGAATACTAGAAGTGTATAAAAGCAGTGGGAATAGACCCCTGAGCTTGGACTGTGTTTTTCACTGTGCTAAATTCATGTTTTACCATTCATAAGCTCTCACTCCACAAAACCTGTGCTGCTGTTATAAGATAAATGTGTAGGTTTGGATTTAATTTTCCAGGAAGCTGGATAATAGACATAGAAGTGATGCATACAGCCACATATCAGAATAGTTCTGTGTTATGTAGCTGTATTTGAAAGTAAAGCTCAGAGAACAAGTCTTTTATTCTTCTTCACATTTCTTTAATCATTTTTTAGCATGCTGTGAAATAAAACGTACTGTGTCATATTTTTCTTCTTAAATCACCTTGCTCTACGCTATTCTTATTTATCTCCTGAGGCAGGAGGCCATGTCTGAGCGCTTGTACTTTGCACCCTGCACTCCCGTTCTAAACTCATTTGATGTTCAGTTTACTGCCCTTTCTCATTTCATCCTGATGGCCCATGTCTTCTCTTATACTTTACCCTGGAGTGACAGAAGTCCTGGATGCCTGAGATGCAAGGACAAATCTTACCAAATGGGATGCATCCAATTGTCTTCATTTCACCAAGGGTGTCATTCTTCTTGAGACCTGAGATCCTTGTAAGCTTCCACTGTAATAAAACGTGGGTGTTAACAGAGCAGACTGGAAATGTTGAGCTGACAATATAGGATCAAGAGCAGGTATTAGTAAAAGTTGCTAACATCTGCATCTTAGCATATCATTAAAGTTGTGACTAGGATGAGCTATCTGTGCTCTGAGCGCTGACAGCCTGGGCGGAGTTCCTGTAGAGAAGGGAGAAGCGCATCAAAACTGCAGGTTGTCCCCAGCTTGTCTCAGATCTGCCTCAGTTTTACACACTGAAGCAGTGGGTTGGCAGGGGATTAGCACTAACAGCAGTGTCCTTTACACCCAAGTCTCAACAGAGCCCTTTACAGAACACAGGGAGAGATACCATCACACAACTTCTCTCCTCTTTGCATATGGTTTTTGTAGTTGGATTACACTTGTGTCCAAGCTTTTCTTTGCATCCCTCAGACATTGTGAATTCCTTGTACTTCAGTGAGTTAGAATCATTGACAACCCAGTGTTGTGAAAAGCTGACGCTTCAGGAGAGGGTTACAAAGTGCCCTGTTCATTTTGTCTTGTGAACCAAAAGGAAAAAGTTGTCAAGTTTGGAAATAAGAGTTTTCTCTTAATTGGAATATGCATGTTGCCTGAAAGTCTAATTTGGTCTCTGTAAGAATTCTTTCTTGCCCTTATACAGTAATAAGGTGGCAATTTACAGTAGGGTTGCTCCAGCTTGGGCAGACTGTTCCTGTGTGTAGAGTTTGAAAGTTCAGTTGTCCTTTAATTAGTGATTATCTATGTGATGAAAAACTACTTAACCTCAGGGCTTGAAATATTATAGGGAAAAAAAATCACATCATTCAAAACTGTCCAAGCAGTCATGGGACTTGTGCATTTGTCTTCCTAACAAAGCTGAGATTCAAAAGTTCATGTTTTTGGGAAGCAGATAGACTTTGTTGAGACTTGTGATGAAATCACAAGAGTGAAAGACAATATATAGGGTCTGCTTACTCTCACCATAACTGGGCCATCTCTGAAATTGAAATAAAAAGTAATCCTAGGGCGTTTTTCTAGCTCTGAGTATAAACAGTTAAGAGATTGAAAATATTTGTAGGGTAGGTCTGCTGAATAAGAAAATACTATTTTTACACGGTCAGCTTTCATTCTACCATTTCGTTTTGACTTTACCCATCCTTTTCAGTTCTGCAATGCAGTGTAATCCCTATTTTATTGGAGTACAGCATGTTCAAGCAAGACACTGGCTTCATTCCAGTCAATGGTATTTTGACACTGACATCAAGAAAACCAGGTTCTCATCCTTGTTACCAGTACGTAGTGTTTGAAAGAAAACCTTTCACTGGCATTAGATCGTTGCAGGCAGGTAATTTATAAGCTTGTGGAAAATATTTTAAGTGCCTTCAAAATTCTAGTGCATTTATGCTTTGTTATTAAACAGTGTCAAGCTGGTATTCAGTGTACATTCAGAAATTCTTACAAAGCAAAATTTCCTTTGGGAACAGGGCACCTCAGACCAAGAACATAAGTGTAAATCTAGACAAAAGATAAAGTGTTAGCTCAGATCTAAACATGAGCAGTTTCTATAGGGATTATAGGTAGCACAGCCCCAGATGTTCAGCACCCTGGTACTTCCAGCAAGCTGGGAAGGCTTCTCACTAGGTTCTCCTGCCCTGGAAAAAGTACATGGGTCCACAGGTAGAGGAGGGGGAAAAAACAAAAACAAAAAAACCCACCGCATTTTGATTCTGCTTGGAGGATTTTGTTGTTAATGTATAAGTTAATGAAACACCTGACCTATTGAATTATTTTCTTAGCCATTTGTCCAGTTTTAAAATGCATGAAAAATTCAATGTAACTAACATAGCAAAAATTACTTGAATGTGTGTTCACTGAGTGCATAATGATCTGCAGTGTATAGATAACTTTTCAGGTTGCTGCACAGAGATTTAGCTGTGCAACTTTGAGCTAAGTTAAAATAATGATGTACATTTTCCCATTTAATTTTAGATCCTATTTTTCAGTATATGGGTCAGCTTCTTATGTCAGTCTTGCATTAGTCTTTTGCACAAAACAGGTTTAGAACTGCAATCAGATCTTCCACATTTTCATTTATTTAAAGTGCTGAACTGTAAATGAGATGATTATATCTAAAAATACAGATGTGTCCAACAAAGGCTCTTGTCTTCTTGCAACCTGCACAACAAAAGTTATATTTACTCTCTGAAAGAAATTATTTTTACTAGTGACTCTTCTGCTGATAAATCTCTGGGGTTTTTTTAGCCTTTCAAGAATTAGCAGTTTTAGAGAGAAAAGGTTTTTTTCATCTCTTCTTAATCTCAGTTGTAAATTGTATCAGGTTTTGCTATCTCACTTGTCCATGTACGTTCTCTGCCGTTGTAAGGAACATTTTAGCACAGTAGCTTGTGTCTGCATTTTTGTTTGGGGTGGGGGAAGCTGCCTTGATTTTGAATTTAAAATAGATTGTGTGAGCCTCTGTGAGAACATCTGAATGAGCAATTCCTCGGTTGTGTACCCCAGAAAAACGAGGCTTACCTCCCAGTTTTCTCTGACCTGGAGGATATTGATGCTATTCCAATCCAGGCTTTGGGGGTCTCTGTTTCTCAGGCTTGTTGTGGCTGGCTCTGCTACAGTAGTATGAGGGGTCTCTTGCACATTTTTTCTTTCCTGCTTTCCAGCCATCGTGCATGTACAAAGATGGTAACACACATCACGCATTTTTACTGAAGAGTGGGTGTATTTATTTAAACCCCACATACTTGCACACCAAGTGTTTGGAATCAACTCAATGACTCATACCAGTGCAAGATTCAGTATACTTTCCATTTTATGCCTTATAACTATGCTTCTATGAGGAGGGTGGTCTGAGAGATTTGTCAATGAAGGTCACTGGTAGGTACCTCTGAGGGATACCAGCCCAGGTCTTGTCCATAGAGCACTCTGTATTTAGAGTTGTTATATACTCTTCATATACGGAAATTCTTCCTGCCCTCGATTTATTTTTGATGCAGGCTTAGTTAATGCACATTTCCTTATCACACACGCAGAATAAAAATGTGGTTGAACTTCAAAGAATAAATGACTTCCCTTGCACAAAGAGAAACCTACATATATATATACACACATGTATTCTCTATATACATCACCTGGCCTTTAATCTTATCAGGTCATATGATGTGGTGAGCTGTGAGAGAAATTCTGCCCTTTTCCCTTCCCTGATTTTAAGAGATATATGTGGGGGGAGGGGGGGAAGATGGTTAGGATAAGCTTTTGGCTTTTTAGCACCTATTAAAAATAATTCCTTGCAAATCTTATGGTAGACACTCTTCATTGTGCTTGTCAGTTGTTTCACAGCTTTACATATTTTTTAAACGAGATAGCTGGACTACATTGCTTTAGCATTTAAATGAAGCCAAATTAGTATTCTGTCAGCAAGCAGAAGGGGTTTTTATACTAGTAAGGTGTAGGAGGGAGATGGATAATGGGGGATGAAACCTGCTGATACAAACATGTGCCATATTTTGTTAAAAAAATGAAATTCTGAACCACTGAAGCTTTTAAATTATTAAAGATGACCCTAGATGATTTTAACATACATGCCTGTTCCTGGGGGCTTATGAAATTTTTTATCAAAATGGTACAATGATAACATACAAGAGTAAACTTTTATATTTTCTAAGTATTTCCTGCATCACAACACAGTAATAATTTTTGGTTTAGACAGTAACAAAATGTATCCTGGTGAGGGGATTTTGTGGGATTTTAAATAACTAAAACTTAGATGCACAATTTTATAAAAATAATAATTCATAGCAGGAGCCCATGTTCACAAAATCAGTTCTTTCTTCAAAATGTTATTGAGTAGCCAGCCCTTCTGCAAAATGCTTCTTATTGGTAAAGCATTGTGTTCTGTCTATGTTTTATCTCAATAAAGAATTAAGCAAACATACTATGTGTGGTAGTAAACTCAGTTGTCCTAGGTCACAGCTGATGAGGGGAGGTGGTTGCAGTTCTCCTTGCAGCACCACTTGTACAAGACTGCACAGACCATGAAAGAATAGAAACGTATGTGGGTGTTTGTTCTCTTCATTTCCACGGCATCCTAGAGTTGCAAAATAAGGACAGAGATTGCTGAAGAATGAGGCGGTCTTTTTCTGCAACCCTGAGCAGTTTTCCTGTAAATAACATATATAATAGACATTAAACATACATTAAAAATGTTCATTAAGTTGTTATTTCGTTGCTTATGGAGGAGAGCAGGTGCCATTAAATCAAATCTCATTTTATTATTAATCCAACTGCTTCCTTTCCATTTTGCTGTGGACTTTTTGCCTTATTCATTGGTTGGCAGTTTTTGTTCATTCTTTTGCTGTCATTTCTCCCTGTCACCTCTGCAGTGGTTGGCTGAATGAGGTGGGAATATGGTTGCAAGTGCAGATAAATTGCTGAGCTGGGTGGTGAGTGATGGGTGGTAAAGAAATGAAGGGGACCTAGAGGAAAGCTGCAAGGGAAAAGGAATTTGGGGTTTCTTGACCTGAAAATAAGATGTGGAGAGAGAGGGAGAAGGTTGACAGAGAGGGAAGGAAGTTGAATTTGCAAAGAAGAAAATAGGAAAGTTACCCGAACAGCCAGAAAAGACAGATAAAATAATGTACTCTGATTATCACGAATGCCTTCTGATGTCACCTACTGATACCCTTCAAATAGTTGCTTTTAAATTTTATTGTAAAATGTTAATCCTTCCATTAGCTATTTCTCATCTGATTACTATAATGACCCATTTTCTGGTCTTCCTATTCTTCTCCCGTGTTATTCATCCTCTTAAAATTCCGGCACTCATCTTATCTCTCGTAGGTTCCAAATTCTCATTTCACTTTATTATTTCAGGAGCTTGCGTTGGTTGTATCTGCAGTTAAGGAGCAGATTAGCAAAACTTAACATTTGCATTTTAAGTTCTCAACAGATATAATTCCTTGTACAGTTAGTACTTAATTGTAACTCGTGGTGTCTCTCACCATCTTTTCATTTATGATTTGCACATGGTGTTTTGTCATCTGTTTGCTTCCCCCGAGCATGGATGTGGAGGAATCCCTGGCCTGTACAAGGTCTTATTTCCCGTTGGTCTGTAAGACAAATGTAGATTGTAATGTTCCACAGTCTTAGCTCTCTCCAGAGGGAAGATGAGAGCATTCCTTGATGCCTGAGATGAAGCCAGAGATGAAGCATGCAGCAATGCATTCAGCATGACCCTGTTTGCAGCAGTGGAGCTGCAGGATGGCAGCAAAGCAGCTCCAAGCAGGAAGGGCACGCTGGGCTGGTGGTAGGAAAATGTGTGCACTGTAGCACTTCACTGTGCTTCAAACTCCTCCATCCCTAAGCCTACCAGCATCCTGGTTTTGAACGGGAGCTTCTGTGTCAGTCCCAAGAAGCCTCTGCCCACTGTTGTCTGGGAGCAGTCTTGCAATTTCAGGGGGCTAGTTAGTGCTCTGTGCTCTGCTCCCTGTTTTCCAGACTGAACTACACCTTTTCATATCCTGAGCAATCCTGAAGAGCCAGTACATTCAGTGTTTTCTTTTGACCCAGAGGGTGTTTGGGCACTGGAACAGCTCCCCAGGGAAGTGGTCACAGCACCTGCCTGACAGAGCTCAAGAAATGTTTCCACACTGCTCTCAGGCACAGGGTGTGAGTCTTGGGGTGCCCTGTGCAGGGCCAGGAGTTGGACTCGATGACCCCGATGGGTCCCTTCCAACTCAGCTTATTCTGTGGTTCCACGATTTGAGAAGGGTTTGCTAATTTTAAGTATAATTCTCGATCTTCAAGTGTGAAGAGTCTGGAGCATTTTTCCCAGTCCATCCATGCCACGCTTTGATGGCAAACACCTGCCTGCAGCACTGTTGTGCTGGTTCTGTCCTTTGGGCCCATAGGCAGGGAGGGCACCCGGCTCCCGGGGCTCAGTGGGAACATCAGTACTTGGTAAATTCCTTGTGGAGAGTGCTCATTCATGAAAGATCACTGGGCCAAGTTTAGGGTGATACACAGAAAATGTTCCTGAAAATGAAGAAACTTCCCACTGCTAAGTAAGCTTGTGGTTTTTAATGTAGAAGTATAACATAACATTTCAAAAGTGTATTTTAAATTCAACAGTCATTTCCTTACAATTCTGTTCAGAAATTTGGTTTACTTATGCAGTTGAGTACCTGTGAAAAATCTGTTTGAAAGGAAAATATGGGCACAAAATATGAATCGAAAATATTTTATGATTCAGAGGTTCTTCCAGCAGAAACAAGTAAGTTTAAATGTCAGTATTCTTAAAATGAGAAAAGGCTTACACTCTTCTGAGTCCAGACCTGGATCACAAATACAGGAATTAAAAAACCCACATAAATGAGATGCATGCTTGAATAGTAGTCTTTCTGAAACTATATTTAACAGTGACTAAATTTAGGCTTACTGACTAATTTGAAAAGCCAAAATGTTACTTAATTCTCTAGTACAACTCAGAAATACATTTTAAGTAAGTCATGTGAACGTACCCTAGGTGGTTGCATATTAGAACATAGCAAATATGTAGGTTACATTATCATCTAATTGTCCATAATAAGAGTTTTTTTCACTTTGCTTGCTATTCATTTAAATCTACTCTTCTGATTCATCATTAATCACAGTTCATGTGGTGATTTGGTGTAAAATGCTCATGACAGGATTTCTTTTTGTAGTGAGTTAATGTGATCTGTACAGTAGTGCACGTTTGTGACAAGATCATTTAGAAACTTAATTGGCTTCACAATAATGCCACTGGCTATTACACCTAATAGTGTAAATTAAGAGATATAAACATACATGTAAACGAATCTCCTTTTTTGCTGTAGCAAAACTTGTCATCCAAACAAATGTGGATTTTCGTGGCATTTTTTCTGATCTGAAAGATGATTATTTAACATTGTAGTAACATTTGTAAAATAGGATTAAAATAGAGTATGATCTTCAAAATGCATAAATGGGCTGGATCACTTATATAAGATTTAATTGAAGAAATGTGAAAGTGATTTATTTTGAAAGTACAGATCACATGAGAATATAATGAGCTCTGAGTATATCACTGAACAGCAGTACGGGGGAATAATTTGGGCGGGAGGACAAGAGCTACTGGGTCTTTGAACATCAGTCAACAACAGAACACAAAAAAAGGAATGCTGTGCATAGTAGCAAGGGGAGTGTGTTTAAAAACTTGTAGATTTCTGTCCCCTAGCACTGTTCCCTTCATATTTCACCTGGGATAATGTGTTTATACATTGTATTCTTTATGTCCACTTAAACGAGGAAAACAAATTTCTATTCTTGGTAGGAGAGTTTTGCAAAATTGTTTATATGTTAAAATAAATTAGTTGCAGAAGAAAGTAAAACTGTTCATAATGACAAATTATTTTAAGAAATCAGTGAGGACAGAACAAGAGATACCAAGAAGTGACCATTTAGGTTAAATATTAGCAAAAACCATAATTCAAGAATCAGAGGGTTTAGTTGTTGTGTTAAGGATATTTATAGGATGATTTATGTAGGAAAAGACCTCTAAGATGATTGAGCCCAACTGTTAAGCTAAGTTTAAGCTAGCACTGCCTAGATATTTGCTGAATTACAATATTTAGAATTATAAAAAGACATGACTAGAGATTGGGGAGATTCTTGGCGACATTCAGTGTGGTTTGGAAATCATCACAGGTGTGATTCTGGGCATCTGACTTCTTGCAGCTTGGGACTACTCTCCTGCAGTTAGCTGAACCCACAGGTTTGATAAGTCTTTTTGGTTTCATGGAGGTCCAAATATCCCCTCCTGTAACACTCTGCAAAAAAGGACCTGCTGGTGTTACTGCTACTGATGGGAAAAGTGAGGAATGGAATCCCTGGAACTGTCTTTCCTTTTTTTGACTTTATTTTATGGGTTGGATGGAGTTAGGATAAAGAACAAGAAAATCAAAGTATGAGCCTTGGAGGTGATGTTTGTAATCCGTTTGAAGAGAACGTTGCTTTTTCGGGAACTTTTGATAAGGCTGAAGAGAAAAAGGAGAAAGAGTAGAGGTGTAGAAGACATGCTGCTCTACCCTGTACGAGTAGTCAGTCCCGTACAGCCCTTCTCACTGAGAAAATTCAAATAGAATTTGTAGCAAGAAAGCCTTTCCCATGACAACCCATTCATTGGTGGGTTTTGCCAGAATGCTTCATTAATAATGGATCTGCCCAAACTGTGGATTCAGAAGCATACATCTATATTCTTTTTCATATATAAAATAACATTTTTTTATTACAAGGACAAGAAGTTTGAGATGACCAAAACTTTGCCAGTTTTCACTGTTAATAAGAAGTTTGGTTTATCTTTTTTTTTTTTTTTTTTACCATAGTACAAAATCATCCTCATGTTTGGAGAGCTCTTCAGTACAGCTTGCTTTGTTCTAATTTGGTAATGTACAAAAATGTTTCTTTCTTAAGCCAGACTAATGTTGAATGTTTAATGAAGGAATCTGCATAAGATGTGCAAGATCTGAACTGCCTTGTGGTTTCAATCTCTCTCAAGTCATGCAGACAATAATCTTTTCTGCTGGAATTCGTTGTGTTTCTCAGAGCTGCATGGGAAGAATTTACTTGAGCTATTGACGAATGAATATTTTTGCCACTTTATTTGTATCCTTTTGTAATGGCACTTTCTGATGGTATTCCTTCCTGCTCTTACCTCAAAGCATGAAAGAAAAAGATATTTTGAGAAATGCTTTTGCTGTCCCCTTGCTGCCCCTGGCAGAGTTAATCCAGCCATCCTGCTGTGCTTATAGAGCCTGTTCTTTCCCACCCACGGTGCTTCCTCCTCACAGATTAAGAGTCAAAGTACAGGATGATGTTTGCTCTGCCTGTGATGTATGATTCTGCTCTGCCATGGTGGCCATTGCCTTTTTTAAGATAAGGACTGTCATTGATACCGTCGTGACAGCATTAAGGATACGAACAAAGCTGGGGTATAAGGGAGAGCTAATAGCTTTTTTAAAGCCATATCATGTATTTGGAAAGTGTACAAGATTTGGGGTTAAGAATCTGGCAAGCAGCATCACAATCCAAAGTGAATGTAGATTAGTCAAAGTTTCTCTTAATTTATTTAAAGTAGGTTGATCAATCAGACTACCTGAAAGAAAACAGCAGACTACTTTAGCTGGAGTTGAGACGAATTGGTAGCTTTGATGTATGCAGTAGCTTCTTCCGTTTGGTGTTGAAGGATGAGGTTGATGAAGGTGGATGGCAGCATGAACTTGGGGAGAGGGGCTGGCATTTAATTCAATAATTGTTTAGTGAGCAAAGATTACAAACCAAGATAGTAAAAGATGTCTGGAAAAACAATTAGATGGAGAAAAATTTATATTAATTATTTTTATGCTAATGTTGTATGTCACAACATAACCTATACTGAGTTTATCAGTTATTCAAAGTTTATTCTTCTAGGGAGTGTCCTTGCTGGAAGAAAAGTGATGAAATTGGTCAGATGGCTGTTGCTGCAGTGCAGGTGGAGCGATAGTTGAGGATCCTCTTTACACCGTGTCATATCTGTTGGTGCATATTTCCTGGAAATTAATGAAATTAGGATCTTGATAGTGGTGACATTCCTGGATGGCAAAACACGTGTGCCCAAAATCAAAGTTAAAGCTGCCTATTACCAGCATGTCACAAAATGTGTTCTTCCTTCAGTGTGCCAAGCACTCAATGACAGGTATGGCTGAGGGTAAGCAGGCACTCTGCAGTAAGGTGAGTCCACACTGACAACTGTTAAGACAAGAGCTGCTGAGTACTCAAATGAGCATGAGCTTATAGACCATGGTTTCTGTTAAAGCATTTGCTTTATGTCTCTTTGCAGTCTTTTTTAATCCTAGCTGCCCTCTTCTTTTGGGTGGCCCATTGTGAAAGAAGCTGCAGTTTCCATGTAGTGGGTTCATCTTGTGTTTGGCTCGTGCTGCTGTAAGCACCAGCAGCTGCTGAAAATGAGATTTCCACCCCTTCTTCTTTCCTTCATCTCTGGCTATACTTTCCAGCCCATTTACTTGTGCCAATGTTAGCATTTCTGTGATCAAGGAACGAAGGAGATGAGGAGCTGGCCATACAGAGAGCTGCTCCCTGCCCACCTCCCAGGTCCACTTTTGGATCCCAGGAGTGACATCCCTGGGAGGTTGCTCTGCTGCAAGTGCTCCCACTGCTGCTCAGAACCCCTCCAGATCTTTCCTCTAAGGAAGCAGTTCCATGCAGTTTTCACAAGATTTATAGGGCAACGCACCTGTATTTTGGCAGTGAATTGGGATGGGTCGTGGCCTCAGCTTCATGCTGTCAGTTCATACAAGCAGAGTACTGACATTAGCAGCGCTTGTATCAAAGCCTACAAACACTTTTCAGATTTTTATCATGATGATACTTTTACAACTTTTCCCCTTAAAAAGTGGGTAAATATTAATGTTAGCAATAGAGCATTGTCATGTTTTTAACTCTGGGATATATACTGCTGTAAGGGGTAAGTACATTTTGGATTGCTGTATGTCCTGTATGAACCACTCCATAGCATGCTGGACTGTGTCCAGAGAAGGGCAATGGAGCTGGGGAAGGGTCTGGAGCCCAAGTCTGATGAGGAGTGGCTGAGGGAGCTGAGGGTGTTTAGTCTGGAAAAAAGGAGGCTCAGGGGGGACTTTATTGCTCTCTACAAACACCAGAAAGAAGGCTGTAACCAAGTGGGTGTTGGCCTCTTCTCCCAAGTTGCAAGTGACAGGACAAGAGCAAATCACCTCAAGCTGCACCAGGGGAGGTTTAGTTTGGATATTAGGAAAAAATTTCTTCACCAAAGCTATTGTCAAGCACTGGCACAGGCTGCCCAGGGAAGTGGTGGAGTCACCATTCCTGAAGATATTTAGAAGACGTCTAGATGTGGCACTTAGGGACATAGTCTGGTGTTGGACCTGGCAGTTTTAGTTCTGTGGTTGGACTCAGTGGCCTTAAGGGCCTTTCCCAACTTAAATGATTTCCATGATTCTGTGGCTCTATGATAGCAGAGCTGGAGTGAAGCCATAGCCTCTGTGCATAGATCTGGCTTGAACTAGATATTCAGGAGTGGAATTGATACTTTTAATGTGAATGTTTTACAATACAGAAAAATCGTTTTACTAAACTGAAATAATTATGATGCAAAAGTAATTAGGTCTTCATGCATACATCTGGTGACTGGCAAATATACTGAGAAGCTAAGTCTGTTCTGAATAGCATTTCTTTAACAACATTAGTTCTGATCCTCAGTCCAGGTTCTTCTCTCCAGTGTTTGGGTTTTCCTTCTGTATGTTGATAACAGTCTTTCTGCCCTCATTGTGTTTCTAAATAATGCTGATTTAAAAGAAGAATTAAAAAAGCATAGAGGGACTTTCATTAAACTCTAGTAGCAGAAGATATTTAACACCATCTTATTTTTGCTGCAATTATTATCAGACTATATAGCTGCACAATATAGAAGTAAACAATTTCCAATCCTAATATATAAATATCTTTATAATTAACTAATACTATTCACATATTGCAGAGCTTACCTTTTCATGACAGTCTTGGTTATGACTGTGAGCTAGAGTAATCTGCATTTTTACTCCAGGGTGTTTGCTTCTTCTGATATTGTAAAAACTCTTACCACTCTATGTTATTAGAAGGTTTTATTAAAAAGCCATTTACTTAGTAGTAAATGTAGAAAATTTACAGAAATTTTAGTAGAAAAATGTCCCATTCTTTAAATGGGCCTGAATGTTTGGGTTTTTTTTCCTTTTCCTTGGGATTAAGTAAGTCTGCAATGAAAATAGATCAAAATCAGAAAAAAAAAGGATCCATTTTAGAGCTATTAAAATTTTCTATAGAGATTTTTATTTCATCTCTTATTTCTCATTACATGAGCTGTATTTCATGCTTGTGTACAGATTAATGTGCTTTGCTGATAATTGCCTATTAAAAATAGATAAATAAATTATTAGCTCATTATGAAATGTGTTGTAGTACCAGCAACTTTAATTATAATTTATCTGCTGTGTAAGTAATCCTGCAAAATATTCTGGGATAACATATTGGTATTGCAGTTGCTCTCCTGTAGTGCTATATGATTAACACTGAAGACCTCAAGGAGTAAGTGCTCCTGGTCTCTGTGACCACACATTCTTCAGATCTGATCTGAACCAGTAGCTGGGTCTGTCATGAGCTCAACACACAGGTGAAAATGCAAGTCCTCAATGGAGGGAACAGTCTGTCTCCTAGCACACATTTAGGATTGTGATCCACCTTTCAAATTGTCTAATATTTTTTCTACTTCCTGTGAAAACTGAATGTTTTCCTTTATGTACAGACCTGCTTAGTGCTTGCCATTTTTCACATAAATAATATTTTCAGCCTTGTCTCTTAGAATAGCTAATCATTGCTGTAGCAATCTTGGTGTTTGTGTGTATAACAGATCTTTAGGATTTCTGATTTATGGGGGGTTGAGACTAATGTGGCAAAAATGCACATATGTAATGTTTATCATTACATCATCTTGTAAAATGATTGAACTGTGACTTATTTCTGAAGAGGCCATGTATTTAACTTTTTAATTTAAAAATTGTTTTTAAAAAACAGTCCAGCATGTAGCCTGAGACACATCCTCAGGAGGCAAAGTGGCCAGGTATCATTTTCAGCCAGGTCTTATTTCACTGCATTTTCCTGGGTTTTTTAAAGGAAACATTAAATAGATTTTTTTTTCACTGAAATATTAATGTTTATTGATTACAAGCACAACATTACTGTTACTATTTTTATCTTTAGTGGAGCAAAAATACTAGCACCAGGTATTTTCTGTTAGCCAATTTGGAAAGCACTTTAATGACAAAAATGCCTTGATTGGCCCGGTCAGGACTAAGTCTGTCCTGAGAACTCCTACA
The DNA here is from genome assembly GCA_034509185.1 of Euphonia xanthogaster. NCBI lineage: Eukaryota > Metazoa > Chordata > Aves > Passeriformes > Fringillidae > Euphonia > Euphonia xanthogaster. Next base: position 44,851,806 of record JAYDZK010000056.1, on the reverse strand, counting down.
AAAAATAATGGATTCTCACCTGCCTCAGTCTGACCTGAGGTGGCAATGACAAGTCTACTTGGAGGAGACTCTTGGCCTTTGCTTTCTCAATGCTCTTAAATAGAAATCTGCATCTCAATTATGTATTTGAGTGATAGGGGACCAAACAAATATCAGTTCCTCATGATAACATCTAGAAATGGGACTTACAGGACAGCCATTGGCTTTTGTAAAATGCTGTCATCAAGACAACTGACATCTGTTTCCAGTTGGGTAATTAATTCCAGAGGATTGTGACCCATATTTCATATCCTTATGATATGAAATCATTATGATATGAAATAATAAGTCTCTTACAGGTGTCTTCCTAGGCATAATAAACACTTGCTTCCCCTGAAATTGTGGACACCAGAGAAGTTGCAGCAAGCCTCTGGCCAGCAGGATGCTCTGGTGCTTCTCTGTTGCCATGTGCTGAGAAAAAGCATAAAGTATCCCCATGTGAAAAATGCAATAGAAGTCTGACATGATTTGGCTGGATTTGGCTTTGTCTGGTGCTGCTAAAGCTGCTGGGCATTTGTAGAATCACAGAGTGGTTTGGGTTGGAGGGGACCTTGAAGAGCGCCCAGTTCCATGCCCCTTGCCATGGGCATGCCACCTTGCCACTAAATCAGGGTGGTCAGAGCCCCATCCAGCCTGGCCTTGAGCACTTCTGGGGATGGGACATCCACAACTCCTCTGGGCAACCTGTTCCAGTGCCTCACTATCCTCACTGTAAAGAATTTCTTTTTAATATCTAATCTAAACCTGCCCTCTTTGAGTTTAAGTATCATAGCTGGCTTGGGCCTATTTAATTTTCAAAATATACCAATTTTTACACCAAGTAATCTCGGTCAGTATGCAGAATATAGAGATTTTTTACCTTTTTTGTTTGTTTGGTGGGTTTTGTTTGTATGTTTGTTTTAACTGTTAACATTGACAGCAGTTCTGTGGTTAGGATCTGTAAAATTGATGCTGAAAATTTATACAAGTATGTTTAATCCTTTTGTAATTTTCAATCCTGTTGGTCAGGTGAGCTGCACAGTTGATCTGGGGTCACTTTCTGGCTATTCTGGGCCCTGCCATGTTTTAGGATTAGCCCTGTGGGGCAGCATTGTGGCAGGAGAGGGGTAATAATCAAACGTATCCCTTCATCTGTAATTCCAGATAGCTTGGAGTTTATTCCAATATGATCATCAGTAAAATGGTTAGTAATATTGATTTTAACAAGTGTTTTGAGCTGTTTTCTTGCAGAAATAGGAAGATCCCACTTTTTTGGCTTGCATTTACCATTGTTTTCTTTAATTCTAGTGTCTGATGCTGCTACCGGAGAATCACTAGCACTGTTCTGATCACGCTTTATGTTTTGTAGGTGGTTCCTGGTGTCCAGTTGCTGCTACACATTTAGTCCAGACCCCTTGTGCTATTAGTACCCTAATTTTAGTCCATACAAAAATTTTTCAGATTATTCCAAAAGAAAGAGAATTTATGTCTTGAATTTCAGTACTCTTTGTAATATTCTGGGGGGAAAAAAAAAGTAGAATCACTCAGTATTGAGTATTATTATTCAATTAGAGAAAAGATCAGGCAGAAGAATGTTGCAGAAATAAAGCTCATTTTTAGGTGGAATAACTTGTTAATTCCAGCATTTGCATATACACAGTCATCAGGGAGTTATTGGGCTACATGTATCTTTTGAAACATCTGTCAACTAAGCCAGAGATGCAAAGTGTTACATTGGCTATATTTGTGGATTTCTTACATTTCCTAGAGGAATTTCATTTTGTATGCTAATCATTGCAGAGTAGAGAAGTAGAAACAAGATTAAATTTTTGTGCATGTGTCAGTGCTTTGGATGAATGACTTGCCCCCTTCTCTTTTAATTGTATTGCAACGTCAAATACATGAAATGGAGTAATATCATTCTTGTCTCAGGTATCCTGCTGTCAGTGTGGAAAGAAGAATGTCATGTACACGTTTGGTTTTTTTTTTCCTTTTGTCCCAGTGATGAAATAACATACTGTGCTCAGCCTTGAGCTACTCTGAACAGTTTGACGATGTGTTGTTGCTGATCCCTGCAGCCACACTGCAAAACTCATTTCATTGTTGTGTAGTAAGTGGGCTACAATCCATTTGACAAAATGCCTCACTGCATGACTCTTAGGTGCACTGTATTGACTGTCCTTATTCAGTGTTAGTTCAGTGTTCACTGTAACCTGAATTATAGAAATTATATACCAGGAAAGCTAACTTGTGGGCTGTTTAAGGGCAAGACTTTCAACAGTGACATATTTCTATGGTACTGCTTTAGGCAGCTGTACCATTCCACACTGTTGACCTATATTTGTGATATTTGACATTTTTGATAAATACTGTCAAGGATAATCCATTGCAGGACAAGTTTCCAGAGTTTCAGGATGTTTGTTAAAGCCTCATAACTCAAATATAGAGGTGTTTCAGAAAACAGTATTTTACATTGAGAAACAGGTTTTCCAAGTAAGAAAATTGCTAGGGAGCAATTTCCAGAAGAATACAGCTGTCTCCAGTTAAAGGAGTATGTGCTCCAGATGAGACTGGGATGCAGCTGCCTGTTGCCTGGGGACCATATGTTTCTGTAGGTTGCATCATTAACTCCCTCCCTTTCACATTTGGTGCAACCACCATTATAATAGAAAAACAAAATGTGGAGTAAGCTTAGCAATGCCTATTGTGTTTAAAGGTCTTTATTACTTTCAAATTGAGAACAGTTTTTGAAATAATTTAGTCATTGAGACCTGTCTGCTGATCTCTTATGTGTGTAGTCCCTCAAGACACGTCTTGTTCTCTCCTGCTGTTCAACAGCTCTGTGAAGTCAAAGTAATTTGCTTTGTGTGGTTTGATATAGCTAGCAAGGCAGTCAGAGTGCTAAGGACCTTGAAACAACCCAAAGAACTTTAGCTTGGCTTAAAAATCTCTGGATAAATGATCTTGATGGGGAATCATTATGAAGAAAGCAAGTTCACTGAAGTGCATTACTTGAGTAATGCTTAAAGCAGCTGTGGTTCATTCACGTGTTTCACATAGTTAAATACAGAGATAAACTGGGCACCCTTCTGTTTAACACTCAGTGTAAACTGAATACATAACTGAGCCTCCTGCATGCCTCAGGCATTTCTCTGTGTGCTGCATTATCTCAGCTTCGCCCGTGCTCCTCTAGATTTAGACTGAAAGGAGAGCACATAGCAGGGTGGTTTGTGGGACCGCAGCTTGTGTCCGCTGCTGAGCTGCAGGATCTGCTGCAGCCCTGGAAGCTGCCTCTCGGAGGAAGGCCTCCATCTGCTCCATGTCATAGCCCATCCCTCTGGAGACGTGGGCAGCAAAGAGGTTATTGATGTTCAGCAGTATCAGATAGCACAGAGACATCTAACAGAGGAAACGTGGATGGGCAGGATAACGGATGGGTAGGCATGGATACTGGAATAATGACAGCATGTTGCTGTACCATATTTTGAGATACTGCATCTAAGAGATGTAGCAGGGGAGTTGCTGGGGTTTGGGTTTTGTTTGTTCTCATGAATTGCAGCTCTTAGTGCTACTGCTTAAGCTGAGGTAGTTGTTCATTTAAGATGCAGCATTTCCAGGTTTTTTGGGGACTATTACTTTTTCTAGGTTGAGTGAGAACTTCCTCTCAGCTGAAGGGTGTTGACACACGGTGGTCCTAAATATAGTGGGAAGTACTGTTTTCTGAGAGGGAATGGAGGCAGCTCTGGAGTATGAAACCACATGTACAGTCTGGAGGAGTTATGTAAGGACACTGCTGTTTGCAGAGCAGAGGCTTTGCTGCTACAATCAGTGCTGCTATACACTCTACACTACAGCCATTGTAGCCATTAAAGAATAACATTGAAATATGTGATTTTTCCCACTAATACTTAAACTTTCCAACTCGCTGCTTCTGCTCTCCCTCTGTTCCTGAGAGCAGTGGTGCTTTTGTAGGAGGCAAGGACACAGAGAAACACAAATGAGGAGTAGTTGCTGTAAATTTGGGACAGCTTTTTGGCAGTGTTCCGGGAGTTTGGGCAAGCATGAGGTGTGTGAACGTATCCACTGATGGACCCGTTTCTGTGTTACAGAGATTTTATGTCTGATAAAAAAAGTAATACAACTCCAGGGTAAAAGTTTGTCCACCCAGTGTTTTTTATACAAGGATGATTCTACATAATAATAAAAACTGTGTGAGATATTTGGAGATTACCTGTGTGTGTGAATCTATGCGTACTGGTAACCAAGGGCAACCCTCAAACCACAGCCGAAATGCAAAGGATGAATTTACTTCATTACCTTGCTAACTGCACCAGGTGACAGAGGGACAGGGACATGGCTCCATTCTAGCTGGCAGGAGGAGAGGGGAGGGCTCTTGCCTCTCTATAACACAAGGCTTCCCCCATGTCTGTGAGAGTGTGTTATCTCTCCACAGGACTTCCACTTCTCAAAACAGGCAGAGGATGAACAACATTCAGCATAATAGATGGAGTTTTCCCACACCAACAATTTTAGCATTCCCAGCTGCAAGGTCACTTTGAGAGAAACTATTGTTTCCTCCTCTGCCAAATCTTGCAGTTTTAGCCCTTTCCTAGCAACACTGTTAAAGGCATGGTGAATAAATTTAAAAGTTGTAACATCTACTCATGGTACAATTTCTTTTTTCCCTTCTTGCCTCCTCTAAGCATTTGCTGGCTGTTTCTCACTCTTTTCCTCATCCATCCCATGAATCACTTTAATCCTCATCACTCACTGTTTGCATGAACCTTTGCATTTCCTTCTCCATCCCTTCCCTTCTTCTCATCCCCTTCCCTTTTTTCTTCCTGCTCTTCTGCCTTCTCCTCATTTCATTTTTGTTTCCTCTTTACTCCTGTTTGAGTCTGGGTTTTTTTTCAGTTTTTCGCACCTATACATGCTCTAGTTTCTTCCTTCATTTTACAGTGTTTTTCCTCTGATATCACCTCTCATTTTCTCTGCTGTTTGCCTTGCACAGTTCCCTGTCTGCTCAGCCTCTCTAGAGGACTAACTTGTTAAAAGGTTTAAAGAGAAAATGGCTTCAATCTGAATGAATGTTCATGTAATGGTTGCCATGTGCTCTTTTAATGATGTATTTTTGATATTATTTCAGGTCTTAAAAATTAGCTTGATTGGCCACCGGAAGCGTGTTCTGGCATCTTTGGGAGACAGGCTTCACGAAGATCCTCCTCAGAAACCACCTCGGTCAATAACCCTCAGGGTGAGTCCCCATGAAAATTTGTTTGCATTTCTTGACAAGTCAGCAAGGGTTTCGAAACGTTTGCATGAAAACAGTGGCTGCTTTCAGTGGGGTTCAACTTACCTCCCTGCAGAGTTGCACATTATGGACACCTCGGGCTGACCTGCTCCGTCACACCTCCCCATATGGCCAGCAGAGATATACTGACATTTTTACAGGGTGATCCGTGTGACCTGTTTCAGATGCCTGCCTTAGGATGAGATAAGTAGAATCTTAGAAGAATCAGCTTATCTTTGCTAAGGAAACTAGCTCAGGAGCAGGGATGTAAAAGATTCATGACTTCATTTGCCCACAGGATTCCCAGCCTGGCCGATCAGTCCTGCAGGAGAGTTACCATTTTCCTTTCATGTTTTCGAATGTTTGCACTTACTTTTCAGACATATGCTTTAAGCTTTCTTTAAGGAGAACACCTTGAAAGTGTTGAGATAAAAATGCCACTAAGGTGTCTCTGTATATCAAAAGTTTCATTGTGTTTTTAATTTTCATTTGTATTTCCTCTTTCAGAAACCTTAGTGCAATGTCCCTGGGGTTTTTCCACACTTGACCACATTTAATCTCCTCTCATTACACCACCTTCACTCAGTTTCTCCAATCCAGTGCCTTTGCTTACTCGTTGTCTGCTACTCTTACCAAGTTGTGGTCTGATGGCCACTTCCTACTGGGTTCTCTCCAACAGAGTTCATAGCAACATTTTTATTTTGATATTTTAGGTCACACCTTTCGCATCTGATTGGATCCCATTATTTTCATGGGGCTGCATTTCTGACAGGAATCTTGTTGGGGATTAAATTTCAAAATGTCAGAGAGTGTCTGTGCTCCCAAGTTAAATTTCCTGGTGTAAAGAGAAATACAGAAAGACAGAATGAGGCCTTATTTTTAAGTGTATTTAAAATTTCTGTGACCAGCCTGTTTTCACCCTGCTTATTCTA
>JAYDZK010000056.1:44797807-44845466 GCA_034509185.1 Euphonia xanthogaster | reverse complement strand
CGACGCTCTTCCGATCTAGACATTTTAGATCCAAGCCCTTAATTCAAGCTATTCCCAATGCCATATTTAAAAAGGTCTGACAAATCTGTAATGCTCTAAGGCACATTGCACAAATGTGTGGATGTTTTTCTTGTATTTTATTTTTGTGTATTTTGTGAATGATTCCTGATGCATGGCAGGTGTTAAAACACTCCAAGGAAACAGAAATAGATAAAAAGGCAGACTTTTTTGCTGAATGCCTTTAATACTCTGGGCTGGATAATTAATTCCTACTCAGCAAGTGGGAAGGTTTCCGCAGTTCACGTTCTTGGTCAGGACTGTATATTCTCAGTTAATATGGAAGAGAAAACTGGATGTCCTCCATCTGTAGTCAAAATGATAAAAAGTAGTGTGCTGCTGCACAGCTAGAGTTACTGATGCAGGCCAGTGCTAAATGTCATTTATCACCTCTTGGAATTGGAGTCTTCACAGAGAATCCTAAAGAGGAGGACATGCTTTTGGAATGAAGTTTTTCTTTCCCATCAACTGCTACGATGCCATTTCACATGAAACACAGACATAGCATTTAGTTTGTAGTCTGCAATAATTTGTATCTTGAAAATTGGCTTAAATAAACTGTCTGCTGCTGCTGTAAGATTGATTTATATAGAATCACTGGGCAGTTTGGATTGGAAGGGACCTTAAAGATCATCGAGTTTCAACCCTCTTTGCCATGGGCAGGAGCACTTTCAACTAGATCAGACTGCTCTACGTCAGTAGAAAAGGTAGTTTGTTATTTAACGTCTACTTTTAAGTTCCCAAGCTCAAGCTAAGCAATGCTAATGCTTCATCTTTTTTGACTGTTTTTGTATTAGCTTTAAAAAATTTTCAAAGTAGAAGGTTAAATATTGATAAAAAGCAAAAATTCCTTAAAATCTTAAAAATATCCACAACATATGTCAATCCCTGCTCTGTGTTACTGTGTCTTAAGGAAACACTATTTTGATTTCAAATTATTCAAATAGATATATGTTATATATATATATATAGCACATATATACACACAGACACTATGCAAATATACTTTTCTATACACGAAAGTATAGAAATTGCTGGATCTCGGGTTGCCTATGCAGTCTTGCTTTCTTTTCTTAAGTGCATCTTTTCCTTGAGTAATCTTTAATTACAGGACCGGTTTCCATGCTCTTCATGGGAGCCCTTCCTCACCCAGTCAGCACTGCAGGCCAGAATTTAAACTGAAGGACCAACAATTTTGGCAGAAAATTTGGAGAAGAAGTGTTGCAATAGTAATGATATTTTAACAGAAGAATTAGTTCACTGGAGAGAATTCCTGGTTTCAGATTAGACAAACATCTGTGGGACATGAAGTGTGTTCAGGCAGCTTGGGAAAGGATCTCTTAAGCTCCCTTCCAGCCCTGACCTCTGTGGTCCCAGGTGTACATGAGCAGCAGGTCTGAGAGGGGGTGAGGCAGATTTTGAGAGTGAAATATGTGATCAGACATCCCTGCAGGTCATGTGTCCTTGCATTCCCAGCCAGGCAGAAGCACGACATGAGTACCTGGAAAGTAACAGCAGCCTGGTACTGAGGCCATGGTAGCACCTACAAGGGTGTCCATGCCTGGTCTGCAGCTTTGTTTAAGGAGGTGAAAAGGTGAGTATGGAGTGAGGAAGAGGAATGAAGGAAGAATGGAAGACGTGCTCATGATTAAAGGGATAGCTACACCTATGAAACTATAGACTTACACCTGTTTTTGCCACAAATAAACTTGGATAATTTGTGGAAAGTTATTTAATTAATTGCCACCCAAACAGACACTAATTGTATGTTACTGACAATCTACATATTTGATTGGAGCCTTGAGTCTGATTTATACAAGTGCTGAGTACACAGTGCTGAAAATTAGATCAACAGACATGGAGTTTGGAACTCAAGCACTTTGGAAATGGAGCAAGAGATGTTGTAATTGAGTGGTGGGTACTTTCTAACTTTTGTTGTCTGTGTGTCTCTGGTCACCCTCAATAAACCAGTGATTATGAAATGCCAGAAGTCACTGGTGTGGTGAAAATTAATTGATTGACATTTGTAAAGCACTTATGAGCATTATGACTAATGAAGATATTAATCATTTTATCTTCAGAGCAGGATTTTAAAAGGGTTTAGGAGAGAGGTTTGGGGCCATGAAGCAAGGCAAGAATAAAATACTGACTACATGGTAACTAATGATAACACAGTGCTGAGTAGATGACAACACACTGCACAGTTGAGGATCCATCTGTGCTGTGAAGGACAACTTTGAGAAAATAGCATAAAATTGTACAATGACATACTGTTCCATAATGCAGAGGCACAGTACTTCTTTTATTTCTTGAGTCGGTAGTTCTTGTCTGTATTGCCTTGCCAGCAATCTTCCAATATAGATCTCAGAGTGAATTTCCTCCTCATATGCAGTTTGATAAAATATGAAAAGCTCGATGAGGGCTGGAATCTCTGTGTTCATCTGTCACTTTGATACACTGGTGGCCCTGCAACAGTGGGTGAATCCTGATTCAGAGCAGAGAGAGGTTACCCTCCTGGCTGAAGCAGCAGGTGGCACTCACTAAAGAGGGTCTTGTTTGGTGCCCATGTACTCAGGTTATTTTCAGAGCAGAACTGTGTGTGCACCATGTTTTTAGGCCCAGGGAGGGTGAGTTTTAGAGGTTATGCCTCAGCAAACCTACAGAGCATGTGCAGAATACAGCTTTCCAGAAGCTTTTAACTGGGCCAAATGTAGGTGGATTTTTGTGAAGGAGGGAAAAGATTATTCCTAAGAGGAAAATGCTCTTTTCTTTGCCCTGGGAAATGTCAAGTGCTTGTCTCAGATCATAGGAAAGCCAGAGAATTTTTTTAAAAAATTAAAATCCCAGTTAATTAAAAATTACTAAAGAGCTATATTTTCCTAACATTTTTCTTGTTGGCAACATGAAAAATACTAATCCATTACTGTAATTGCAAGGACTAATGTGACATAGACTCCTACTCTTCAAATATTGACATCAGGCATTACTATGACTTGAACTTTCCATTTGGAAGAGATTACAACTCTGATTTCTTACACCAGATCTTGTTTCTTAACAGCATGGAGTAAAGTACCTTGATGATTTTCAGAACCGGGCTTGCTTCAGTGTAATAATGCATGAATCATCCACTTTAATTCTCTCTTTAAATAAAAAGGCAGAACTTTTTTACCTTCCACACTGGAGCAGGTTTTTGCTTGCTCCACCATCTTCAGGTCCTGTCTTGTTGCTGAGTACTGAAACAGAGCATTGCAGCAGCAGGTGGTTTAGAGAAGGTCTGCACTGAGCAAACCTGCTCCTGGGTACCTTCTGCCCAGTACCCTACATCCCGAGAGAGGAGCAATTCCCAGTCAGTTGCTGTGGAGTGTTTTCCTGCTCGCACAGGGTGGTACTGGTGCAGACTGGACAGTGTGCTGTAGCTCCCTGCTCCTGCTGATGGAGCTCCAAGAGCGTGTGGGGCGCTGGACCTGGACACCAATGTTTGCAGCTGGTTGAACACGTGATGTCGTGTCCATGAGACACTGGGTGTTTCCAAGGGTACACGCCATGACTGGCTGTGGCCAGTGTGGTGGCAGATCCTGGTGAAATGTACACCGGGAGGACCTGTTTATTTATTTGGTAGCACTTACGTATCAATTCTGTGTGGTATTTGCACCATGACTGATGCAAGGTTGCAGTCCAGTAGATGTAAGGAGAAAAGCCAGGTAAAATATTTGTACTCTGATGCTTTCATGCATTCCAGGAATTGGTATTTAGCTTGTGTCTGATATCTGGTACTTCAAGTTAAAATGGATGTTCTGCAAAACCTATAAAAATTGCAACAAAATGTCTGTACTGTGTAAATGGGCCTGCGTTTCTTTTTTCCAGCAAGAGGTGTTGCTAGTGTTCAAATCACTTTCACTGCTCAGAGCAGCTGATCAGAAGTGGTGAGAATGTATTTCATCTTACAAATAGCTAATCCTAAATAATGGCTTTATTTGGGCCTTGACAAGAAGTAGTTCACCATTTTATCTCTAGGAGAGAGTATATATTACACGAGGAGCTTTTGGGGAGGAAATTTGCTGCTAGTTCATGTAATCAGTGAACTATTTTTCCTTCCACCTGGGCTCTGCACTTCAGGTAGCAATTCTCAAAAGTTCATCCACAATAACCTCTACTGCAGGAATTGTTCCATAATTTTTTTAGTGTGAGCAATTCAAATGCACTTTTAAATGTGTGGTTTGAAGTCAGCAACATGCTGTTCTTCTTATGCTGCATTTTTCTTTCTCTGTCCAGGAACCCAGTGGTAACCACACTCCTCCTCAGTTGTCTCCATCACTTAGCCAAAGCACTTTCACTACTGGTGGCTCCCTGGACGTTCCCCACATTATCATGCAGGGCGATGCAAGGAGAAGAAGAAATGAAAACTATTTTGATGATATTCCCCGGTCAAAGCTGGAGAGGCAGATGGCGCAGGTAGGACTAAAACCAGTGCCATTAAAAGGCTGGGCCTTGCTGCTTTTGGTTAATCCTGACCACAGCAGTGGGTTGTACATGAAGGCTGAGTTGTAAACAATGAAGGTTGACAATTTTTCCAAGCTGTCTGTTCCAGCTCTGTATGTTTCAAGTAGTGTAAATTGATGTGTTGGTGTACAATCTCTCCTCAGAGGTAGAGGTTTGAGGGTGTTTAGATGCATGGAGGCTGAGATCAAGGTGGCTTCTGTGCACCAGAGTGTGCAGTCTTCCCCCAGCACTGACATTGCCCCTCATTTTCTTAATAAGGGGCAGACTCCTGAAATACTGAGCAACATAGATAAAAGTAAGCTTGCATCAGTTCACTGCTGGAAACTCAGAGAACTTGGAGGGTGATGATTGCTGCATTTATTAATGGGAAGGGTCAGCATTCTGCAAAACTGTGATCTGGACATATATTTTGATTATTTAAAACTAAGATTTAACTATGCAAAAAATTATTTGAATAGCACTAGACTCAACTGGGTGTTAAATCAAGCTGTTCATAAAAGAAAGCTTAAGGTAGCCTCCATGCCTAAATTTTTTTCACCCAACCACTGAGAGAGTACTGATAACTTTAAATTAAGCATACATTGACTGATGTCACAGAACCACACAACCATGTAGGGTGGAAAAGACCCTTAAGGTCTTCAACTCCAGCCCTTGACTCAGCATTGCCATGTTCACCACTAAACCATGTCCCAAAGAGCCACATCTACATGTTGTTTGAACAATTCCAGGGATGATGGTTGAACCACTTCCCTGGACAGCTCACTCCAATGCCTGACCACCCCATTCAGTGAAGAAATTTTTTCTAATATTCAATCTAAAGCACAGTAAATTATGCATGGACAGTCTGTTGGTGAAAATGCTTTAGAATGAGCTCAACTGGTTTTCATTGATACCTACGACGATGAAAGACAGCCAGGTCTTATGCTGCATGCTGGAAACGAGACTTTGATTTGCTGTCAGAAGCAGATGGGCAGCTAGGGCAGTTCCTGGAGCAACTCATTCTGCGAAGGACCAGGTTGCTGCATGCTTCCCTGCATGAGGCTTCCCAGCAGTGGCTCTGCCTGCCACAACCCAAAATAGAGCCCCTGTCCAAAATTCAGCCTCAAAATGGAAACAGCTATGTAAATAACTGTATTATAATGAACAAAAGGCTGCAGTCTGTCAGCTAATTACATGAACAAGAAGTAATTAAATAAAAACAAGCAAAACAAGGTGCTGCCATTACCTGGGAACACAGAAACAAATTGAATTCCATTTGTTCAGAGGACATTTCTAAGGAAGTGAAATTGCATTTTGTTAGGTGGGGCTATTGCCTTGCCCTTTTTTAATCTAATTGTCTGCTAGAAAATTTTCTTGTACAGAATTAAGGAGAAAGTTGCTGAGTGATTGAGCTTGTTTTCAAACCAGAGTCTGCTGGGCTTTTATGGCAAGAATATGGTTGAGCTGAAGTCCAGCAAAGAAAAGACAGGTTCTTAACATGAAAATATTTCTTGAAGGTCATGAAATTTAGGTGTTTGAGCATAAAATGCACACTTGCTTGTGGCTGAATACACTGGTTTGTCCAATTAGTTTGTTTTATCACTTTGCTACAAATCCCTATACTTGCTACCTCTTTTAGTCACTAGCATTGAAGACAAAAAATAAAACAAAAAAGCATCCCTATGCTAACAATTCTTTCTGACTCTATTTCACTCCTTTGTTTTACTGATATTCCCAAGAGGTATCGCATACTCTAGTAAATGACACCTGGAGATTTTCTTTGTGTTGTTGAATACTGCATTTCCAGAAGGACTGATACATGTCCAAAGAGAAAACTGAACAGTTATTACTTACACCACTCCAAACCCCTGTACAACCAATTAAGTGCTTAAGGGATTTTTTTTGTTGTTGTTGATGGGTTTTTTGGGGGGTTTTGGTTGGGTGGGTGAGTGGATGATTGGTTTTTGGGGTTGTATTTTTTTTTTCTGCTTGTGGTTTTTGGGGTGATTTTGTTGGGTTTTTTTCTATTGTTGTTGTGGGTGTGTACCCACTGAATGGATTACTTCAATGCCTTCTCTCTAATTTTAACCATTGAATATAGCTGTCATCCTTTGGGACTCCAGAGGGGAAAATGGATTCCGATTAAATCCATAAAACCATGGTTTGTGTTGTTCCCTGAACTCCAATCTGTTTGAAGTCTTTTTCAGCTCTGCCCCCAAATTCTGCATTCCTGATGTATGTAAAATTCCCTTTGACTTTAATGGGAAAGTCAATGACTCCCTCTGGTGATCACTCTCAATAAATTGGATTCACCCCATTAAGAGGCTAATCAGGGATTTCTTCAACCATTCTAGCCCAAAAATAGATTCTTAAATTTATTTTGTGCAATGTGTGCTCTGCCAAAATGAACTATATTTCCTTCAGTCTTTTCCCCCAAAGCCTCTTTGAAGTTAAAAGTAAAATAATTGTTTCTGCAAAGTAAAGGAGATCCTACTGATTCTTAACATGAACCTTCTGCTCTGTGTGTTGTGGGGTTTTTTGGGTTTTTCTTTCATCTAGCAACTTTCTCCTTGCAGTTTGCTGGTTCTTTTGGCTTGTGTCAGATCAGCAGCAATTTCTGAACTGATACCAGTCCAGCTTCCCAGCTACAATACTTTTTGTATACACAATGATCTAAAGGGATTATTTGAATTGCTTTGAGAATGTTCTTTTGTCTTAACCCTTTCTTTGCTAGGCTGTTTGCATGCTGCTGTATGAATCTGCATGTGTGCTGGATGCTGCAGTTCACAAAAGTGCATAAATGGATGCTGTGGTGTTTTGGAAGTTTTAGGTATGTTCTGGATGATGAGATTAGTGGGTGTTTTTATGGCCTTGAAGAGACAGGCCAACATGGTATTGTGAACTTATTTATTGTATTGCTTTCATGAACTTGATTTTATTTAAAACATGTTAGAATGAGACTATCTTATCCTTAATTTAAAATATAAAATCTGAAGATATTTAGATGAAACTGGATATTGCCGTCTTTACTATGGCCTGTGTTTCCACTAAACTGTTTCAGGGAGTCATCCATCATGTTGATCTTTGCATCAATCAACCAATATTTCTTAAACAATGAGCGCAGCAGCTTAAATCTGTTTTCCTTTGATGTTCTAGATGTGTTTAAACAGTTCTCCAAACCATAATCAAATCTGCTTGTAAGTAATACAACTCTTTGTTTCCTGGAGGAGGCACTGATTTAAATTTACTTAATGTGGGTGGTTTTGTCTCAAGGCCAGCATGTACCTTCATTTACAGTTCCCTAGCAGACTATTTGTGCCCTAAGGGGAAAATTGTAATATAAACAATGAGTCTAACCAATTTAGATTCCCCAGTGGAATAGGTTTGGTCATCCAACTCCCCCATTGATCATCCAGCTCCGAAAGTCTGTGATGTCTGGTTGTATAAATCATAAGTGCCAAAATGGTAATACAGGAGGTTGTGAAATGGTTTGTTTTCTAAAGAAAAAGGAGAAAAAAAATCTAGGAAGAAATTAGTAGTCTGAGTCATCATTAGCTGTGGATGTTGAATTTTGAGCCTGCAAACTGTAGGTTAGTATGATCAAATTAATGTAGTTTAAAATAGCTGAAGTTGTTCTTAAGATTGCCTAAACCTTTAAAATAGAACTGAAATCATGCAGGCACAGCTTGAGTACTTTGGAACCAAAATCGATAGGAGGAGGAGTCCCATTGAAGGGATTGGGCTCTTCATTCACCCCTGAAATAGGTGCAGGGAAGAACTTTGGAGGCTGAAAGGAATCATAGCTGTTAAAAGACATAGTTCATTAAAAGACATCAGTCAAAACATCCCCTTTTTGGGATTTTCAGTTCTCCAGGCAGGAGAGAAGCTTTAGGTACCAGCTGCAAGCATATTCCAGACTGCCAGCCCCGAGGCCCTGGCTGTTTATTGCACCAGCCAGTGGCATACAGTGCGTTTAGCCACCCTGGTCCATAAGATCTCTTGCTGTGGTGCTCCGAGCTCTGCACCCTGCCCTGAGCCAGGAGGGAGGAACAAAAACATCTTTCCCATGGCAGGCATGCAGGGAGGTGCAGGAAACACCCCTGCCCACGGCACTCCTTGCAGAAGGAGAGCTGGGGCAGGTGTGCCCTGATGCTGTCACAGCCCTGAGCCCGCGGCACAGCCCGAGCTGGGAGAGGTCCGTGCTCTGGGGGCAGTGGGCAGGAGCCTCTCTGGGGACGGCTCCAGCCTGGAGTGGTGAGTCAGAGTAAGCTTCCTAGTAGGGTACACCTTGTCATGGCCCGTATGGGGGCACCCCAGAGGGCTGTCATGGAAGGAAGAGCTCTTTTAAGATCTGACAGTGTTGAAAATTTTATTCACAAAGGCTGACAGGAATTGTTCTTGGAGTTGTTCTTTCCCAGAGTTGCGGAACTCAGACTTAATCTTGAAAGCCTTTCTGGGTGCTTCGGTCACATGGTTGGAGGGTTCTTGCTCTTTTTTTTTTTTTTTTTTTTTCAAGTTTTTAAATTTTTTTTCGTAAAATGCAAGATGGCTTCAATGTAAGGTTGTTGTAATGACTGCACAGTAAGTGTGAAGTAAATCTGTCCTGATTGTTGGGATTCTGCCTTTTAACATTATTTTGCAAGATACAATAATTCATTGCTGGGTTAGGATTGATATGCTGGGGACAATAGTTAAAATGGATTTAGTACAACAGATTCTTTACCTACAGAAGAAGAGAAATATCATAAAAACATAAAACAGAATTAGCAAAGGCAGGTTTTTATTAAAATTGTGAAATAATTTTGCTTCTTTCTGAAATAATACTTTCAACTTAGCAATGTCTTCCAAATACTTCACAGGTAATAATGCATTTGTATTTCCAGTGCACTGTGGAGCTGTGATTTAAAATCATATTTTCCGTTTTTCAGCTAGGAAAACTGACATACAGGGATGTTGCAGGTTGAATAAGATGATATAGAAAATTTGATGGAGCCTAATATAAAGAAGTCATCTTTGATTTGTAACTTTAAACCACAATATGACTTTTTTTTTCCTCGTTTTGTGTTTGTTTTCTCGTCTCCTCTGCTTTTGAAGGATTTAAATATTACTGTGAATGAGGAAAAATATGCCCAAGAGAATACTAGTGTGGAAAATGAGATTATCTAAGAAGAATTGAAGAAGGTTTTCTTATCAATAGTTGAAATTACTCATGAAATAACAGAATTTTTACTAGTTTATTTATGAAACAATAAATACAAAAAATGGTAATCTAGATTCATTCTCTTGTTACTTCTTAGGCTACTTATTTCTTTTTTTTTATAAGCATAAAATAGTTTATGTTGGGAGGATAAATAGACAGCTGTCTAAAAAAAAAGTCAAATCCAAACAAAATTCTCTAAGGTTCACATTTTAGGTGCATTATATTTTTAATATGGAAAGATGACTGAACTGTGACGACCTTCAATTTAACATCAAAAGAAAAATGCTTAACTACATCTCTTGCTGGCAGTTGTATTTGTAATTCACACAGATGCAAACACCATAGACAGCTGTATCTTGATCTGTAAATTTCAGCCCATTTTCTTCCATAGATCTCTTGAGGATTGTGTATTTCATGGAATCATAGAACCATCACTGAGTTGGATCATCTAGTTCCAACCTCCCTGCTCTGAGTGGGGACATTGGAACTAGATGATCCAGCTCAGTGATGGTTCTATGATTCCATGAAATACACAATTCTGCTCTGAGCAGGGACACCTCTCACTAGAGCAGGTTCCTCAAAGCCCCGTCCAACATGGCCTTGAACACTTCCATGGGTGGGGTATCCACCACTTCTCTGGGCAATGGACAAGTAAACCAATAAAGACATTATAAGAAGTCTTCCTAATTTCTGCCTGAATAGAGGGAGAGAGTTTTTTCAAGAATGTTATAGAAGCTGATATTTTAGAACTGAATTCATGTGAGGTGGATCATCCCTACAAGCTGCTTCAGCAAATGGAATTAAGGAAGCCTTTTCTATATTCAGTATTAATGATCCAAACTTTAGCCGTAAATACCACACCAGGAAAAGGACAAACATTCTTTATTAATTTACTGCTTTTCACACTCAGTCTTGTGGACTAGAAGGTCTACATTGAGAAGATTTTATGAAAACCTAATTTTAATACCTAACATTTACATTTTTGATCTGCTGGAAAGAAAGCTGTGCTTAGAGTTTGGGATGCTTTTCTGAAAGAGTGTTGTTGTTTGGAGGGTTTTTTTGCAGAAAGGTAGATACCTATAGTCTGATAAACTTCATTGGTGTTTGTCCAGAAGTTTGCATCCTCTCTGCAAGGCTAAGATGCTGGGGTACACTGGGAGCTGGCAGCACCAGCAGAAGGGGTATTGTCCATGGAAAGGAGCTCACTCATCACCCACTTCTTGCCTGCAAGAGAGCCAGTCCTAGGGGCCCAGTTGTTGTCTGGAAATTTTCATGTAAAGTATTTTCAGGAGCAGCAGAAGAAATACACTGCTGCAAAAAGTGTAATTCTTCTAATAAGAAGTGATATTTTGAGCTTCTGCTTCTCTAACAGAAATACAAATTTCAAATTTCACTCTGAATTTTTTTTTTTTTTTTTTTTTGTGCTAGTAGGGCAAGCTCTCCGCTTTGCTTTGAGAACATTCAGGGATGCAGCATTTACTTTTATTAAATACATACCTGAGATTTTTTATATGGGAGAAGGAAATTCAGCAAAGGGCCACCGAGGTGGTTGGGAGCTGAAGCAGTTGCCCTCCGAGGAGAGTCTGAACAACCAGGGCTGGCTGGAGAAGACGTGGCTTTGGGTACTAAAACTGAAAGAGGACTCTGGATGCCATGAGGAACTTTCTCCCCATATAGACAGGCAAGCAGGGGGACAGGTTGTTCACAGAATCTGTCCTTGAGGTTTTCAAGACCTGACAGGATGAAGCCCTGAGAAATCTGGTCTCATCTCACAGCTGCTCCTGCTTTGAGCTGCAGTTGGAGTGGAGCTTTCCTGAGCTTCCTTGCAGCATGAATTATCCTGTGATTTATATTCTTATTCTTTTGAAAGACTACTCAATCTAATTTGAAGTATACTGAAACTTTCGGATCTTTTTTGACTTCCCCTAACCTAAATCACTTTGCTAATTTATTTGCTATTGTATTTCTCCATGTAATCCTACTAAATTTCATCTGACTGATCTGTACGTCATCTGACCTGTTTTCAGTTCTTACCCCATTCTGAGAAATCCTTCACTTCTGGATCCTCCTTAGAGAGCGCTGGCACCCCTCCAAGCCACAGCATGGAGCAGGTCCTTGCAGATTGCCTCAACATGTTCAGTCCATTTGTGCTTAAATACCAATAATCATTCTCGAAACATGCTGCATCAGGAGTCACACAGTGTCCAAGTCTTGCTGTACTTGTCCTTGCTGCTGCTGATTTAATTGGCCAGTTTTCCAATGCAGGAAGGAAATTTGATCTGAGATGATTCATACTGAAGGACCTCATTGTGAACATCTTGAATTTTTCTCAGTGCATAGAAACTGTCTTTGTAGCACATGGAAGGCAATATTACACTTTTTCTTTGTTATTCTCAATAATGTATGCATAGATATAAATATACACATGCATGCATATGTTCCTGAGTGTTTATTTCAGATGGCCAGGAGTGATGTCAGAAGGTCATGAGAACCAGGGGATGGTGACTGGATTTTTATACTTTTCTAGTCACTTACTGGTCCCTGCAGTTAGGCTGGCTGTAATGTTCTGAACCTTCCTTTTCTCCCATCTTAAATACTCTTTTAGCCCTTCTTTGGTCCTTTAGTATCTTCTGTGACTTTTCAGGGATAATTACTCCTAATTTAGGTAAATCTTTAACATCTCCTAACATGCCATTGAGTGAAACTCATTGAGCTGTAATGAATACATCTGGACTGCCTTCCACCCGGCTCCTGCTCTTCCTGTGTGTGGTGTCCAGGTATTCTTTTCTGCCACTTTCCTCTCCTTAGAAAGCGTATGATTTCTATGATCAGTCTTATAGTTACTTGCTTTCTTCAGATTACCAGCCATGTTTTCCTAGTCTATAAGGTGGAAGCCTAAAGTTTTCCCTGGATAATTCTTTTCACCCTTCCCTTGCCTCTCCTGCCTGTCAGAGCTGTGTTCCACCGTGACTATACAGGGCAACCTTTTATGCATGGGACACCACAAAAAGGATTTGATAGCAGAGTCTTGCTGTGACCTTACTCATAAGCATTTATCTTTTGGGAAGTATTAAGATAATGGCATATTTGTTACGAATCAGGCAATAGATAATGCTGTTGTTTTGCTCTTCTTTGCCATATTACTTAGGAAAATGTTCTTTGTTAAACTCTTTCACAGAACCTCTGTGTCAGTGGTATCGGGTGCCCAAGTGTATTTGTGTTTATTGTGGTGGAAGTGTATGCACAGTTTGAATTCTTTAGGGTTTTTTTGAGAGCATATGTTTTGGGAGCTGAAAGTTGAGAGTGTTTGAAGCCTAATCCACATTCTTCTTTCTACTGCCTATTTTTTGGCCTCAGATAATCACTTAACCTTTCTCCTTGCCTTGGTTCCTTCCTCTCCACCACAGGGGTATGCGACTTTAGGTACTTCTCCTAGGTATTTCATAATTCATTAAACATTTTAAGTACTTCAAAGATATAAACTATGTATATAGTAAATGCTAAATACTTCTACAATGGTGCAAGGAAAAGGTTGATTTCTGGATTTGAATTCATTACCATCCATAAAATTAATGTTCCATCTGCACTGCATTTCAGTACCTTAGTCATTCAGACATTAAGAAAAGCAAAACTGAGTAATGAGTTTTGCACTGCTGTCCTTCTGACTGGGCATTTGTGGAGTTGTGGGAAATTCTCAGTCTCTGCTGGTCTGCTTGATTTATTGTTGATTGTATTTAAAAATGGTTTCACTTAAGCCTAAATCCTTCAAACCTCTAATTCTGGAGGTAAATATTTTTGCTGGGGAAAGTTCACTTGAACAGTTCTTGAAGCAGAGACTTGCACACCACTTTCCATTTGGGAAGAGATGGGCTGGGAGGGAGGGGCTCGATGGGTACCACCGATACATGTAAGAGAGTTCTCATTCACTGCCCTCTTTTTAAATGGAGCAACTTGAAGCCTGGACACACACGTGCTGCAGGGTTCCCTGTCCCTGAGTTAGCACCAGGGCAGCTGAAGGTCTGAGCTGGCTGAGTTATGCCAATCCCTAAATGCAAGTCCTTGAGAGGGGCAGGATTTAAGAACACGCTTTTGTCTCAAGAATATCATGATGCTGAGAAATAGCTGCACAATGTGGCAGCATCATGGCAACCCCTTGCCAGCTCTGGGGAGAAATAAAACATCTGTCAGCATGCAGTATTCTGCTGCATCCCCTCCTGCTTTCAGGGCCCTGGTGCGTACAAATAGCGGTGCCGTCGCTTTTCTTGACTACCTTGATTACCAGATGTTTGAGCAAGCTGCATCAGCATGGAAATGCCTTCTCTTTCTCTTCTCTTGCGAAGCAGAGGCACAACCTTCTGCCATGGATTCCTATTCAGGAATCTTCCCCACCTCAGGCAGACAGATACAGGCATCACAGCTGTGGGGTACGGCCAGAACATCCTGAAGTCAGTTTTGTTGACATACACAGAAAAAGGTCATTGGTAACCACTACTGCAGTGTCCTAAAGATGGCACAGCAGAAGAAGCTGCTGCAGTGTTTTGCTGCTGATCTTGCACTGAGACTATGTGTTCTTCACGTGGAGGAGGACTAGTTTGTAGCAAGTTGCAGGGCATGAGGTAGAAGACTGGAAAAAAGTCAAAGTTTTAATTAGCTAATGCTATCAAAATGTAGAGCCCTGCACATCAGGAAAGAGAAGGAAAGAATTACGAAAACAAGATAAGGTAGGTGGAATTAACCACACCTGTGAAAGTATTAAAATGATTGAAGCTGGAGGAAGGGATGCGTGTGTGCTCATGCATTTCAGAAGATGAAGGAAATAAGGGTCAATTAACAGTATGAGACAGCCACCAGGCTGTCTGGCAGCACTCTGTAGTCAGTCCAGAGGATGCCAGGCTTCCCTGACTCGTTCTGTCACCAGCCAGGGTGCAGGCCACAAAAGGTAAGAGCAAGAGTCATATTTTAAGAAGACTTGCACGTCTTTGGGTTGATTTGAGCATTAGTGCTAAATTGCTGCTGCTGCTGCAGACAAAAACCAGCAATGCACGTTCTTGATGTTGTTAAATTACTGAAATATTAATTACTATTTCTTCTGGACGCTGCAGTTGCATTTTTCATGTCTGTTTATTGCCTTTTGTTGCTGCCTGCTGAAGATGGCGTGGGCAGATCCTATGTCTGATGCTTTGTTTTAGTTGCCTGGCTACTGTAAAATGTTTTCTTAGCTTTTGCTGAGGTGCCACAGATGCTTTATTGATGATTGTCCAAACAAGGAAATATATAAAAGATGCTGGTGAATGCTGTGCTTGCCTAGTTCTGCTGCTTTTCCTAGAGATGCTACAATATGCTTACTTTGCTTTGCTACTACAGATTCTCTGTATGATAATGTAGAGGGTAGGCTGAAACCTTTCATCTACACACTGGGGTCATGGTCAATGCCAAAGGTAATATTATCTGTATCTTAGTATGCAAAGGGGCTGTTGTTGGAAGGAGATGGTGGACAGCTGCTTCACTAAATTGCAAAGCATTCATTTCTGGTAATTGTTATAAAGAAAATGTATTTTTCCTGTTGATCGTGTTGCCAGATTTTCCCCTTCCTTTCTCCCTGTGAATGTCTCCAACATAGAGAGATTTAAGTCTCAAAACTTACTTGGGATGTTGACTTCAAACTTCTTCCCTGCCAAAAACTGAAAGTAACCAATATTTCTTCTGCTCTAGGCAGTTTCTATTTATGCTTGCATAATTTTATCTCTACATCATGAGCACTTCTGACTAAATTGTTTTCTTGTACTCACAGTCTGAAACCTCTTCTAAAGTCTCTGAATACGCTATGTTTCTTTTCTGTCAGTCCAAAAATATTTTCTCAGCAAATAAATAATAGAATTATATTTTACAACTGTTTTACTTTCTTCTTTAGTGTTATTGCAAACCTTTTCTTAATTATTCTTGCCTTTTGGCAGTTGCAGTGCATTAATATTTACAAGATGAGATACAGTTTTCTGTTTATATTAGCAGTCTTCGGTCTGTGAGATCTGGACCAACCAGAATGCAGGATATCCTTTCTCATCGATCCATCAGGTTCATAATGTAAGATACAGCGATGAATGGCTGTGTTGTCCCTCTGTGGATGTACAGTCTGTTGCCGTGGTGTTATCTCGGGTGTCGTGTCGCTGAAATGACGGAGCAGTCCGTATCTCGTGGGCCCCGTGCGGGACCGTGTGTGCGCGCGTCCGTCCGTCCGTCCGTGTGTCCTGCCGTGTGGTTGGCGTGTGTCGGCTCCGTGTGTGCCTGCGAGCGGGACGGGGGCACCGCCGGCAGCTTTGGATTCTGTTCCTCGTCTTTCCGTTCGCTCCCTCTTCCGAAGCGGGAAACCGTGTGAACAGCTCGGTTTGCACAGTTTGGCCCCCGCAGTGTGTCGTGCTGCCCTCTCTGTGTCGGTCTGTAGGCTTTGCCCGGCTGAGGTTGCACACTGCCTTTGCAGGGGCGCTCTGGGGGACTTGCACTCAAGGCGCCCCGAGTTTTTGTCACTTCTCTGTGGCAGTCACAAGCGCTGTGCCCGGGAGAGCCAACGTGGTGATCCATGCTGCGGTGCGGCAAGGACAGCAGCCAGTTGTTCGGCAGAGTGTTTGAGAGCAGCTGTAGATTTCTCCTCATTCTCTTATGCCTCCTTGGAACATTTCTGCTAGAGAGGGGTCATTTTGGCCACCGAGCATCAGAAGTATTTTAAATCTGAAGTACACCATGAACCTGTTTCCATTATTTCAAACCCAAACATTTCAGGAGCTAAAAAAATTGTCTTCCTCTAGGAATTAAAGGACAAGAAAATAATGAGGATTCGACTGGTCTGCAGAGCATTTAAAATTTTTACAGGAAAAAAATTATAAATTTTTCAGCCAGAGCTGTTGTATCCATGTGTGCTCCAATTTGTTGTTGTCATGGTGACTAATACACGTTACCATAACCAGGCATAAGGCTTAACAGGTGAAAAGTTATAAGATGTGCTCCTTGTTAAAAATAACTACATTCAAACCACTCAAAACCAGGCCTTCTTGGCTTTTTCTTCCTTTTAGCATGGAGGCTTTTTAACATGACATTTTTATAAAAAGACGAGGGAGGTGTTAGATTTTTATAGAAGATTTATTGAGGTTATTTCTTATCTGCGACTATCTCTGCATCCAGGTGCCTTTAATATGAGTCAAATACACTTCTCAGAGAATGGATGAGATAGGAAAATGTGCAGCAATTGTAGAAAAAAGTGTAGAGAAAATAATAGCTGTAGTCTACTTCTCTAGCTCATTTGACATCAAGCATCCAACCTTTTCCAGAGCACTGAGAACTGCGTATCTGCCCATTTTTGGGGTTAGGAAACACTGCAAGAGCAGAAGGTATTGGTCTCTAAGGCTATTAAAAGTTGTCATTGCAAAAGGATTGAATCCTTACCACTCTGACACCTGCCTTGAGACCATTTTCTGATTATAAATTATTTATCTGCAAAATGTAGAGCAAAAGATCTTCTTTTTCAAGTTAGCTGAGGCCAAAGAGAGGAAAGGTGCTGGTTAAAGTCATAGGGAGGTTAGAATACTAAACCACCGGCAGTACAGAAAAATCCATGTGATAAATTGCACAGCTGTCTGATGAGCTGCAAAGTTAGATGAGGAAGAAATTATCTCTTGCCTTTCTACTTCATCAGAGAGATAAATATCTCCATCCGTATATTGTGTCATAAAAAATACATAAGCTTAAATGTTTGATTATTTCTTGTAATTGCAAATTAAATATTCAGACCAGAAAATCCTTATCCTATCATATCTATTTTTAAAACTTAAATCAAACATTATAGTTGGTCTTGCACAGCAATTTATTAATGTTTCTGTACTGCTTGAAAAGTGTATTAGGTGCTTATGAAGGACTTGAATCTCAATATATCACCCATAAATTGTTCCACATCAGATTTAGGACTATTAGTAATTAATATTTTTCTGCCCCGACTTGAGCCTTGTGGTTTCGAGTCTTCAAGTCTTCCCTAGGTCAAAGGTGGTCCTAGAGATGGTCCTATTTTACCTGATGTTAACTGTCATCATCACATCCTAAATCTCAGAATTTCAGTATCTGACTGGAGCCAGTCAGCAGAGAAGCTCCCTTTCCTCTTGGTGAGGTTTTTAGATACAGATTTATGAATGTATTTAGCTCTCTAAATCTTGTTTAAAAGTGTTTCTTCCCTAAAGAAAAAAAAAATAGGGGAAAGGAAAAGAAAATTGCATGGGGAATATGCAATAGGGATTACACTTCTAAACATCTTCATGGATCTGGGCTTTGGAGACTACCCTGTTACAACTCAGCCTAAATAGGTTATGAATACTAACAGCAGTACTGTTTAAATGTCTGAGCAGTTTGGTAAGAAACAAAAGCAAAGGAAACCAGGAGCCGCTTCTGCTGAATATTAAAAAAGCACCAATGATACAGCTGTAAAAGAAAATTTTGCCTATGTATAATAACTTCTCCACCCATCATAATAGTCTATATCCATGTGTTTAATTGTATAAACCTTTCTTAGTAGCTGCTCCCTCTACAAGACACATGGAAGTACATGGAAGGCCTCCAGGGGCAGTGGTCTGTCAGGAACAGCAGAAATCCTGTATGTCTGCATTCCCCTAACCTCAGCTCTATCGCATGTTTAGAACATCCTAAAGATATGTTGAGCAATCTTGGCAATTCTGTTTTGTCTTATTTAAAAGGACTAGGTTGTAAGATGTTTATAGAGCATTCAATGGATACAAACATGGTCTCCACGTGGTCCCGCTCTAAGCGTCTCATACACAAGTTTTATTAGCCTGGTTGAAGATTATTTCTCATTTCTTTATCAAATTGAGCCAAAACAAGAGGTAATCATTGTTCCCCTTTTCTGCCCTTTATTTACAGACAGAAAAAATGCAGTTCTCTATGCTTTTCATACTTAATGTGCAAAAGGGAAGCAAACTGTAAAATGATGTACTCACTTTACTCCTTATGTACCCTGCCTAATTTGCCAGTGCTATTCCTTTCCTGCATGTGAGGGAAGCCACCTGCTGAGCAGCGGAACAGAAGGGTTTGGAGCACTGCCCCTGGTCACTTGTTGTGTAGGAGTTCTGGTCCTGCCTCATGGCCATCCCTGTGCTTCCTTGGTAGAGAAGCTGGTGATCAAAAGATGCACTTTTGTAGCTTTTCTGTCCTGAATTTTCTCCCTGTCCACATAGGAACCTTTTGCTAAATGGCCAGGATGTATCTCCTGAGCTCTGCTTCCTTACACAGAACATGCAGGAGTGTGTCTTTATTAGGGGGGCAAAGAAGAACTAAATCAAGTGGTCTGTTAGCTGTGGCCCTGAACAGTTCATAAGAGTCTGCTGAGCACACTGTGAGAATTAGTGATGTGTGCAATCCATCTTCTCTTCTTGTGAAAGGCAGACTCCACTAATAATGATGCAGGTCCTTGCCCCTTGTAATATGATGGAAGTCTTATTTTATGACAAGAGCTGCCTCGTAAAGAAATCAAATTCCCCCTTCAGATTAAATAAGATAGAAATTTTTATGCATTAGTGGCCAGAAGGATTCACTTTTGTGGATACAAACTGCCAAAAATTGGAGCAATTGCTCCTGCTGCTTTCCTTTCAAAATCTGATGCTGAAGTCATATCCATGGCATATAAGCAACTTAACTAGGCAAAACAGAAATTACACTACTGTGTAATTGGTAGATTTGCTAATGGTGCCAACAGTAACAGTAACTAACTAGGTTTGACTTGTTTTATGATGTTCTCTTGCTTGAAGTTGCCATATTGGCAGGGTAATGTTGATGTTTCCAGATTTATCTCTTGCTTTTCATTGCAGAGCTGTGCAAATGTGTATCATTTTGTTATTTTGTGACACATGAAAATGATGTACTTGTTCTGTTTACTCTGTCCTGACTTAATTAGTAAGATGTGATAGATTGCAAGACTTTGAATGTCTTCAATAAGATTTTTTTCATGTGTTTTTGATGCTTAACTTCTTTTTGCTGCAAAAGTCTGAACTTCTATCCATGTTCTGTGTGAAATGCTGATGACAATTCCTTGTCAATTTCAACACATATTTTAACAATATGACATACATAGAAAATACACAGAGATAAGTGCATGTGAAGAAAGAAGTAGCATAATCCAAATTGGAATCGTATAGGAAAGGGTAAAATAGTTTGAGAGAGAAGAATGGGCAGGTGAAGAAGGAGGATCAGGAAGGACAATTGTAATTGCAAAAAGACAGAGTTGTGGGAAGAGGGGATTCGAGAGGCAGTCCAGACCAGAAAGGATAGGAGGGAAGTGAGAGTGGTGGCAGAGGGAAGAGGGCTTAGGAAGAGGAGAAGTCCATGCACGGGTCATTTTCAGTTAAAGTGAGCTCATGCATGGACCTGCAAGGTAGAAGGAGCCCCTAAGGAGAGGTCAGTTCAGGTCCTATGGAGCCATGACCAAAAATACACAATGGCAAGTGAGACCCAGACCAGCTCTGCCAGGCTGGGGACATTCCTGCACTGATGCCTCTGTTGGCTCTTTTGGAGGGAAGAAAAGTGTGCTGCAAAGGGATTTGGCAGCAAACTGCCCTCCTACCTGTGTTCTCTGAGGGCTTTGAGGAAAGAGGGGGGATGACAGCTCAGAAAGGCAATCTCCTATATCAATGAGAATGATGAATTTGGAAGGACAATGTTAGTACCTCCACAATGAGGCATCAAGAGAAGGTGATCAAAGTAAATATTCGCAAAGAGATTAAAGAATGCCTCGTGTGTTTGAAGAATGTATAATAAGTCTTCAGATCAAAGCAAAGTCTGTGTTATTTAGCCATTTAGGAAAGTTAGTTATTGGTTATATGAACTGGATAACGGAAGGCGTATTAACTGTGCAGAAAATCTTGTAAAACACATAGCAGAATTTGTGAAAGGCATTTTTGTGCATCTCATGATTTTTTTTTCAAGTGCTCTCATCCTCATATATGTATTGTAAACACTTGTTTTTAAGGAACATTTCCGGTGCCTAATGATTTTATTCTCAAAGCAAAGAGATTTAATTAAAGCCTCATTAAACACTACAGTAGATGACTTTGGATTATAAATTAAATCATGAAAAATGCTGTAGGAGTTGTGTTCCCTTATTTTAGTAACATGGCTCTGTGTGTAGAAAATAAATCCTTGTTAATTGAGCACAACAGTGGAGGGCTACTTTATAGTGAATTTTCCTGCACATACTCTTACATCTTGAACAACTGTGATTTTCAGACAGGAGACTGGGGAGAGCCTTCAATTACCTTGCGACCTCCAAACGAAGCCACAGCATCAACGCCTGTACAATATTGGCAACACCATCCAGAGAAACTCATCTTCCAGTCATGCGATTATAAAGCCTTTGTAAGTGTTGATAAATGTGGTGGTTTGATTTGGGGTAGATACATTAAACTTGGATTTTGGTAGGCTGTTGTGTTTTACTTTCATTTATAATATTTTTTCAGTCACTTTTAGAGAGACAGATCACTACTTCTGAAATACTGTAATTGTAATAAATGAGAAACAAGGATGCACACTACTTTTTTGCTATGAATTGTGTGATATGTTGCAGTCCATGTGGCATTAGTGTTAGAGAAAGGGCACTAGAAGTGACAGTGAGAGTAAGCACCCCTACTTTTCATCTCTTTCAAATCCCTGTCTAGTAGTCATGAAAGAATAATAAAACATACCTAGCTCACACCTACCTTAATGCTGTGTGCACAGCAGTTAAAGTAAGTGTTGCCTCACCTGAGCTTTATACAGGTGTTTTGGGGAAAGGAAATAGAGAAAAAGGAGGTGAGGGTCCCACCCTCAATAGACAAAAAGGAAGTGAGGGTCCTGAGTGTTTTTCATCTCTGGAACAAGGGCACATTCAGACCTCTCCCAACCTGATGGCTTCTTGAAGAACCAGTAGCAGTCAGTTCCATCAGGGTGAAAATACTTATTTTTACCTCCATGTGGCTGCAGGCCACATCCCATCCCTGGAGAAATGGAGCTTCCCTCTACAACTAAAGACAATTAGTCTTCTCTGGCTGTTATAAATGTTTGTGGAGGAGAGAAACGTCTCCTGCGATACAGAAAGTCATTGGAAGGGTTTCTTTTTTTAAGGAAAAACAGTTTTCTAAAATTGTGAGTTCCCTGTCAACAGGGTGGAGGGACTGGAGCTTCTGGGGAGCTGAAGAGGTACCCCCGCCCACCCTTTTAAATGCTTGCATTTCCCCATCTGGCTTTGCTGGAAGTCATTGTTGAAGCTGCTGGAGGTGCCTGCCAGCCCCCTGTGTGTCCTCTCTGGAGGTGGCCGCCTTATGGCTGGCTTATGGACAAAGGGAAGGGGCTCAGTAGTTGCAGTGACTTTAGGATGATAGCTGGGGATTAACTGCTGGTCCAGGACGTGGGGTTGAGATCCTCTTCACTTGAAGGGCCTTGGATATTTGGTGCTTTTTAGGATAATGCTTTGTTCACTAAATACTGTTGCATTTTGGGGAACAGTTGGAGGTTGCTGGATCAGATTTAAAGCATATCTGGAAAGGTAGGAATTAGAGACTAAATGCAGGTGAGACAGAGCCTGTCTCCCTCTGAGGAGGGGCAGAAGGAGTGTTACAGACCTGTCTTTTCTGGAGCACATCTATATCTTCCATTGGACCCTCATGGGATTAAAAATTGCCATGCATGCCGTGATCATCCCTGGACAGTAACTAGAACCTCTGCCTTCCTCATCACGATGGTCAAGAACCATCTCACCTGCTCTCAGTCTTGTTCTCCTACTGCTCAAAACCTCCTTGCTCACCTCAGATTGAAAAGGAAGGTTAGCAACTTCTAGTTCTTTAAATATTTTTCATAGTTTTCAGTGAACGTGTCTATCTCGAGTGCCTTTTCTCTTTTTGCATGATCCAGCAGTAAATTCATAATCTAATGTTACCTTTGTAGTAGATTGGAAGATGGATCATTAAAGAAATGAAGTTGGAATGACCAGGAATATCCAAGTTAGTGATGATTAAGGAAAGACCTTCCTTTCCTAAGGACCACGTGTCACCCCTTTGTTTCAGCTCCTTGAGCTGTATTGACCTCAGCTTTATAGAGTAAAACCCTGGCTTGTAAGTTATAGTTGGGGTAGCTCTCACTCTATGCCACATCAATCAGTTAAACTGTTGGATGTTCTCTCTATTGCTCCCACATGCCATGGCTGTTTGAGAAGGACTGTTTCCAAAAACACAGAAAGTCAAAAGGAAGCAAAATTTCTTCCCAGAGTTTCAGATTTTTCTGACAACTAAATGGGATGGTACTGCTGTGATTTGTGTGTCTATTCCACAGTCCACCTCGGGAAGCATTTCTGAATGCCTTCAGCTGAGGCTTTTTGCTGCTGTGCAGATGGGACAGGTGCTCTCCTTCTCTTCTCTTTCTTCCTCTTCTGCCGTAAGCAAAAAGCACTGCTTTTTTACCCTGGTGCCTGACTAACTAGTAGCTTTCAAGGAAAAAACAATTTGTTTTACTGTAATCTATAAAAAAATGAGAGGAAAAAAACAATAAATAACCCCCAAAGCAAAACAAAAAACACCCAACCAACCAACCAAAAAACTGAAGACATTAATTGCAACCTGCCCAGAGAAGGCCAAGGATTCCAGATGTGTCAGACAGCAGGATTCAGAAAAAATACAGTTAAGTTCAATATGGTTTTGTTTACTCTTCTGATTTCAGAGCTTGCTTTAAATATGTTGTTTTTCTTCAAGGGCAACATCAAACTGTCCCATCAAATTAATGCCCAAAGCCCTATTCACACCACCAGCAAGGCCCCAGCTGGACTCACAGCTGCTCAGTTTATGAATCTTTCACATCTGCAGTCCTCTAGGAATGCCCTTCATTCATTCCTTTATGCTTGTGCTTATCTGGTAGTGTTTATGTTGCTCACTGGCCCATTTATAATGCCCTATAAAGAGTTTCTCACTAATTGCTGTGTTGGCTACTGTCTGCATTGAAATATTTATGCATTTTCTTGCAGGTCAGAGACTCCTGCCATACACAGAGACTCCTGCCATACACAGTGTAAACAGAAGGCTTTAAAGAAAATATCTCAGTTTAGGTCAGGAGACCAGAGAACTGAAGCAGTGCACTCTGTGTTAGTTCCAGCTTGCATTCATGT
This sequence comes from Euphonia xanthogaster, assembly GCA_034509185.1. Taxonomy (NCBI): domain Eukaryota; kingdom Metazoa; phylum Chordata; class Aves; order Passeriformes; family Fringillidae; genus Euphonia; species Euphonia xanthogaster. Next base: position 44,821,557 of record JAYDZK010000056.1, on the reverse strand, counting down.
GTAACTGAAGTTCATTTTGATAGGTTCTTGTCTAAGCTGAAGCTGGTTCATCATCTGGTTGGGTCAGCTTAGGCTGTTTCCAAGAGGAGACGTTCTGGTAGAGTGAGACAGATCAGCAGTGGTGGGTCACAGCATCCTCTGGAAAGTGCCTTCCACAGTGCTTGCTCTCCTCCTGCAGCCTACTGACCATATTCTCACGGTGGCATGACTTACCTCCAGCTCCCATGTTGCTCACTTAGAACTGGAGACTCAGGAGAAGCTGTGGCCTTGTTGCTGCAGTGAGAATACAGAGAGAGACTCCTCTGTGCCTGGGGAAGAGCAGGTGAGAGGGGCCCTGCTGTGCTCTCTGCTCAGCTAAGGCAGACTTGCATGTGACACCATACAGAAATTCAGCAATGTCCCACTGGCACAGAGCTCTAGGAGCACACACACCCCCACAGGTATGCAGGCCTGTGGCGCCTGCAGGAGAAATGCTGAGCGTGGTGTGGCTTTGGTTCAGCCCAGGCAGCAGTAACAAGACCCCTCTCTGCTCTGCTAGGTGGGAGAGGCAGGGATGATGCAGCCAGCTCCATCCCTGGAGGAGCAGCGCCATTCAGCCACGGGGCAGGGGGTGCTGAGACCTCAGGGGAGCAGAGGCTGCAGGAGGGCTCAAACTGCATGTGCCAGCAAGGGACACAGTGAGGGAGAGCTCTGTAGCACAGGAGCTGTGTCGCTGAGGCACTGCCTGCCTTGTTACCCCTGGAAATGAGCAGGCTTCTCCCAGGGGTTCCTCACAGTGAGCTGAGCCAGGACACAGCACCCTGCTGCTTCCTCTCACACAGCCTCCTCCAGATCACTAAGGGCTTCAAAATAATAGTTCAGGGTCAGCCTTTCCTTAGGAAGAAATAGTGTTTTAAGCTAGTTTTAGTACAAATTTATTGTCTCTCTTTGCTGACATCAGGCTCTATTTGCACGTAAATTAGTTACAGATTAAGTACACTGAGGTTAAGATCACTGCTAGCCTTCTCATCCACGTGATTGCACACCTAATAGGAGTTTGGCAGATGGTAAATAAAAAAAGCAAATTCTCCATTTTATAATCAAATGTTTTTTTAAGATGGAATCTGTAGTATTTGTTTGTTGTTTCAGTAACTAAAATGATAAGCTAGAAGACTTTCAGATATTGTTTCAAAGAACTCCAGCTGGTTCAATACACTTGTTGCTGTGCATTCTTGTTTCATGGGTTGATTAACACATTAGTTTAAATGATTTGTCAAAGAACTGCAGAGTAAGAAAGATCTAAAGCAATATGTTAAGAAATTGATTGCTACCACTAGGTTTTTTTAAGCATTTTTTGTGCATTTCTGCAGATGTTTGTCAGTTCTGGAATTTCAGTTAATCTAAGTTCAATGGATTTTTGTTCTAGTATTTAGGTTCTATGCTGGTAAAAGAGTTAAGAGGCACAGAGTCAACACAGGATGCGTGTGCAAAGATGAGGGTAAGTTTGTAAACCTACTTCTCTATTGTAATAGTATTAAATAACTGTGATTGTTTGTACTGTACCCTTTTTGCTTTTGTAATGTACTGTTATCCGTTTCCTTTCCTTGCTTTTGCATTGATATTCAATAGGGAATCTATTCTGTCTTACATCTTAATTTGAAGTAATACCAAAATTTAAAGATAATTTTTTATTCTGCATGTTGTATCTAACAAAAAACCCCAAATGTTTGTGTTATGTTTCTCATGAATCTTTGAGTATGTTTCAAAGTACTGTCCACACAATTTAGCATGCCCATATCCAATTGTTTTATAAACAGAATTTATAGCCTTTATATTATAATCTAGATTGAATTTTCAATGTTAAATATGTAGTAGTAAATATATAATGTTACCAAACACATTGGTTTTTACATGTGGTCTGATCCAACAGTCACATAATCCTATGGATAATTTTTACTCACATGAGAATTTCCTTTAATTATGAGTTACTTATATGCTTTTTGATTAAAGGGTGAAATGGGGTCTAACTCAGTTTCATCTCATGGTGGAAAAGCAGCCAGGTTTCCTTCAGACTGTTAAGAATATGTTTTCCTGTGGCTCTTTGGCCTGATGCTGGTTTGTAGAAAATTACAGTAGTCTGTCTCCAAGAAACATTGCTGCTGGAAATGCAAAACGAGCCATAGCCTGATATTCCCAACTGTAGTTGTAATAAGAACACACCTGTTCACAGCCATGGTGAACATATCATGGGCTGGCATGATTAATTAATGAAGAAAATAATTGTTTGCTAATCTACCAAACATGTACAATTACCTAGATGAATGAGCAAAATCTTTTCTTCAGTGTATCATATGCCTCGTATGCAAGATGTCTCTGAGCACAAGAGGTGACATTCAGATCAGAAAGCTGGAAGATGTGTAAAGTTCATGCAATCAAACCATTTCCTGCTGGTTACATGTGTGTGGCACACAGACTTCCACAGAAGCTGGTTTAGCTAAGGGCTGGCAGTAATTCACAGTTACTAGATTGCCTGAAGATCTGAGGCTTTTCAGCTAATTACTTGCTAATCATTCCTTACCTGGGCTTAAACTCCTCTGAAAAAAACCTAACAATTTGACACAGAGGGATCTACAATCACATACACGTGTTCTGGGGAATTAATTGAGGCTGCAGGCACACCATCTTCCAATCCAGCTTTGAAACTGTCAGGCTTAGCAGTTCAATTCTTTGGGCGTATTCATGTTCAGAAATTAGGGCAGAATTTGGCACTCTAGTAGCATATGACAACTTCAGTAAGTTTTCTGACTGAACTAGGAGACTTAACATCAAAAAAGGCACTCTAAATAATTTATAGGCATTTTAATATATATTTCTATAAGTACTAACTTTGGCCAATTAAAAGTATACAACCGAAAAAACTAAGTGTTTGAAAACAGATTTAATTTAAAATACACATTTTCTATATAAATAGTGCAGTTGCACTAGTTTTCTATAGAGCCATACAGGACACTTATATAATACAGTGATGGTGTTTATGTACATTTGGTTTTTACATTCTCTTTTGAAACAGTTGTTCTGTGAGAGTGTTTATTTTGTGGTTTGAGGGTTTTTTCATTGCAAAGATATTTGAATAAAGCAGTTTTTAATCAGAATTTCATCTATTCTTTCTATGTAGTCCTTTTAATCATGTTCCTGTTCAAGTCAAAAGCAAAAATGTTTGACTTAATGGGAACAAATTATTATTTTAGTCTGTTTCCCAGTGAGAAAAATGTGTATTTTTCCAAAACTTTCTCCTTCTGAATGTCTCCTGAAAGTTGTTGTCAGTGAATTGGGAGTCCAGATTGTCCAAAGTCATCCTGAAACTTTGCTGTGACGTTCATTTTTTTATTTAGGTAACCTGGGGTTGTCATTGAAAAGCTGGTTTCTGTTACAGTTACATTTTACTTTAAATGTATTGAAAGATACATTTGACTTACAAGAAAGAGAAGTGAAAAGCTCGATTTGTCTGGCTCTCAGGTACTGAATTCTTTACAGTTGTCCAGTGTCTCTAGAATCAGCAACACCTTTACATAGGGTTTACTATTGTGATTGAACAATATATTTTTTTATTCTAGTATTTTATTTGTTATTCCATGCACATATTGCAAAACTACAGCCTGCTGCAATGTGAAACATGTTGGGTATGGGGGGTTTATATGTCACATATAAACTTGCACCAGGTGGAGGTCACTCCCCACAATTTTTTAAATCTTTCTGGACTCAGCCACATAATGACTTTATGGAGAATGTATGCAAATTAGGTACCTAATTTTTCTGTCAATGTGGCTTTTGATTCTCCATCTTTAACCTAATGGTGCTGTCAAAAATGTTGACATTCACTGGATGTCTTGCAGTCAGTAGGGGCGCAAGGATGAAAGAAGTGTATCAGTGAAAAAAAAATCTTGATCTTCCTTAATCATTTATAAATACAGGGAAACAACAAAAATGACATGTTTGCTGACTGCAGATCCCTCACTGTTAGTTGTAGATGCTCCCAGGGCTTTCAATTACTGCAATTGATGGTTTTGGTTCTCCAGGGAAGTGTCATGTGGATATCCCTTATGTCTCTTTGCAGAGAGGCTTACAGCAGCCTCCTTCTTATAGCTTAAAAGTGAAAGGAGATCCTAAATCTTCTATAATGCAAAAAAAAAAACCACCAAGAATAATAATTTTTAAAAAAGGAAACAAAAGGGCAACAACAAAAAAAAAACTGGGAACCTTTACCTTAATAACTCTTCTTGGAAATCCACTGTGCTTCTCAGCAGTGTGCTCTAGCAGGGCAGTTGATGGATTTGTTTGGGGAAAATCATGCAGATGCAATATCTGGAGCTCAACACTGGGGTCAAGGTTACACATCTTTTTTTTCCCCATCCAAACTGCAAAATCAAGTAACAACACAAAATTATGGATATTTGTCAAGAACTTCACTTTTCTATGAATATATTTGCGCTCCTTTATATTTTACAGTTTCCTATTTGTTGCCAGCTATTTTCTCTCACAAACTCCCTCTCTAGTGGACAGCACTGTCTCCTTATCTCCATTCCCACCCGCCGTAAACTGACCTTTCCTACTTGGAGATTAAATCTTGCTGTCCTGGCCAGAATGGATTTATTAATTATATTTGAGAGATTCCTTCAAGAAATTAAGAATTCGTCTTTTTCAGTGTGAAATGGGAAATAGTGCAAGTTGGGTTTTCAATCAGATGGCTGCCTTCATCGCAATTTATCATAGGAACATCAAAGGAGAATAAGATGTGTTTGCATCAAAATAAAGGCAAGGGTTAATTTTGAGCTAGAAAGAGACTTGTTCTCTACAGAAGACTTCATTTGGCATTTACAGATTGGAATTCCTTGACCAGGCAGGAAGGGGATTGTTTTATATTTACTGGCATGAGCACAGCAACAAGGTAGATTCTTTCTTTGCAGCTGTGTTAAATCACTGATGTTGCATACACCAACTCAACAGTCCAAACCAGTCAAATATTTACTGCAGCAGAAGGAAACTTAAATTTGGTTCTTAGATCCTGCCACCTTCCTGACTATTATATTTCTTTCTTAAATATTTTCTTGCTAGGAATAGGTTCTTAAATTTCAGATCAAAGTTCTGAGGAACCAGCAACAAAATTCTGCTCACAAAGCAGGTGAAATGTCTTGCTGACTTAAGACCAAAATGTCAAAGTTGGAGTTGCTATAAAATCTGATTCTCTTATCTCTGGAGAGGAAAGTGAGGCAGAGTTGACTCACTGAAAACAGGCAGCATCTAGGGCCTTTCTGCCTCCTTTCATTTCTTCTTATGTAAAGAAGGAACCGAATTTAGATGGCAATCTCCTTGTTTCTACTAAACCCTTTCTTACTTTTCAATCTCTGTTTCATTTTTCCTCCAAAAGTAGAAGTCTGCATATGCCTCCTGGTGAAACTCCCTGGGCAAATACCATGTCAGCATCAAACACTATTTTGGGATTTAGATTCCTCAGTCTCTGCTCTTTTGAGACTTGCAGCTCTGCCTCTCTCTTGTGGCCACTGCTTTCAGAGCGTCTACAGTGGAACAGGCACGTGGATATTACAAAATAAGTAGTGGTGGAAGATCTTATGAACATTCAGTCTATGCACATCCACATCATGCTGTACCATGTGTTCAGAGGATTGTACGTCCTTGAATTCTGTCTGAAAGGAATCTAAAGGGCAGCTGGAATGCAGAGGAATGTTTAGAGATACTGCAAAAGAAAAAACCATCTCTCTCTCAACTAGGTGCATTACAGGTGCACCCCAGATGCAATGTTCATATTCAGAATGTAGCTTGGAGGCATCCACTAATTGTAGAGCAGTAAAGAGTTTTGTACCATGAGGATTGCAGATGTAGTTTTATTCAAACAAGTGTTAAATTATGTCAGCAATGCATTTTTAAACTTTTCAGACTGAGAGAAGTTAGTAAGTATTTGTTAAAAGGCAGATTGTACAATTGTATGTAAATATTTGTTAAAAGGCCAGTTGGCTTCAAAACTAACTGGCCACACATGGACTTAGACTTTTTATTTCAATTTCATCTCATGCATGATCTTGTCAAAGTGATTCACTCAAGCTCCTCTTCCGCAGCTGGTCAAGGGAGGTGATTTTCCCGCTTTGCTCTGCGCTGGCGCAGCCCCACCTTGAGTCCTGTGTGTGGTTTTGGGCACCAGGCTGTGAGAAGGAAATAAAGCTGTTAGAGAGCATCCAAAGGAGGGCCATGAGAATGTTGAAGGGCCTTGAGGGGAAGCTTTATGAGGAGCAGCTGAGGACACTTGAGCTGTTCAGCCTGGAGTAGAGGAGACTGAGGGCAGCTCCTGCATGGCAGTCTGCAACTTCCTCATGATGGGAAGAGGAGGGGCGAGACTGCTCTCTTCTCTGTGGTGGTCACTAACAGGACCCAAGGGAAGGGCCTGAAGTTGTATCAGGGAAGGTTTAGGTTGGGTATTAGAAAAAAGTTCTTCACCCAGAGGGTGTTTGGGCACTGGAACAACTCCCCAGGGCAGTGGTCACAGCAGCAGCCTGGCAGAGCTCAAGAAGGATTTGGGCCATGCTCTCAGGCACAGGGTGTAACTTTTGGGGGTGGCCCTCTGTAGGGCCAGGAGTTGGATTGGATTTAATTATTCTTCTGGTTCCCTTCCAACTGAGATGTCACTGATTCTGTGAACTATTTAGTGAAGTTTCGTAAGCCTTAAATAAACACCAGACTTACTGGTATGATAGTAGGTGGCACTAACACATGTTTTAAAATGTGCAGTCTGATGCCATTTAGAATTAATAGTTGCTACCAGTTTGGGAAAATATTCAGATTCTTATAATGAAGTGGATTCCAATACATAATTGAATAGGAGAATTGCCAGCTACTGTTCATATAGATATTAAAAAACAATATAGCACTGAAGATTCATATGTAAAAGTAGAAAGCCAAGATGAAGACTTAATGTTTTACTGGCTCATAAACTTTTACTTGCAATTTATTTATGTATGAGGTTGTTAGTGACTTTTCATAGCTGAATAATATTTCTTTCCTGTGTATTTGCAATATATTTGCAAATATAATTACATATAAACCTAAAAGTGAATCTGCTTTCATTTTGGCCATTGTATGAAAGCTGAGTAATCTAGTTATAAATGCATGTATAAGTATATTGAAGTGGTCAACATGGCAAAGTAGAAGTACCAGGGCATCCCCTTTCCTCTTGGCAGAAAATAAATAAATGAGATGCAAGATTTTCAGAGGGGGCTGTGTTACACCATGTACTACAGTATATCAAGGGAATTTGTTAGCATCTTACTTGGACACCATTCTATGTGTGTTTCTGAATTTCTTATTCAGCTGCTTTGTGTGGGTGTGTGCTCAGAGATACCATGGTTTGTTTGTACACTGCAGGAGCATTCAAAGGTGTTGAATGTGCTCTCAGTTCTGCATAGAATAAGGTATTGAGGTACAATCCTGCCTTGAAAAGGTTAAAGGCCCTTCAGGGTTGCAAGTTTTTTATTTGCTGTTTAAAATTAAACCACTAGTTTATATTCCTTTATTAAGTCCTCTGCCTCTTAAGCCATTGTTAATTACCTAGATTTGTTAGGCATGCTGGCAGGGTGGATCTCAAATCAGTTGGATTTTATTCTATATTCTAAATAAATGTCTATCAGTTCTGCAAAGCCTTTAACTCAAAATCAATATGCAAGTGGAAATGCTTTACCTAATTAAGACAATTTGTAGTACTACTATAATATGAAAAGAAGTTTAGGCTCTGGATATGAGAGTGATTTTTTTTTCAGTGAAACTAAGAAAATCCATGAACGAGATGTGAACAAGATTGCACTTCCTCTCTTGCATCACTGCTCTTGCATCTCCTTGTGACCCATTTCAAAAGGAGGAATTGGGACCAGCAGTGTCCAAGCCTATGCAGGGTTTTGGCACTGTCCTACATAATGGCAGCAGTGGTTTCAGGTGCAAACTCAGAATAGTCTTAACTTCAGACCTTTATTGTAAAAGCAGTCACTGCAGGAACCAGGTAGTTATGCAGAGGGTACCTTCTCAGCTGATCTGCCTTGTGGGTGCTGAGGGGATGAAGCAGCTTCATCGCAGCAGCTGCATCAAAATACAGACAAGACTGGTACTCCAGATGTTCCTTGTTCTGAAGAGAAGGATGCTCTGTGTCTTTTGAGAAGTCTGGGGAAGCTGCACATATGTCACATTAGATTTAGGATGGTGACACTTCTATCTTCCTGTGTATGCACACAAGCCTGTTTTATGGCTCTTGAATTATACATGGCCTGCTTTCATGTAGTCATTCACCTGTCTGGCAGCAAGGATTTCAGAGGTGGCACCAAAGCTCAGCTCTCTGGCAATGCAGACTGTGCAGCACAGAGGCCCCTGCCTGCAGGAGCAGTGTACCCATGGAGATGGGGCATGCACATCTGTCCTGACGTAGGTGACCAGCTGATCAGCAACAGGCACTGGCAAGGAGCCTGGAATGGGCTTGCTGTTCACCCAGGTGATTCTCCTAAAGAAGTGTATTGAAATGAAGAGCCAGTTACAGTCACAAACAATGGAGTTCATGGGAACTATGACCAGTTCCAGGCTAGTGAGCAGTTGCCCAAAGACAGTGTCCTGTCACTATGATTACTTCTTTGTGAAATGAAATCTAATCCTGCTACTGTGGTATGAACATGCCTTGGAGCATGGGACCATATGTCAGCGTGGACATGACATCCAACGCCAGCCTTCAGCTGTGGCTCCTATAACCTTGGCTCAAGTCCATATGCTTCCCATAGAGACACCAGATGGACAAGAATATTTTGTCATCTCATTGTGTCCTCATGGAGTTGGTACAGTGGCTAGAAACTGAAAAGCCTGAGGAAAGGGAGTACTGACTCCTGTGCCCCACCTTCTTCTCAGATTCTGGGCACAGACATGGGCAGGGATGCCCACTTGGCCTGCACAGAGGAGTGAAATGTCTGACCAAGAAATCTGTGGGACTGCATCTCAGCATCCTAGAATTCAGAGCCAAAGCACCTGCAGTGCCTGAGCAAAAGGTGTTCATTCTGTACCTCTGGATTCACACGTTACACATTCTGGCAGATAACTCCTTCATTAAAAAGAAAGGAACAACAAGCAAATAGTGTGAGCTCACCATGACAACTTAAACATGTTGAAGCTTGGAAACTGCTTGGAAAAAATAATTATCTGGTGGACCTCAGTTACTGTGTCACTGAGTCGAGCAGAGAATAGAGCTGCGTGTTTTTCTTGATGGCACTGTCATAGTAACAAAGGATGTCATTCCACTGCCCAGCAGATTGTTTCAATGAGATTAAAAGTGCAGAATTGTTACTCCAGATTCTACATCGGACTGCAGTCCTCCAGAATACCTTCCAGTACCAGTCCTGGGGCTTGTATGGTTTGCAAACTGATGAGGAATAGCCCATGCTCCTTACCAGCTGAGATGGTTTGGCTTAGTAAATCACAAATGTCCATCAGTCTCTGATTCATTTCCTAATTTGCCAGCTGTAATTGAATAGCATCTTGATGAGCTGTTTCACTCAGAGACAGTCTTCTGGCAGTTTGCAACCCTGATTAAATACTAGAGGTCAGGTCTGGTCAAGACAAACCCAGGTGAATGTGGAACAGATGAAGATGATAAAATTACAAACTAAAGATCTGGAGGAAAGAGGTAATGCATACAATGTGGCCTGGCCAACAGGATGCTTCACCTTTATGGCAAATACCAGACAGTGGGAATTATACCGAAAAACTAAAATATGTGAACTTAGTACCTGTGTTTGTATAGCACGTTGGAGAAAAGGAATTTTGCTGTTAAGGAGGCAAGGAAGGAGGTAATTACAATAATCAAAATGAAAAAGAAAGCCCTCTTGTGTGTAGCTGTTGGACTAAATTGAAAGGACAAAAGTTGAATGATTGCTGCCCTGCCAGACGATTAAAGTGATATTGTTGTATTTGTGACTATTTTGTCTAGTATGAGCATAGATGGGGTTTATTGCTTTTTATTCTGATAGGTGTATGTACTGCAGGTTCTGTACAGTCACTGTCATGCTTTCTGTGCATTGAAATTGAATTTTACAAAACGATCTGTTTAAAGATCTGTTAAAGTGACACACATACAGGTAGCTGCTTGCTCTACTTTTGGTAGGGATACCAGTCCACTCAGCTCAGAGGCATGCAAATCAGATTAGTGTCTTTCTTCAGAATCTGTTAAAATTCTTCAGGATGTTTTATCATTTAAGCTTTCATTTCTCAAAAGTGGTGAGCATTCTGGGTGAAAGGAGTTTTCTCTGGGGTAAATTGACACTTGATTGCTGTCTCAAGTCTCTCTAGTTACTGGATACAGAGAGATCCAGCAATCGTCTCTATTACACAGATGGGTGGGGCTGTCCTTGAAACTTTAATATGAGGTTTAAGCCTGCTTGGACACTAATTGCAGGACATAGCTGGATCTGTAGCTTTGAATTTTATGGAGCCTTGTTTGATTCTGGGAGGATCGAGAGCCAAGATGATCTCAAGGCAGTTTTTTGTTTTAAGTTTCTGTTTAGTTTGCTTTCTAGAGTTAGCAATGCCTATTTTTTCAAAGATATTTTTTAGTTACAGTTTGTGTTTTCAAGTTTCTATCTCTGCTTCTTTGGGCTTTTTTTGAATTATACAAAGCCACCACTGCTGCTTTTGTTCAGCTGCTTTAATGATCTTCCTGTGTGCCAGTTCTAGACTTCTCAGTGTGTTTACACTCTCCTTCTGTGTGCTGATGTTTCTTCATGTTTACCTGTACCTGTCAATAGTTCATTTTCTCTCAGGAAAATATTTGACTGATCTCTGTGATTGTTTGCAGATAGTCCCATAAATAAGCATTTTCTGAATGTTACCATAGAAGTTTTGTGTAGAATAGTCTGGTCCATCATTGTCGTTAACCTTAAAATAATTCAAATCAGTTATAAACTATTATGTCACATTTGGGAGTTTTGTTTTTTTGGTTTTGGGGCTGTTCTAGTAATGTAATCTGTAAACTAAAGAACTTTTTTTTCTGCAGAAAACTTAAATCTGCCCCAAATATTTTCCCAGTCTGTTCAGCAGGAAATATGTTTGCTGTGTGCATCACGCTGAAGGCACACAGAAGTAGACTAGCATGAAAGGAAAAACAATCTTATAGGAGGGCATGAACTGTAGGTAGGAGAACCTGGCACTGAGGGAATGCAGAATAAGCCTCTGTGCTAATTCATGTGTAAAGCAGCTTCCAGCAGCAGCTGCACTGGAAGTGCAGACAGCCAGACTGACAAGGTACAGCGCTGGGCTGGCAGATTGACTGGCAGGCCTAGCGGGCTGCAAGGATACCTCATGTCACAAATACAGCTGCAAAGAAGGGAAAAACAGGGAAATATTTCTAAATAACGACTAATTGCAGCAAAGAAATAGTACTACAAGAGGTACTGTGCTGTTGATTCTTACAGCTGGGAAGGGCAGGAAAAGGGGGGGGAGGCAGCAGTGGATGGGGCACATCAGATAGATGTCCTAAACACACACGTTTTGGGAAACACTGCATGACTGGTCTTTTTAAGCCTGGAAAAGTTACTTTTTTTCTCTTCCTATTGTGCTAGGAAAAAAGGAGAATTATTACTATCCTCACAACAAACTTAAAGCTATTTCAGTTTTGTAACTACAAGAGAGCATAAACCCAGAGCACAGCTGGCTGAAGAAAAAGTAAAATATTTATTTAACTTAGGTATTTAATCAGAAGAAGAGAGCACTGTTATTGCAATGCAACACAACTCTAAGAATAATAATATCTTCGTTTTGATTTCAGAAGTCTACAGAACAGATGAAGAAGGTACCAACCATTGTCCTGTCTGTCTCTTACAAGGGAGTCAAATTTATTGATGCCACAAATAAGGTATGTGCAATTACTGAATATTACCTTTTGTTTCTCACAACTAGGAGAAATAGTAATACCTATGAAGGCCAGGCCAGAGAGGGGACAGATTTGTACTTTGTGTTTTCCTCTCCTTTTTTTCTCTTCTTTTGCCCAAAATGAGTGTAATGTAATTGTCATTCTCCAGAAACTCAGTCTGGAGAGCAAGTGAAGCAGCTTTAATGGCTTATTTGGAGAACATTGTGTCCAGTGTTCTGCTTTTATATGCAAGCTTATCACAAAAGACATTCAGCAAAGAGCCTGTGTGGAATCCTTTACCATATTCTTTCATATTCTTTTCTATACAGTTGCATAAATATGTTATATATATATATATATGTCCATTAATATAATTTGATTTTAAAAAAAAGATGGCTCAATAAAGAAAGAAGTGGTTTTATTCAGGGCCAGCCATTCTAAGAATAAGGAACACAAGCCTTGAATATCCTTTCCAGACATTTAAATACCACAGCCTCTCTGTGATCTGTTTTCTTGATGCTAGCAATTTAACTACCTGAACTGCAGCAGCTTCTTAATAGTTGCTATTCCTTTTTTTTCATCTTCCTGTATGGAAATGCTCCCATGCTTTGTTTCTTACATTTCTATATACATCCAAATCTTTAAAAAAACCCCAACCAAAGCCACAAAAGCAGAAATTAAGAGATCAAAGAACTCAGTGATGGATAGAACAATGGATTATTGCTTAGCCAAATAAAATGTACAAGCTCTATAAGGAGAAGTTAAGTAATTGCATGAATTTCTCTTCTTTGTATGTCTAAAATGGCAAGGAAATACAATCGGTTGCTTTTATATGAACAGGAAATAAATTATATTTTCTGCTATGTGACTAAAACTGACTAAGCAATATAAAAATTAGATCTGGCAGCTCAGCTACCTGACCAGGGTAATAATGTATATAGCAGCTTTGTGTTGCTGAACATTCAGACCCCACAGTACACCTAACCCAGTACCCTTCAAACTTGCCAAATCTATCAGTTTTTAAGTTTAACTAGAACTGTGTTGTAAGTGATGGATGGAAGCAGTTTTGTGAACTTCTGCTGGAGTTTGGAAGCCATATTTAGAGTTAGAAGATGGCATAATAGAAAAACCGAGGTGAAATTACTGTTGTTTCAAGTCTGGCATATTTGCCAGAGCAGAGGGACCAGGGATTCCTCTCTGCTCCTTTTTCCTTCCATTGATTCAAAACTGAACTTCCACAATCCTCATTCCTTTTATGTTCTCTGATGTGTAGGGCATGAATCATGACGTTGTAATGCATTAACACCAACTTGGATAATACTGCTTTCTGCTCTTAAATCTCCTCTGTAGCATAAAGGATGTAACTGCAGTGTCCTGAGGTTTACAAAAAATCCCAGGAGAACAAAAGGAGCTTCTTGTGTCTCTTTGCACAGTGCACAGAGCCTTATGTAAGATGGAAAGCCGAAAGAAGTTTGGCAAATTGCATTGGTTGACTCTAGATGTCTCACTGAAACCTAGTAGTGCACCAGATATATTTGATGGAGTTGAATATGCCACAGTCCAATGTTTTTTCTGTTTTTTCTTGTTTTTTCTCAAGTGGTAGATTGCTTTCTCTCCAGTTCAAAATCTGCACTGCCTTTCCCTTCTGTAAAAACCAGGTGATAGCCTGCAACTCTCCCAGAAGCGTTGTTATCATCCTTGTCCACAGTGTGCTGTTCCCAATTCCTCCAAAACCCAAACAGATTAGCCCTAAGGTGAGAGCCTGTCCAGACTTGGACTGCTTCCATATGAGCTTGTAGTTGACAGTGCAGGGCACCACTTAGCAATAAACGCATCGTTTTTAGTGACAAAACTAGCTAGCAGTTCTGTGCTTGAAAACTCAGCTCTCATGGCTGTTCATCCTTTTCCTTTATGCCACCAAGCTAAGAATTTGTCTTCCTAGGCAAAGTTTCAGGTGACAAAGGGGCCCTGACCTCATTCCACGACAGCTATTTCAGTGGCGCCTCAAAGTTTGGCATGACACCATTTCTTTGCAAGTGAGGCCAGAAAGAAATTACTGCTTAGGAAAAAGCAGACTCACAGAATTTTCTCATGGCTCACAGCTCACCCTAACTTCTGGGTGATTTCTGCCAGAAGGGAGATTGGCTGGCATGAGTTAGGCAAGCAAAAGGAAGGCTGCTTAGCAAAAACCCGGTCTCTCCAAGGTATTTCCTTGGCAGAACCAGAACTGACTTTCATCTTCCCCACTTTTTGAGAAGTACTGGAGGTTTCTCTTGCCAAACTGAAAGACAAATTTTAGAACAACTGTACAGTGTCAGTCAGTGTCTGAGGAGTGTACCCAGAACAGGAAGCTGGTTCATAGCCTTCTACTTCCTACAGAGTAAGACCATGGTCTGCTGAAGGCATGCACTGAAAAATGTTTAATTTTGAAAGGAGATCACAGAGGACATCCTAGTGCAGCTAGGGAAAAAACCTCAATTTCACTACCAATTTCTATCTAGAAGATTTTGTTTAGGTATACTTTATATTATTCAAAATAAATTTGATATGCGTATGTTTCTAAAATTCACTTGATTTAAATTTAAACATTAAAATAATTAATGCAAATCCCTGTGTCAACCCCAAATCACCTAGAAAAAGTTTCAGCATAGCAAAGCTCTTTCCACGTATGCTGCATAAATTCAGGTGATTACATTGTGGCTCATGATTTGGCATAAATACTTCACATATGATTTTAACACCTTCCAAGCTTGAATTCTTTCTGCTTTCTGAACTACAATGTTGCCAACACTACATCAATGACAGTGCATTACAGCTCCATCTGTGGATATCTAAATCCCTGGTTTTGGCATAATTCTAATTCTTATCAGAATCTTTATTGAGGGTAAAAGTTATCAATTTGAGAACAAAGAAAATAAAATGTTTCAAGTAACATAAAAAGCAGGCAATTGTTGAGCAGAGATTATACATGTCATTATAAATTGGCATATATTGAAACACAAGTACTGGTTTTGTCATTTTTATGAATAATGCATTAAACAGAAATAATCAAGTATGTTGCAACAATTTAAGAGGATTATTTCTTTTCTTCAGTAAAGTTTCCTTATCTCAGTTTTCCCATAATTTGAAATTTGGTATGCTTTTTATTAAGATTTTTCCTAAATCATGATTTCTTTGATTAGATATGTTATTACTTCTTTTCATTAACTTGGCACCTACATGCAAGGGGGAAAGCTGCCACTTAGCAAATGAGAGAAGATATGGCAAAGCATCTGAAGTAATTTGGTTGCTTGTATTAAAAAAAAAAATAATAATAATAGGAGGTGGAGGAAATGAGGTAGGAAGGAAAAGAGAGGGAAAACCAGATATGCTCAGAGATTGTTTTAATTCGGGGAGATGCCACCGTAGCATCAGCAAGTGGTGGCTGTGTGAGGAACGGGGACACTACAGGTGTCACCTGTTCCGTGACGCGGTAGCGATGTCATGCTGCAGCAGGATATGTCACTGTGGGCTTTTGTGGAAGTGCCAGAGCTACGGCCAGCAGGGCTACCAATCAAGAAATCATTTAAACTAACCCCTAAGTAAATTCCTATTCAGTGAGTCGTTCTTCCCTTTAAACAAACCATTTGGAATGTGTGTGTTGCTGAAGCAAGGCCTGATCTCTCTGCTGTATCTTCTTCTGTGGCTTCATGGTTCCTTTGGCCTGAGCACACTAATTATATATCAGCAGTTTATGTAATGACTATTCATACTTTTTTCCAAAGCATTAAGACAGCTTTTTTTCATTCCATTGGGCAGACATGGCCCACCTCTCTCCCAGTAGTGTGCTATAGCTTACATTGGCTGATGCAAGTAGTGTGGTTGGGTGCATGAACAGTTTCATTTTCCTACATCTCTCCTACAGGATGCTGCTGTCGGTAAGTGGAGATAAGCTGCCAGGTCCCCCTGTAGTTGCCATTTTAGTAATCAGAATCCTTTAAATTTCTCATAGTTTCAATTATAAAGGGTGTTTGGTGGGTTTTTTTTTCTCCTGAAGAACTATAGCTACAATTATTCAAATAGCGTGTGCAAAAACCTGGCCATGGAGCTTGCCGGGTTTCAGCAGATTCTGTCTGTCAGTAGACTGAAACAGTGTCCCATTTTGATCTTTATACAAAAGCTCAGGAACTTCATAAGATTCTGGTATAGTGCTTTGAAATTGTGTCTATTAATACAATTTTGAAGCACTATATACCAGCATCTTATGAAGTTGTGTCCTGTGTGCCGGGAAAGATGTCTCTTTGTCAAAGGAACCTGAATAGACTGCAAAGCACAAGTGGTCTCATAGGGAAGACTCTAGAACATAATGGTTTCCTACCAGACAATTGGCAATTGGAGAGGGTCAAAATTCCAAGTACCTGCGTAAGATCTTACATGGGGTATATTAAATCTCCTATTAGGACATTTCTGAAATACTTTGGTACAGTAGATCAATACAAATGTGAACCTAAACCCATACCTTTTACAGCTCTTTTAAATTTAATTCTTAAATTGAATTTTTTTTTAAAACAGAATATTATTGCTGAACATGAAATCCGTAACATTTCCTGTGCTGCACAAGACCCCGAAGACCTTTCTACGTTTGCGTACATCACTAAAGACTTGAAGACTAATCACCACTACTGCCACGTATTCACTGCATTTGATGTGGTCAGTTTGTAGAAGATACTTCATTTAATAGTTCTTTCTATCTGCCATAGCCACTTAGTTCTGTTAAAACATTTTCAGGATATATTCATGGTGATTAATGGAAGGCGTCATTAATTTACCCCAGGCAAATATCACTATGGGATTGCAAAGGGATATTTCTGGAGTAGAGCAAAGATTTTCTTTGATATCTCATTTCCCAGTGGGAATAAGTCACCTCTGTCACCTCAGCTGTTGACTGTAAACTTAGTGAGTAGCTTTTCGTGCGAGCCTGGACATGAAATTCTCATAACCTAAGCTACAAGCCTAAGGCTTCCAAAAGTTTGTAACACGTGTGTTTGGCCAGCCATTCTGAAATCTTAGTACACACCAAAAGGTTGCCTTTATTTTGAAAGTGGCAAATTAATTATTTCATTCTTATTTCATTGTTCTTGCCTACATATCTCAAAATGTTACTTCAGTAAAAGTCCTTGGAGCCCCTATTATATTGATGGAAAAATAGTAATTTCTTCCTATACTTATATTTTTCAGGTGGGGATACACAAACTATTATGGTTTCAAGAAATCATGAACATGTATCAATTAATCAGTCATGCAGTTTTCAACTAAATTTGCTGACCTAAGTAGTGGCTAAAATTTTTATGACTAAGATTTAAGTCCAAAACTTTCAAGAAAACTTCCTCTTTGAGTTGAGCACAAGAGAAATTTAAAACTACAAAATCATTCAAGAAAAAAATATTTTAATAGAATATAATGTGTATGAATTCTTGAAAGCTGCTTATATGAATATAAATAAGTTAAATCAAAAGAACAGGGTACCTTGAACTGCAGTTTTTTATTTGGAACTGGGGAAATAGTTAACATGCACAGCAATAGTGTGTGGCAGAATTTAAATAACAAGATTTACTGGTAGGTTAGAGGAATTCTAGCATTTTGGTTGAGTGCTTTTGTTATTTAAATTCTCTGCTGACATTTTAGTATCCACAGGGAGTAGGAAAACTTTGAAATTGTGTTAAAAATAGATAGAAAATTATCAACAAGCTGCTACCTTATATAGGTTTTAGTGATGTGTGAACAACTGAAATTAGACTGATTGAGTGAAGTTATTATTTCTCCTGGTCTATTTAAATTCTACTTAGTGGTTTTGAAGTACTGCAGTTTCATTTATAGGTTTAGTAATCAAGCAGAAATGTAGACTCAGATATTGCAGATGAAATTCATCTCCTTTCTTGGCAAGGGAAGAAGAGTGATCTAGGAATAATTACATTTTGCCCACTTCCTCTACTTTAGGAGGAGCATTTAATATCCCAAGCAGATTAAATGGCTATTTTAAGCAATATTGAAACTTTAACTGTTTTAAGTTAGTTTTCTCCTGCAACGTAATCCTCAGTTGGGTGTTACCCACTCAAATATCCTCTTTTTGTATTGTTTTTTTCCCCCTCAGGAGCTAGCATTTTTGATGCAAGTACAAGCTCTATAAAAACTAGCTAGATGCATAAAAACTATGCTAGATGCAGCTATGAATGCAAGCACAGCATGAATTAAATTTTCTATTTAAAGCCTGATGTTCACGTTAAACTGATTGTCCCATTTGCTAATAGAAACAATTCTACCCATTTGCCAATGGATAGAAGTACAATCATTTTAAGAAAATTAAGGTTTAAAATGGTAGAAATCCACAACTAGATGTAAGGCATTTTAAACCATATATATTTTGGTAATACAATATATGCAATGTTATGAAAGAAAAAATCACTCTCTTGAGTCCTTCGGTTTCTCAGGAAATGTGGGCAAGAATAATTTATTTATAGGTAGGGAAGTATGTTAGTGTAGTGACATGCAACCACAAACATTACTGATACTAATTTTAAGTGTGAGTTAAATTTAACTCAGAGTTAAAATTCTACAATCAAGATTGCAGAACCATCAGACATTATTGCAGAATATTGAAGGAAATGATTTGGGGGAAGAAGAGGATTTACTGCTCAATATTTGAGATCCACTTCACTTTCATTCTTTTACTAATCAGCCTTAAATCTATGAGTGAAGGATTCCCTCTGGAGAAACAAACCATCGACACAGCTCCTATATCGATTTCTGGTTTGTGGATTGGAGATATCCAAAGTAATTTCCATCAGATAATCCTTCATTGCCCAGTGCACCTATGAATAGAAGACAACGAAAATTTCAGTTAAATGTAAGGAAACAATTAGCCAGTGCAATAGGCTGGCTGAGTTAAAGACGAAGAATCCTGTCTCAGACTTGGGCTGGAGCTCTGAATTGTAGCATTGTCTGGCAAACAAGGCAGTTGACCTCATTCCTCACCTCCCAGAAATTGTGGCTTAAAGGCATTGGCTCACTCACTTTCCCTGTCTGCCTTACCATGCAAGGAGCAGGACTGCAGCAGCCTGGGAAGCACCACAGGCCTTTCTCTCTCCTTTCTGAGGTGCTTGATGGGGTGCTGTGAGAGTCAGTGTCTCCTACAGCAGCCAGGGGCTCTACAGCATCCATGCTCACTGTCTGTCGGAGAGGGAGACCTGCATCCTTCCTTTTGTGCCACGTGCTTTTGAACTTTGGAACTTACTTGAACTTTTTAGTTCAAATAATCTCCTCATTCCATCAGAAGAATTTCCACAATGGATTTTGGTGTGGTTTTCCACCCCTGTCCTGAAGGGAGTCCTGCTTCTACCTGTCCAATATAGCCCCTGCAAGAATCTGTACCAACTCTGGTCCTCATAATCCTCTCCCAGTACTACGAGTGGCAAATTCCTCAAACCAAGTTTATTTACTTATGGGGTTTTTTTCCAGATAAATTTTTAAAATTTCACAAGGTACCCTTTTAAAGCCCTCCTTGCCTCCATTTGCAGACTTCCCTTTGTCAAGGATCTACCACAGCATACAATGTATGAAATTTACACACAAGCTATGGCTCAGTTTGCATTTCAAATATTGAACAGAACAGTTGATGTTCTATTTTATTTGCTATATTTCAAATATTTATTAACCCGAGAAGCAGTTACATGTTTCTTATGGTTTTCAGGTCCCAGGCAGGCCTGTTTTTTTCATTTTGCAGACAACAAAGGAAAACAGATAATAGTGGCTTTATAGAAGATGCAGGACTTAAACTAAAGTTATGCTTCAGTATGGCAAACTTTCAGTCTGTCTCTGGTCCTGTCTCCCAAATTTTCAGGCCTGTCTCAGTGACCTTTTTGTGTGCCAAGCTGGGTAGTGTATTTTCTCAGCCTACTAGTATTGCAGTCTGCATATTCTCCAACAAGCCATTCCTACACCTTGTCCTGCTGATGTATTCCTTAGTAATATTAATAATATCTACTGCAGACAATCCCATCATGATATAGTGCACTCTCTTGCTGTCACGACAGCTGATTCTAAAGACATCTCTCTTTAGAATAATATTCTTATCCCACTTAAATTACACTCCATTTGAAATTATATTATTCTCTACATTTGTTACAACTATGCTCTGTTGCTCTTAATTCCTTGGCCAGCATTCTGCTAAAAGGCAGATCACTTTATAGCAGGCTCTTTAGTTTTTCTTTTATTATTCCACTGGTAAACTGCAGTTTCAGTGTTTTTCAGTTCTGGACAGTTTCCCTTGAAGTTAAAGGGGAGATAATTTGGAGACTACAGCTATCAAATCAGGCATTTTTATTTGGGAACTATAAAATTTTGGCTGGCTTGCTGTTGTTACTGTAGTTGTAACTGCAGAGAGCAAGTCCCAGTGCAGAAGTAGAATTGTTTTCTGTCTGACCTAACACAGAGCAGAACTGGCACCTTTATAAGAAGCTCTTATAATGAGCAAAATATGCTGAATTTAGCTTGTATTACATCAGCATACATGATTGATAAAAAAGGAATGGAAATTCTTCAGGGAAATTAAAGTGTAAGGCACGAAATAGCATGCTTGCCCATTTAACTTTTTTTTAATGATTGAAGGGACTGAAAATAGTGTACGTCCAAGTGCATTGCATTGCTTTCTCACTTACTGCAAACCTAACAGTTAGACTTGACTAGTAAAGACATAACTCATTTGAAAAAGCATCAGAAATATGGGAATTTTAAGGGATCACCTAGGTTCAAACAATGCAGAATTGCTTCCTACTATAGGCTATGGAGATTGAGGAAGGAGTAACATCTGAATCATACCAAAGGTTTATGAATTATTCCAGGGGGACTGTAGGACATCATATGGAGGCAAGCCAACAGGCTTGCCTTTGCTCTGCAGGGGTTCTAAAGATTATTGCAGAGTTAGTAGCCCAGAAATAGGCTCTAGTAGGAGTGTAAAAATAGGCTCCAGTAGGAGCCTGAAAATAAATATACAGAAACAAACCCACAAACCTGAAGAAAAATTACCATAGGACTTCACTTGCCATTTAGAGTAAGGTCACATTTGAAACTCCTAGCTGCTTTTTCGTTGATGTATAACTGTACTGAAAAGATATTTATATCAACCCCTCTGATACCTCATTCATGCTTTATAAATATTTCAACAGGTTTTTCTTCCCCATATTCGAAGAGGATTTAAAGTATTCCACCTATAACATTGAACTGGTTTTAGGCATAATAGCCTGACTTTTTTGATTACGCCCAGTAACCTCTGTTCCCCTTGCCTACAGCAGTGTTGTTACACAACTGTCTGAGCTCGATTTTACTTCTAGAACAAGCCCATGAGAAGGTTTCCCAGGACTTGCAGCACACACTTGAAGCAGTGCACTGACCTGCACACACGGCTGCCTGCAGTGTGTGCACTTCCAGCCCTGGCTCTTTGTCCCTTTGAAGGCATCACACCCAGGCTGCAGCCTCTTCCTGTGCTGCCTGTTGAGCACAGAGCATCCCAAGGCATGTGCCCAGGGAAGCAGCAAGTCAGGCTGCTGGCTCTGGAGGAGGAAGGGTCAGCACAGGCGTTCTGAAATAGAGCGAGGCCGAATGTCACATTGCAGCAGTACTAGAGGGGCTGGATCCCGAGAGCAGAGACACGGGATGAGTTGGGAAGGTGGGAAGCTGAATGTACTTGTTCTAAAAAGAGATGTCAACACACTCACCCACTCATGTTTTCATGTTTAGTAAGACGTTTTCAAGGGGTTTAGAAGTAATTACTTTCAATACAATAAATTACTTTTAGATCGTTTTTAATCAGTGAGAAATCAAATGACAGATGTAAACATCACAGAGACTGAGGAGCCTATTACCAGCGTGATTTTAATTATTTACATTGCAAATCACTACCCTACTTCATGTATCTGCCAATAATTCAACGTCACCTCATTTTTAACTGTTTCTGTTTTGTTCCAGAATTTAGCTTATGAAATCATTCTTACACTAGGACAAGCATTTGAGGTGGCCTATCAGCTTGCACTACAGGCACGGAAAGGGGGTCATTCTTCAACCCTCCCCGAAAGCTTTGAAAACAAACCCTCTAAACCTATTCCCAAACCACGTGTTAGTATTCGGAAGTCAGTGGTAAGTAGAAGGTAGTAATGCATGCAAAAAAATCCAAAATTCAACGATACAGTTAAGAGTTTATATTCTAGAAGCTGTACAAATAAAATTACCTCTTGAGTCAGAAATGCTCCATCATGCCACCTCTGCTCATCAGCTGGCAGTGTTGTGTCACCACAGCACTGGCAGCCATTTCAAACAACTGTTTATTTCAGATTTCTCCAGATTAAGATGTTGCTTGGTTAGTCTTGTGTCTTATAGTAATTACTGAACTTTAATTAATTCAGTTTAATCAATGCATACCTCTCAAACTCGGCAGTTTCATGGACTTCCCTGATCTATCACCTAACTTGTTTGGAATACAATCATGGCATATGTATCCTAATCAAATTACAAATCCAAATCAATTAACAATTATCCTGTCAGACCAAGCAACTTCTTTTCTTTTCTTACCCTTTTCTTTTGGTTTTTTGGGGGGTTTTTTTTCGATCTGGGATTCAATATACCTTTTCAGTATTAATCACAGACTCCTGAGAAACAAAGCTCATTGAAGCATACGTATTGATTGCCTTAAAAGTGCCCTCCTGAAGTGCAGAGATGACAGAAATAGTCTTTTACAGTACACCTGTTTAAAAAAATTATGAAAACTTTTATAAATTAAGTGAGAACACAGGCACAGGGTGATTTGGGAGGGAAAGGAGAAAAATGACCGCACATTGTATTCACTGGCAATAACGTGAGAACTGTGCTCTATGACACTTAATTATTGGGTGAGGGGAAGGGGGGAGGGGGGAAATGTATGACTGTACACTTTGTCATCCATTGCCACAGAATCTTCCTCCATAAAACTTTAAGTAGAAGCATTTCCTGATGCCATCGTCTGTCTCATTAGCGAACAGACTTCTCAGGATGAAGTGTGGCTTTAATGAACTATGATGCCCTATAGCTTGGGGGTAAACACAGCTCTGATCTCAACAGGAAGAAGAAGGCAGCCATGAGTACATGGGAGTGTAGACACCACCATACTTGCTGCTGTACGACTTTGTCAATTCGGGATTTGCCCTGTTAGTTTAAAGAAAAACCCTCTGCTCAAGCTGCCGTGCACGGAGATGGTAACCCGTCTGTATGTTTGCATTTGTCTTAAAGCAGATAGATCCATCCGAACAAAAGACTCTTGCGAATCTACCCTGGATTGTTGAACCTGGACAAGAGGCCAAAAGAGGCATTAATACCAAGTATGAAACTACAATTTTCTGATACAAAACTGTCCCCCTGTTCCTTGTTGTGCCTTGCACGCCAAGCAGTCACAGCACAGCCTTTCCTTTATGGCAACGTTTCAATCCAGCAGAGAGGAAGACTGCACTGTATGAGTGGCCTTGTAACTAACAAAAAAGGCTGACAGTCATTTCTGGTGATGTTCTTCTTCCTGCAGCACTGACTGAAGAATGATTCTATTTGAAGACTTTTAAAATTAAAGTCCACAAGAGGAGTGAGAAACCTTATTTTTCGTGCAGTTCTCCCTTGTGACTCTGCCACAGTGCTTTCTTTGATTTCTTATTTTAGAATTCTACTTTTTAAAGGAAAAAAAAAAAAAAACAAAATGTCTCTAAACTAATACGAATGCTGCCTACGAGTAGAGTATTTGATTGGGTTTTTTATTTAAATCGTGGCAGTTTTTAATTGAAGT
>JAYDZK010000056.1:44751180-44787975 GCA_034509185.1 Euphonia xanthogaster | reverse complement strand
AGCAATGAACAGTCCATTTAGAAATACAAGAAAAAAAATTCTCAGTTTCAATGGAAAAAACATTTTGTTAGAACTCAAATGTAGTTAAAAGTACATTCTAAACAGAAGACACTCAAGTTCCAAGCCCCTTGCTTCCTGTCATAGGTACTAATTCCAGCTGAGACATCCAAAGTCTGATATACTCTTTCTCACAAAGTTAAGGCCTCTTGTATTTGCTGCTAACTGCTCAAAGTATTCACTGTGATCAAATTCTCATTTTCCAAATGAGAAACAAAAGAAACACATTGGCAGACACATAACAATCCTAAAGTAATGTCTAACCCATCACAGAACTCAAATAAAGAGCAAAATAAGTGAAGCCAAATGGACAGACAAATTGTGTGAGCTGGAAGCACTGTGGTTTAATTTTTTAAAAGGAGGACATGTAATCTGTATGCAAAATAAAAATAAATATAGACAGGATCATCATTTTCAGAGAACATGATCTTAATTTCCTAAATTTGTATTTTAGCAAAAAAATAGCTTTATGATATATAACTCATAAATGTAACAGCTTGTTAAAGATCACTCTTTTTTTTGCTATTACATGCTGAAGAAACCAGAGAGATGCAGAACACAAACTGAGAAAATGTTCCATTCCACAGAGTTACTTTGTGATAAAAAAAAAGAACAGTGAAGTCCAACTTTGCTGCAGCAAGTCTTCCCCTAACACTACCAGTACTGGAACCCTGAACAGTGGAACCCCTCATTTGAAGGAAGGTTGACATAAGTAATTAAGGACTAAAAATGAGATGTAAGGAGTAGTACAGGAGCTTGAGAAACTGCATTGTGTAAAGAGCTCACACCTAGGAGAAGCTTAAGAGGAAAAGTAGACCATAGCTCAAGGAATAGACTTCTTTTTCTAGAGCTACCAAAAGTTTAACCCTTTCAACAAATATATTTCTGGGGAAAGGAGATTAAACAGTCAAATTGGTAGAATTATCACTTATTGCCACTTACTGTGTTTAATGTATTTTTAACCAAATTTAAATGATCAAGGTATGCTGTGAAGAAAATTCCAGGTCACATGAAGTTCAGTTGAATTGTACCTATCTCTGGCAGGTATTCACTGATACAATTTCATAGTGAAAAACAATTCTTCCACAAGTTCAGCTTGGCCCCTCAACCTTTTCTTTGAATGAATGTGTACCTGTAGGATCTTCCTTAAGCCCAGTGCTCCAAATTATATAAAACCAGCTGCTGACTCAAAACAACAACTTAATAGCTGAATCCTTGATACTGTGGAAATATTTTTTTTAATTAGTATCTGCTCTATAATTTTTGAAGTAGAAAAACTACAACACTTTGGCTTTGATAAATTGAGAGTGCAACATCTGCAAGACATTAAAACATCTCTTTAAATATTTTGAAAACTCAGACACATTCAGGTGACCTTTTTCCATGCTATTGTTAAACATATACTCAAATACAGGTAAAATTTAGGCAACATTTCTTCTGTTCAAACTCTTTGAAACTGTTTTTCTTCCCATTTCCTAGTTCTGAAATTTAAGGCACATATTGATAAGACCACACATTCTCTCCAAGACCTCAGCTGGAAATATAAACCTATATTGCTATCCTGTACTGAATTTAAATAAACTTCACAGCACCTTTTAAGAAATTGTGCAAATCCACTGAAAAAATCAGGAGCTACCAGCTTCCTTAAGTGTATCTTACCTTACTGTGTAGATGCTTAGTGCTCAACCATCAAGAAATGATTATTGGCTTCAGGCTGGACTCTTTCGATCAAAATGCTTGATCTGCATTTAGAGACAAATTTCCACTGGCCTATGCTTATAGTCTGTTCATTCATCTATTCTCTGCTAAAAAGGCTCTAAGCATTTCCAAGTCTCAAATTAAAAATATGCTATTCCTCTCAGGTATTATTTCAGGGCTATTAAACCAGAAGTATATTTTTCAGCCTTTCCTTAATCTTTTTTTCCCTATACTACTTCTGCCAAGGGGCTTATAAACAACAGCCAGTACTGATGACAATATTAAATTAAAGGAGGAATTTAAGTGGTTATAACTGGGAAGCAGAAAAAGAAATGTTTTTATTGTTACTCCGGGACAGGAAATCTTGCTCTCAAAATGTGTCAGGATTAAGATTTCTTACCACTGAAGTAAGAGTTTGAACCAGCAGGCTATGAAGTCTTATCAACCCAGATATTGACTCTAATAAGGAAGAGGAATATGAACAGTTATTACTATCTTTGGAGGATATGACAGGCAAATAATATGATTTTTTGAAATAAAACACTGCTATCATGTGCTAGAAAGTACTATAGAAAAGTGATATGGAAATTATATTTTCTATACAGTTACAGAGAAGAAGAGTCTAATGCTTTAGTAAAGTAAAATAAAAGGTATTTTAAATATCAAGTATACTTCATGTACATTTATGCATTAGAAATAACACATGCTTTACCTCAGGAGCATCATGTACACTTTTGAACAGTTTGAATGTGTAAATTTGTCTTTGCCTCAATTTGAGTTAAACATAATAATTTTCAAAACTCAACTGAGTTTTCAATACATTATTGGAGAAACGTGAACAAAGCTAAAAATAAACCAGAGACACAAGTAAATTGAAGGACGCTAATACGATAAGAGATTAAAAATACCAGAAAAACACATGGAATCTAATTGCAGCATCCTAAGTAGTACTCAGAGGATGCCTCTTGAGCACAGAACAAGAATCCTCTCTAGCCTGAAGGACATGAATCTAACCATTCTCAGAGCACTTCTCCTATGTGCAACATATGGTTTGTTAAATGGAAACAAGCACAGGAAGCTAATTTGTTCTGTAAACAGTCAGGCCCCAAGAGAGAAACTGCCTATTGAAACACTTACAAGATACTTTAGCTTTCTCATCCTCCTGAACAAACACACACAGAGGCTTAAATAGTTCTAGTCCAATTATCACTCAGTTGTGCTATATCCCTCAAGTGCAACTGTAGGAGATGATATAGGAAGTGATGAAGCTGTCAATGACACATGCAGACTGAAAACCTGGCTCCTCTATGCTCCTCTAGGATGTACCCTAGCAGTCTCAGCCTAGGCCTCTATTAAATCTAGTTGCAGGTTTTCTCATAAAAACCCCTCCTCGAAGAAAGCTGTGCAGTGAATTAATTTGGAAGAAAAGCCTCTTAAAACCCAAGAAAAGCCAGCATCTGTGCTCCAAACCCACTGGCCCCCACCTCAAAAAAAAAAAAAAAAAAAAAAGCTCACATGAACACCATCATTGCCATGGATAGCAGCACACCCTGCAGAAGCTTTGGAAATGCTGAAAAACACAATCTACTGCAGAGTTCCAGCCACAAACAAGCCTGGTCTCAGTTAAACATCTCACTGCACACTGGCAGAGCCCGTGACTGTGCCCCATTCCTAGCTTGAAAGAACAAAGTGAAATTGAGCACAGAAAAAGAAAAAAAAGATATCATACTGGAAGTGCTCAGAATATCTGGCACCCTCCCTGTCCTCCAAACAGTAAAGGTCATTTGGTTCTGATTTTCTTGGAATCACAACAGAAATGAGGTGTCCCAAGTCCTCAGAGCTGTTGGGCATCATCATCACCATCTATGAACCCAAATAAATTTGTGCCTCTGTAGTAGACACAAGGAGGAGGAAAGCACAAGGTGGACAAATACACCTGAGAGCTCAGGTGTCCCACCAGGGGCAAATACAGCCCCAAGGCTGAGTTTTCCACTCCTGGGCATTGCCATGGAACCTGTACTTGCTATGAAGGAGAAAGGGCAACCAAAGAGCTCAAAAGCAGGCTGTGTTCTACTAGCAATTGCAAAACAATACCTGAATTCTCTGTGATCTGCTGCCATTCTGGATTTAGCACCTTCTTGAAGAAGAGGGCAAGCAGCCTCCCTGGGATGCTCTGTTCCAGGAGGGCAGAGGAAACCACCCGAGCCAGAGTGTCTCAGGCTGGCTTTCCCCAGAAACCTGCAAGGGCATCAGCTCCTGCAAAACACCTTGGGAGAGCAGTGGTAAGGACAGATCCTGTTGTGGCTAGATACAACCTGGGCAACTGGGCCCCATACAGAGACTTCACTGAATTTAAAAATTGTAAAAATCCCCTCAAAGCAGCAATTTGCACAGCATTCTGTAATGGGAACTTTAACTGCACAATTTTCAAAAGGAGGCAAAATAATTTTGGGGTGGGGGATAGCCCTCTACTGGCAACAGGTTACCAGTTCCAGTCCTACCCCCCCATTCCAGCATTACAAGAGATCTATTTGGAAAAACCTCAGGCACTCGGTGCACAGCTCTATTTCAAACAACTGTGTAAGATAAGAGAGGGGGAAGGAGAACACTGTAGTTGGAGGAATGGTACACTTCAGGGCAATACAAAGCATCCTCTAGAGCAGCTGTATCACACATGGGTACAATTCCCAAGGAAAGAGAAAAAAGTGGCATGTGAAGGAGCTGTAGGTTTAATTGACAAAGTGAAGAGACTCAAAATTTCTACAAAGACTGATAGGCATGGTTAATAGGAACTATACAAATTGTTTTCACAAAAGCATATTATAATTTCAGTCATAGAACTAGATAAAATTAGCAATGCTCATCAGTTAAATTTGAACGTAGACTGATCCATTTTGATCTGACATTAAAAAAAGATATGGGAGCACTGATATTCAATCTACATAAAAATTGCTTTTAGCCAAATTCTCTTTTGTTTCATTTACAATACATGTAACATCGAAGAGAACAGCCAAATCTGATGATACAGCAAGACTTATTTTTTTGCAGTAAACTGTCCTCTCAAATATTTTAAATTGAAGAAGTTGCTTTCCTGGAAAAATCATTTCAATGATTTTTCACCTGAATATTTACATACTTTTCCTGTAAATCAGATCTATTCTTTGGCTCTTCAGACATTTTCATCACTATTCCTCTTCCACCTCAGTTTCAAATACTTACAGCCAGCTCCACACTTCTACATATGGGAATGCAACCATCCCAACATCACCTTCTGTGAAGAACAGCCTCCTCAGTTCCAGCAACAAGCACAATGATTGCGTGCTGTCATTCTTCCAGAACATCCAAAAATGCCGTATTTATCTCATAGTTCAAGTTTCTGTGCTATTTACTTCCTAGTCACTTCAAAATTGCAATTGTCTCTGAACTCTGCTCATGCATCATTTGCTTTCTGCATTAAACTGTGATCTGGTTTTTTTTCTTATCATCCGAATTTCATTAGTGTTCTCAGAGAAGAGAACTTTCTGCCCTGGTTCCTCAGTGGAAATATTTTTCCTCTACCTTTTACCCTGGTTGGGTCTCTAAGTTCAGCCTGACAGGGTCCTAAGCAGTAAAGGACAGCACGGTCTCTGGGCTAGAGGGATACTGGCTAAGAGAAGCTTCCTGCTCCTTGGAGCCTCAGCTACTCAGGGGGTACTGATGGGCTCTCTACAAACTGGACACCAGAAGCAACATATTCCAAGACTTTGTTTTCCTTCTGTTTCCTTTTCCCTCCACACCCATATTTAATACTGTTGCTCACCTCTCAGAGAACTTTTGATGCAGTGTGTAAAAGCAGCATTATGTTTAGACTGAAAAAAAAAAAAACACAATAAAAGAAGTAGAAATCCCCCTCCCTCCCAGGTATAAAAAAACTGACTCAAGAATTTAAATTCATTTACAACTTTGGCCAATATTGCCTGGATCACCTTTATTAAGTACTGTACATACTTGGAATACAAAACATCATGGTCTTTTCGATTGAATTTCTTCTCTTTACATTTCTGCCAGCAGTAGTTTGATTATACTGACCCGTATTGAACAGCACCTTAGAAAGAGTAGAATTTCAAGTTGGAAAAGAGGAAAAACTGGTGATTGTCAAAACCAGGGAAATACTAAGAATGGCTATTAAATTTTATGAAATGCACACAAAAAATACTAAAAGTAAAAATTTCAATATTCAGTACCACTTGAGATACTTGCTGTATCTTTTATTACTGTACTTTTTACAATCAAGTAGTTAGACAGTGTTCTACTGCCAGCTACAAAAATATGAAAATCATATTAATGCTTGTGCAGTTGCTCATAGCAGTTGAGAGGCAATTGAATAGAAAAAGGCTTACTAGGTACCAAATAAAACATTGCTACCCAATTATTCAGAAAGCATTTGTCAAGTACAATTAGTACAAAATATTGATATTTCTACCCTATACTGAATCTATAAATAGACTGTAAAAATTACAAAAAAAAAATTTAAAAAATCCATAAAAATCACATATTACCAGGCAAGAGATCAACTGGGCATAGAATCCCATGTAAACGAAGCTGACAACAGTAAAGTGTCTCCATAGTACAAACTGAATGTTATTTCCAAAAGAAAAAAAAAATCTAAAATTCACACCTTCTTATAATTTTCAATACATAACTCTTGAGCCATTTCCATTCTCATTTTAGCTGGTTAGCTGTACTCATCCTTTGACTGGAATTGTGGCACAGTCTCTTCCACTTCAATTACAATATTGAATTTCAGATTTTGCCGTGAGAAAAGAAGACTCAGGATGTTCCCTTTAATAGGAACAGCTCATCTATATTACAATGGGCTTTATCTCCACAGGTTTGAAGCATGAAGGTTCTTACTGCAAGTGGGAGGCACAGCTGCTGTAAACAGAACATCTTCCCAATTTGGTTTGAACATCAAGCACCAACATGGCTGGCTCCATTTTGCAAATGAAGAATGCCCCTGCTTCTTCCCATTCTGTACTAAATGAAAATCCTTGCATTGCACCAAAAAAATGGGTTTTTTGCATCTTGCACAATTGTGTTCATGGCTGGAGAGCATTTAGCCATCAACCTTAACATAAAATATCATTTCAAAGTATCATACGCTTATTCTTTCTTCACTGCTATTAACATTAATTTCAACTAATTTGAATAAATCTTAATATAATTTCCTTACAAAACTGGAAGCAACATACTTAAGATGCAAATCAAGATTTAAGGATCATGATAATTCTTATTAAAAACAAGATTAAATGCAAGTTCATTTGAAAAAACATGCATGAAAGTACATAAATATATATGAATACAACAATTAAATATAATTCACAGCTGAATGACTGTCAGACAAAGCAAAATTTTCTCTCCAGCTTAAAAAATTAGTTATCTTTGCAGTGTTCAGACCATTAATCAGAACTTCTGTAATACATAAAGAATACCAAGATTATCAACAGTCACATATACTTTGAAATTAGGGGACACATGTATTGACTTGAGGTTTGTTCCATTTGTGTAGAAGGTTTGTAAGGATTCGCCAGTAGTTACATTCCACCACTATAAAAAAATAATAAACAGACTTTCAGTTAGGTGAAAGAAGTTCAGAATAGAATCTATTAACAGGCTTAGCATGGCTAACCCAGTTGACTGCTTTTACCAAAGAGGTAGAATCAAAAATAAGACCATCAAATTAATTAACATTAAAAACAAACAATCTTTAAGTAGAATAAGTTTAGGACTAATTACTAAATATAAGGCTTTCAGATGAAAAGAAACTTCAAAAAGACTGAAGCTGTTAAATCTCAAGAAAACACATAAAATAAATTCAGGTACTGCCCCTTACCCCATCACAAAATGCAATCAATAGACATAAGCTGCAATATGTCCAAACATTTAAGAATTATGTATTTTCATATAACCAAACGAATACCTGAAACATTCATGTATCTGGCAGTGTGCCAGATAACTTAAGCTATAGCTGAATTAAAAACTTAGCTAGACACACAACAGGATTGATCATGTACACATTTGAAACCATTGGCAGTTTTTTTAATAGGACTGACTTCTTTTCGGTGAGATTACAATTAATATTTTTTAGAATACACAGTTAGTATTAACAACAAAGAAACCAAGAAACCTGCTACCATAGTCTGAAATTTCCCATTTCTCAGAAAAACTGTAGACCAATGCAAAACTGGACCTAACACAATCCAGCACAAAGCTGTTATTCCATTGTGCCAGTAAGAACTCTACCCTTTATTCTGACAGCATTTGAGTGCAGCAGCAAAATACCACAACAGATTACCTTCAGCTTTGATCACATTGAAAAGCAGATGGCATTACTACTTTTCAGCTTACTCATCTCATGAAATATGTAACATTATAGTTGTGTGCATAATACAGATTTGCAACTACACAACTACAATGCTCTGATTAAAACCACTGTTCCTAAAGTGCCTGTTATTTGATGGAGACCCCCTCAAAAAAAGAAAAAAAATTAACCAAACCAACAGTGGATCTTAATAAGCTTTTGAACCTTTGTTCTGAATAAATGAGCAGATGCTGTGCCAGTGGGTACCACTCACACAGCAAGTTCAATAGTACCCAGGTGGATACACCTCATCTGTGACTAAGATGACTCATTCATTCAAAGGTGTCAATCATGTAACTCTACAGTCCAACTCAGTCCAGCTTTTAGGAGTCCAGACTCCTGAAACGTTCTGGACTTTCCCTGACTAGTATCTCCCTGCAAAATTGCTCTGTGTGTGTGTGTTTTCATGCACATCATACACATCTATCTGTAGATCCTGAAAGAGAAGCAGAAATACAATACTTTCGGAAGACATTGTCACTGAACATGGTCCCACGACTGGGAAAAGACAAATGCCATACCCACTTTCACAAAGAGCAAAGAAGGTACTGGGAACTACAGGTCAGTAATCTTCACTGCAATGTCCAGGATTATTACGGAACAAGTTTTCTGGAAGTCATTTCAAGTGCCATGAAAAGCAAGGATGTGATCTTGAACAACTAGCAGAGGTACACCACAGGTAAATGATGCTGAAGCACCCACTTGACTTCTGCTGACAAGAACGGTGTCTCTCCAAACAGCATGGCAAGAGCAGTGGATGTGAGCAACCTTGACTTTAGCCATGCCAACAGCATGGTCTGCCATAGCATCCCTACAGCCAGACTGGAGGGATAAGGACTGGCTGAGTGGAATACAGGTAACAGAGTGAGCTGTTAGTTCAGTCACTGTGTGTGGAGCCCTGCCCAAGTACAAGAAAGACACTGACAAAGTGGAGCAAGTCCAGCACACGGTGATTAAGGTGGCTGGACACCTAGAACAGATGTCACGGAAGGCAGAGTACTGCATTTGTTTAGGAGGCTAACTGCTGCTAATAAGAGGGTTAGAGGTAACAGAGGTTAAAGATAACCCTCTTTACAGGGCCCAGAGGCAATCCTCTTGGATTTGGGACAATATTTCATGGGGCAAGGCCCTAAATAATTTTACCTAACCCCACAAACCACTTCTAGCAAGGGGCTGGACTAGAAGAATTCCAGAAGTCCCTAACATCCCAAACCATTCTACACTCCAAGGAGCATCACCATGCCATACCGTGTAACCACAAGACAAAATGAGGAGGAAGCTAGAAACAGAAAGTATGTCTTGTTCTTTGATATAAAATGAACATCAGAAGGTGCTTTCAAAACTAACTTAGAAATTTCAACTCTTTGTTACATGGTTACTGACTTCAAAGAATTAGTCTGATAGCATGTCTAACACCTAGACACTGACCAACACTCCACTAAACTCCATCCCTCCGAGGTGAGAACTTTGCCACCTGTCATTTCACACACACACAGATAACACCTTTCTAATAGCAGGCGTTGGCTATCACAAGGGGGAAAAAACCAACACAAAACCTCATGAGAAATTTAAAATTACAAAGAACCATTCACAGACTGAAAAAACGGCCATCTCTTCCCCCTGCCCAAAAAACATATGCCCAGTAGATGCCTGAACCAATGAAAGATTGATGAAAATACTGATTTCCTCCAAATATTACTTATAAAATGTCTTCCAAGGCAGAAACCATCACCTGCAATTTCTTCTGGATTTCTACTTATGACAAAATGTAAACCTCAGTATCTCAAAAAAAAAAAAGAAGTCTGATATAGAGCATAGAGCATTTTTCTGCTCACTATAATTGCTGTCAAAAATGAGTCATATTAAGGCAGACAAAAATGATTGGAATCTTTAAAATTAAAGATGCTAAGGAAGGACATTGCAAATGAAAATCTGAAGTTAGTAAAAACGGAAGGTATGGAGTTTGAAAACAAACCTGAATTCTTAGAAGACTTTTTCAGGGGACTTGCAGATATAAGAAGAAGTGAAAAGTGCTAGACCATCACAAAAATGAAGCGGCTTTGTGCTGAGTAAAATGTTTCAGGTCTGTTTATTGAATTAGTCTTAATTGTCAGAGAACTGCCATTTAGTAAGGTATGACAGGGTATTGTTTTACTTCAAGGCTTACCTTAAGATAGCCTCCAGATGACACAAGCATTTTACTGTCAGGAGAAAAGGAGAGGTCTGTTACCCAACCCCCATGTGTTGGTTCTCCTTCATCTACAGTAACTGGGGAGCAGAAATGAAGTAATGCACCTGTTAAAACATCCCAAATCTGAAAGAGAGGAAAGAGTATTTATAGAAGGAAACTTAACAGGGAAAAAAATGCCTCAAATAAGGAAACATGAAATGCATTTTCTGTATTAGAGGAAAAATATATATATATTCTACTTGAAGTGACAAAATAATTTTTAAAAAATCTTGTCTTAGAACTGTATCTTATATAGAGGATTTAATCACACACGTAATTCACAGTAGAATTATTATTAAATCATGTGAATCAGTTCCTTAGCATTCATGGACCATAAATCTATCAATATGGTTAGAAACTACTGCCTCATGTGGCAAATTTTGCTATTTTCACCCCAATGGTCACCACAATGCTATGGAATTAGACATGGAGGTCACAAACCATAAGAACTCTTCTGTCTGTGAATGGAATGATAAAATAACATCAAGCTTAGAGCAGTACCCTTATTTCTCCTTTGTCATCTCCAGTGGCCAAGAGTTTGTTATTAGGAGAGAAAGTGCAGCACCGCACACAAGCTTCATGGTCCTTCAGTTCATGAAGAACAGATGAACTTTCAAAGCTCCATATCTACATGGAAAACATTACAGAGGAGTGAAAGACAAGTTCAAAACCAGCTATGATTTCTGCTAAAAGGCACATAAGGTACATAAGACTTTTTATACATATGCATATTTGTATGTGAATTTATGTAAATGTATTACACTGTAGAGCCTGGTTTTCTTTTTTATTACCTGAATCACACAAGAATGCACTTGCTACAAATTACTGAACTGACTGTATGTATCTTTCCTTGGAATATGCCTTTTAATGAAACCTATATATTTACAAGGAAGTTTAAAGCTTCACAGAAACAGGATTCATCAACCACTTGAAAATTATATTTTAGAAATCTAATGGAATGTTTTAGGAACACAACGGGGCAGCCCCAGCTCACTAGTTTGTGCACCTGCCTTCTGAACCTATGAACAGAAACTTCACTGGAAGTCTCAGAAATTTTTCTTAACTTTACAAATTAAGATTGTCAGGCTATCAACAAATCAATACAGAGAAATAAACAAAGTGTTCTGCACAAAGCTGTGCATTAAACACACACTTTATTTGTACAGAAGCCACTGGGCTTAAGTTATATCCAAGATCAATTGCAAATGACTGCAACAGCTTTAGTAGCATGCTGACAGATATAGGAAATTTAAAACTAGAAATACAACAGGATAACTTGAATAATCACTAGTTACCTCAAAATGAAAAATACAGACTACTTTTCAGGACAAATAAGGCACCATTTTTATCTCTGTACAGAAGGTAACCAACCTTTGCAGTTTTGTCAGCAGAAGCAGATGAAAATTTACTACCATCAGGTGAAACAGCACAGGAAAGAACAGCACCTCCATGGCAAGCAAAATCTTTTTCTGGGTTCCCAGTAGTGATATTCCAAACCTACCACATATATACAGAAATAAAAAGTTACTTTTTTTAACACAGTAACAAGGTAAAAACACATCTTACACAACAATATATACGGGATAAAACTCAGCTAGATAGTTCTAATGTGGCCAACATTTTGTTATACTCACTGGTATAGTTAAATCAACAGTGCAGATCTTAGTGAAAACAGAAAATTCACAATTTTGTCTTCCAAGTCAGCTTACACTTTACAATTGATTCAGTAAAATGTGTGCCCACACAAAACACAGGAAATACCAGATGTTACAAGAGACAGTCAAATGTGTTTGATGTGATTTCTCAGTTCACAGACTTTTACTCACCTTAACAGTTCCATCAAATGACCAAGAGAGAATTTTTGAATTTTCCAGAAGTCTAAAATCCTTGATTGCTTCCTTGTGCCCTCTTAGAAACAAACATTCACTCAATTGCCAATTCCATACCTAATCATAAAAATCAAATACACTTTTTAATAAAGTGAAACAGCAAACATAAGAAGCATGAACTAATTTTTTATTTTTAAGTAATGGGACTAATAACAACTTCTTATGGTAGTGGTAATTAATTAAAATGCTAGATATTGAAGTGGCCCATAATGGAGATGCTGAAGATTGAGGGTGCCATAGCATTTAATGGTCAACCTATGACAGAGTTCCTTATAATACACATATAATCTTATCTGTAAAGTGAATTTGATACTTAAAATTCACTGGTGATTAAAAAAAAAGAAAAGCAGCAAACCAACTTTCAGGCACCTCAGTAGTTTGGGGTTTTAAACCTTTGATTGTTACAACATATAGACTTTTTTCACCTGGCAGACCTCATCTTTTGCTTACTTCAATTAGATTTCTTTTATAGTTTTAAAGGGCATTTTTAATGAACTGCCATTTATAACAAAATGACACTTCTGTTTTCAATTCAACTATTCACTGCAAAATGAGCTATGTGAAATTTTTTATTCAGGAACTATATAAGCATCAATTTATTTTAAGCAGCAATGATTTAAGAGTTTTCAAAGGAACAGGTTTCCTGCAGCAGGGTGAACAGAAAGCTGTGTGTGCAGGGGACGGTCCCGGGGCTTCAGCCCACCAGAGGGAGCTGAGGGCCAGCACAAACGCTTCCCACGGCAGAGCCAGGAGAAGGATCCCAGGCTGAGGATCAGCATCCAGGAGTGCTTTGGAGGTTTTGTTCAAACTCCAGGATCGGCTGTGTGGGCTCCTGAAGGCTCCTGAGCAGCTGGACCACGTGCCTAGGGATCCTGCCAGCACTCTGAAGTGCTCTGCAGGACAAACCAGGGCTCAGCAAGCTCCCAGTGAGACACAGATCTTTACCGCAGAACGGCAGCCCTGGGGTGGATAATGCTAACACAGACACACCAGAATGCACCCCTGGAGCAAACCCACCTCCTGAGAGGCAGAGGTTCCTCATTCGAGCCCACATTAGTGCAGCCACTCTACTTCTACTGGTTTTCAGCACTGCACTGGACAGGGTGGGCACACCAGCCTGCTTAGAGACTTTTTCCATCATTCCCCAAGACAGTGGAAGCAAGCACACTGACAAACCTACAGCATCCCAAACCCTCATTGCAAAACTGCTGAACCACCTTGTTTGACAGCTAATGTTCCTTCTACTCTTCTCAAAGCCTTTCTAGCATCCACAGCAATAAGAATAGAAAATCTGTAATATTCATTATCACATCAGGCATAAATAAAAGCTACTCTTCCTACAGTCCCTTGCCCCTGGATGGAGCAATGCAGAATACAGTAGTCATTCACTGAGTTTATGTTATCTATAGTATAAAAGCCTTTATTTTAAGTAAGTTACAGCATTATCTTTTTCAATATTGCCCAAACCTGCATAACTGAATCATGAGCACTTGAGATGAGAGTCTGGCAGTCGGGTGTAAATCGACAGTGCTGGACAGATGTCCTGTAGGCCTCCCAGGACTTCAGAACCTTCCCATCTGACAACTGCAGTACCTTTATAATGAAGAATACAATAATTGCATTTATTTGACACACTTGAGGAAAAAAGAACATGCAAATTCTTTCTTAAATTACATGAGATTGTAAATACATGATTTTAAGTCACTGAATTGGAACAACCAAAATTTCTTATTAGCTTAGTCTGGGTAGAATGAAATTCAGTGCTAGATTATTAGCATTACCTTTAAGCCATTTTAATTTAGACATCACAGTAAATTGAAGTACTATATTGAAGAAGATGAGTGCATTAAGTCATTCAAATAACATTTATTTTAAAAGAAAAAGCAGAAAGAAGAGTGTTTTCCCACTGTTTTTTAAAAACAGAATTAGGATTTAATACCTTTATTGTTCCACTCTCCTGTCCAAAAGCTGCAAATTTAAGATCTTCACTTAAGCAACAGCAGGAAATGGGGGATTCTTGGGCTGCTGTCTGCATAATAACATTGTCTGTATTTCCATTGATAAGCTGTAAAATAGGAAGGTAATTAAGGTATTACAATATTTTAAAATTTAAACTTAAATAAATTATCATATAGAGCTGAGAATGCCAAAGGGAACAGTATGAACTTTAAATTACAAGTTACTTTCATAAACCACTTGGGCTGTTGCTGTACTTAGCACTTGGTATGGCAGGGCCCACAGTAGTGAGAGTGCAGCCACTATTTCCTTGAGTGCAAATCTGTGCTCACACCTCTCACTGCCCCAGTTTGAGATGATTCCCTCAGCTGTCACACAGAGCTTTGGAGCATTACATAATTTGCTGTGTAACACCCAGTCTATAGGTGCTGTACACATTACACACTGCTGTGCACATCTGAGCCACCTGGAGGGCCCACAGACCCCCATCATGAAGGGATGAGTTCTGATCCTCTGTATCCAGACTGTTTCAACATCAGCATAGAAATTCACCTCAAACTCTTATTTTTTCACTTACTAAACTAGACACAGTTTCTAGATACAAAAATGTTATCACACACGGAGTCATCTGTGACAGATTCAACTCCTAAAATCCAAGAACAAGAGGTTCTTTCAGTGCTTCCTCAGTTTTCTACTGAGATTTGCAGGTAACAGCCAAACATACTAAAACATTGGTAAATACACCTTACTTGTAAATTCTTCTGATTGTAGATGGCTAAAATCATCACTTCACCATTGTGAAACACAACATCTAGTTCACTCTTCAGCACAGCATCAGAAGACTTGCACACCTTCTTTGTTTCCCAGATCTGTTGAAGAACACAGTGTTTCATTAGCTTTATTAAAGAACAAGACAAAACTTGTTGAGTAAAAGCACCTGAAACCGAAGGCTTATAAAGTTTAAGCAACACTGACTTTTTAAAACATGAAAATGAAAATTCTGCTGTTCTTGATACTGGGGAAAGTTGTGCTGTTACAACAGTGATTCCAACAGATGAAACAGAACTTTTTTTTCCAGGCTGACTACAAGACTTCCCTGTGTGTAGAGTCACAGCTGTAACATCCAAAATTTTCTAATACAAAGAGCAGCATTAAAGGCCAATTACAAAAAGTATTTCAATTGCTTTCAAAATTTCAAGAATGTATGTGTTAACTTGGGAGAAAGGGAAAGGCTACCTTGGTAAGATATAGTTATATTTTCACAGGTTTTAATGAGACATTACAATTACAGTAATCTATCCTAAATACTAACAGGCAAATATACCTAACAACAAAACATATCAAGTCTGCTAGAGTCCTGAAAAACCTTCAAAATTCCCAATTCAGATAAAGTGTAAAACAAAACAGAAGGTTATAATTACTCTTGAAGTGCAACCAGACTTTAAAAAAATCATATAGATAAAGAGGAAATTTAGTTAAACAGTAAATAAAGCAAAAAGCCAGCACATTTTACAGTATATAGAAATTACTTTATAACAAATATTTAAATTTATATTGACTATAAACTTACATTAAAAATACACAAGCATATTTTAATGTATTTTATATATGATTTTACAATAAAAAATTCCTTAAATGGGTGACTTAATACCTATCAAAATTCAGATATTTCAAAAAAGAAAAGTTCTCTTACGCGTATTGTCTGGTCATCAGATGAAGTCAGAAAAAAAGATCCGTCTGGTGAAAACGTCACACAGTGAACCCAGCTCATGTGTCCTCTGCAATATGCCACTTTTGATAAAGACTTAATATTCCATAACTACAATAAAAACATGAAACAAAAACTTAACAGTATTTAAATTGCTTTTACAGTGAAAATAGTGCAAGTACACTAATTACTTACGAATTGCTTACTTACTTACTAAGACACTTAATTACAATGTCTTTAGTATTTACTTAATTCTTATTCTGAAATCAAATGTAACAAGAACTGTGCCTGCTTATCGGATTTCCATGGTCAGGGAAATGGAATCAGCAGCCTCTTTGACTGCCATGATTTTAAAAGACACGGGGGGAAAAAAAAATCACATTACAAAGAAAATACAAGTTCTACTTGACTGTACAGATTGAAAAACCTAAAGATCCCAAGAAAACAACAACAAAAAACCCTAAACTAACCCCAACCTTGATATTTGTACATGCTAGCCTCAAAGTTATCCCAGATGTTTCCTTCCTTCTTATGCACCAGCACACAGAAGGAGAGAGGGTTTGGTTTGAGTTTAGCAATACCCCTGAGAGTGACAAGAATAGCTTTAGATACACTTAGTAGACTAGTCTAGTTTTAGATAAATGTGGGTTCCATTGTCCAAAATGAACATGTAACTTTAAAACATTATTTCCCAGGTGGTATTTTAAATTTGGGAAGCAAATGAAAATTAAAAAGAATGGAGTACACCAAAAGCCTGCTAAAACCAGCATTTGTTTTATCTCTGCATGTGAGAAACTCTCGGGTCAAATGTAGCATTTTAAATTGCAAGTAGCCTACAGTGGTATATGGCAGACACTTACCTCAACAGAGCAGTGAGACAAAGCAACTGCTACTAACTCATCCCCAGGACAGAAGTCACAGTATTGGATTGTGCTGTGATGGCTGACAATGACTTGAGTTAACAAACCACAGGTGTTGATGTCAAAAAGCTGTGAACACATAATTGCAACAGAAGCCCTGTTTGAATGAATTCACTACTGACAAACAGCTCAACACTCTACATTCCTGAATTCAGAAAGTGTTTCTCTTAGTCACAGGTTTGTTGACCACATATTTTTATTTACTCACTCTTGAAATCAGGCACTTCTGTCTGAAAGATCTTAATGGCCTGGAATTTTATCTGTAATCATAATTTCCACCTATACTGTAACACTCCACCTCCAAAAGGTCACTAAAGTGAGGTACTTACCAAAAGCTTATTTTTGGCTACCACCAAAATCATGTTACCATTTCCGGACCAAGAGCAACATTTTACTAAAACCTCCACATCATCTGGTTGTTCATCTGCATTTTTAAAGAAATCTTTTATCTCAATGCTTTTCAGTTCATTTCCTGAGCGTGCTTCCCAAAGCTGGAATAAACAGAAAATAGACACAATCTACTGGCTGATGTAGGTACAGAATACAACAGGAGAGAGCTCCCAACTACTTCTTAATAAAAAAGGGCAGAGAATAAAATAGAAAAACCCTTTGTAACTTTCCCTAGTCAACAAACAGCATTAGAATATTCACAAGTCCAAATTATTCATATACTAAAAAAAACAAATTAAGAAATAAAAACAAACCACAAAGAGGATTATGCTGTAGCAGAACCTTCTCCTTGGGTTTTTCCCTCCCATCATTCCAGCTACAATGCTGCCTGAACTTCTACTTAAAGAAAGAATAAAACCAAACATGACACCTGCCCTGCAACTCTGTAAACAATCTATTCACCATGAGAAATCTGGTACACATCTAGCTTTGTACCTTAATTTCATTGAGGAACCTGTCAAAAATCTAGGGAATATTCCTATCCTCTTCACCATATTTTTCCCTATGAACAACAGCTACAGCAATCCTTCTTTCCTGATACTTACACTCTCAGAAAAACACAAACCTCTCAGTTTTCTTCTAGAGCATACAAGAAAACGGCACATGGAAATTGCTCTTAACTTTTATGTCTCCTGATGATTCATTTTCAGAGATGACAAAACTTTCAATTAACCTAAAAACTTACTACTATTTCTAGTTAAACAATTTTTATTCCCCACTCGTGTTTTCTTAACAAAGTGCATTAGGGGGCAAAAACATTCAAAATGAGGCTAGTTAGAAATTATTTGCAACTACAAGCAGTTTTTTCCCCTCAGTACTGGACAAGCCATTTCAAAATGCTGCATTACAAATGGGACCAATAATCAACTGTTTCAGGATTTAATTCATTAAAGCTGGTCATGCAGACACAAAATTTTCTTATACATATTTTGCATTTGATGCAAAACCTGCCCATCCATCATCAAAACAAAGGGCTGATTTAAAAATATACTGCATACCTTTACTGTTCCATCTGTCGAGCAGCTAGCAACATACTCATCATTTGGTGAAAATCTGCAGTGATTGACAGAATTTTCATGACCTATCATCGTATTTCTACAGTATTTTTTATTCAAATCCCAAATCTGTAAGAGAAATAAACATATAAATATCACCACATTAATGAATTATTCAAAAACAGATCGTTCATTCTCTTCTCAAAATCATACAGGGGCAACCAAAACACCACTTTTATTTTTTCTTAGTTTTACCCACATGCTCATGGACTGGATGCTATGCCCTGGGCTACCCTACAATTTACCTCTGTCTGGTAAGATGCATGAAAACTATTAACATCAGAATTACATAAATCTAAATCTCTTAAGTTAGTCTTGAACAGTCTGAATATCATCAGACCAAAGCCCTCACCTTCATGCCCTACCAACAGAGGACTTGCCCATTCTCCTTTGCTGAGTATAAACACTCCATTCTGCCTTGCTGAAATCTGATAACAGAGCTGTGGTCAATACTCTTGATCTGTTGCCATGTCTCCTCTACCAGGCTCATTTAAAAAAACATTACTTCACCATGTTTAGATAAATGTCTACATCAACAACTACCCTGTTATGACAAACAGCATGAGAATAATCTCATCGTTTTCCACTTACTTTGATGAAAGTGTCATTTGAGCAGGTGGCCAGAAGATACTGACCACTCTTGTTATTGAACTGGCAGCAATTGACCTGCTCCGAGTGTTCTTCATACACACACCTACACTGGCCTGTTCTTGAATTCCAGACCTAGGCAGAATTAAAAGATAAAACACACTTTTAAAGTAATTGTTTTTAAAAATCTGGAAATTATGCTGAAATACAGATAAAGTCCTAAATCACTACTAATAATACCTCAAAAATATTTTGAAGAGGAAAGATTATATATTTAAATAAAGAAGCAAGACATTATGAAGGCAAAGGTCATAATTCAAATTAGAATCTGATAAATTCTGGAATTTCTACAAGATTTTGCTACTATAATGAGGAATTAAAAATCCCAACTATTTCACAGGTAACAGAAAAGAAGCACTAAAAAAAGAGTTATGAATAGATTCATCTCATGTTATGAAAAGGACTGGACTCACACATTATGTTCTAGTTAAAAAGAAACATCAGATGATACAAATAAAATAAGTGGCTAATTCTGCATGCATGATGTTAACATTAAATATCTTTTATTTTATGTAACAAGTGGGGCTTTTCTGTTTGTCAAGTATTAAATTATCCACGTAATATTTAAGACAGTTTAAAACACCTTTAGTTTTAAGAATCTGTGCTGAGTTAGTTAAACAGAAATCCAAATTGTGAGTTTGAAAAAAAGGATCACCTTTTCTTCATTCCCTTACCTTGACTTTTTTATCACTTGAACAAGTTGCTACAAATTCACCATCTGCAGAAAAAGCGCAACAGAGTATTTCATCATCGTGGGCATTTATCTCCAGGAGTCTCTCTCCACTTTCTGCTTTAAACACCTAAACCAAGGAACAGTAAAACCTTATAATTTGCAGACAGTTTGAAAACACGTATATAAGTTTCTTTTATCATCTCAAACAGCTCTCTTTATGCAAGCTCTTAAAAAAATGGGTTGATTTTTGAAAGCATTCATAATTTCAGGGACAATAACGTAATTGTAAAGTCCTGCAAGGATGATCGAAATTGTAAGAGAATTAGCGAAAATTGATTTTTCAAAATACTTCTGTTCTACCCCCACTCTAAGCTAAGAGCCATGCCCTTTCACAGCCTATTCTAACAGTAACTGGAAAACACAATCTATTCACAAAATCTAAGATATTCATAAAACTACAAATTCCAGTTTGATATGCATGGGACACCCATGCATC
The DNA here is from genome assembly GCA_034509185.1 of Euphonia xanthogaster. Lineage (NCBI taxonomy): Eukaryota > Metazoa > Chordata > Aves > Passeriformes > Fringillidae > Euphonia > Euphonia xanthogaster. The sequence goes on along the minus strand of JAYDZK010000056.1, from coordinate 44,767,795 downwards.
TAAAGTAAGAATTTAAACAAAATTGATGATTGGAAGAACAAAAAACCAAAAATAAGTGGAGAAAAATTGATAGGAAAATTGTCACGCATTCCAGTCTCAAGTTAGACACAGGCAATGAAAGGGCAGTTGGGGAAAAGTGCTACATAATAATCCATTTCCTCAAATTCTGGGATTTAACTTTACAGTGTGGGTTGGGCAGGGGGTGGAAATCAGGTGTCCTTTTCCATCTTAGGTTACATATTCTTAAATATTAAATATTATTAAAACAAACCACAAGGTGTTCTTTACAGCACTTTTCAGATTTTTTTTTTACGGAACAGACATACCAATGACAATTAAATGGTTGGTATTTGTTCAAATTAGAACATAAGTACTGAAGGAACAGGAAATCTTCACAGTAAGTTCTGCAGAGTATCTGCTCTTAATCCAGCAATCATTTTTTTAAGTAGCCTTGAAAACTGAAAAGCTTAAGCCATAATTAGAAAAAAAATGAATAAGCTCAAAGTTAAAAAACAAAAAAAGGATTATGGCTAATTTTCCTATTATTTCTTCAATAAAAGTTTAGTTTAAATGTAATTGCAACCCAGAGATTTTCTTGGGTGTAAAATGAAGAAAAAAACAAGCAATCTGCAGTGTCAATAATGAGGTCATTAAGTACAGAAGCCCAGCACAGCAACTACAGCACAGCATGAGTACATCCACCAGGCATCTCCTAAGTGGATGCCATGATCATAATTCCGTACAGGCCAGCAAATAAAAGAAGCAAATAAAAAAACCCAGTAACAACACAGTAAGTAGCCAAATGAGCAGCAACTTAGTACTCAACTTCTCAAGCATCCAAAACAATACCAAAGGTTTGCAGCAAAGCTGTTCTTTTCCCTTACCTTTGGCTGTCTGAATATGGGTACTTTACCAGGTTACTGGCTGGCTGATTGCTAGTTTTCTTGAGAGCTGGCTGACTCCCCTCCAGGCAGACTGCTGGCAAATTTATATTAGTCACCTTCCTCTCTGTCTCTTCTAAACTGCTTTCTAAGTACTTTGGGCCTGTATCCAATTTAATACCATCCTCTGCTTCAGGAATTTTCTCCACAGATGTATTTCTTATGCATTAAGGCATTTAACTAATTAAACACTAAAGTGGCATAACATCCACTACCATCTCATATAGATAGTAAAGCTCTACCCAAAACATCTTACTGCTATTCAGTACTGTACAACGTCTACCGTGACTGGAAATAACATTTTTGGCAAGCAAATATTAAATAAGCTGGGGTGCATTGCTGGGCTGTGACCTTTTCCATATCATCTCATGTTCACACATTAGGGCAGTGAGGGCATAAACCCTAAAATCCCACCACTGAGCTCTTGAAGATAATGCTTACTATTCTGAACATGCAACTTGGCATTTATGCAACAATACATCCTTTTCAATCATTTGTCTCCAATTACGATCTAGATCCAAATATTTCCACATAGCAACAGAAAAAAAGTGACAGGACTGTTTAACAAATGTTTTTGAAATGGTACACAGCACCTCTTTTGACTCATTCACAGGTGTCTTACCTGAAGAGTTTTATCAGCTCCACATGATGCTATTCTTTGTCTATCCTTAGAAAAGCAGGCATGGTAAACTGCATTTCTATGTGGACGAACAACCAGACGGTAGAGATTTTTCAAGGATTTTTTATTTCTAAAGGGTAAGACAATTATTTAGATGAGTGCCTTTGTATTATTCAAAATCATTTCTAAGAAGATTAACACTTTTTCACACATCTTGAGCAGCAAGCTTTATAAACAAACAAACCAACCCTCTACACCCTACCTCTCAGCCTTCATGCTGAACTAATAAAGGAAGTACAAATTCCAACATTCACTCAAAGGTTTATATTGTGCTCCAACAGCTCCAGCTTAGATATCAAGAAAGATAACAGTTTTATGATCTGAAATATGCTATTTCCAAATATAGACTTTTTCCTGAGAATTCTTGTTCTCCTGCAGAACTCCTCCTTTTCAAGCATATTAAAAAACGCTAGTAGATTTGCTTAGTTCTGTGCAAATTTCCTTAATTTCCATGACAATGGCTCGATTCTTATAACTAGAGAGCTAAATAAGATCTGTGACTATCACCACTTTTCAATCACAGATTAGGTACAGGATCTAACTCACCTTAAATGACTCTTGCCTCACTTCAACAAAAACTTAAGAGCTAGCAGCAATCACAGTCACCCTGTTTAGCCAGATCTTAACACAGACAGCTGGCACTGCAATGAGATGACTTGGTGATGAATGATCAAAACCTCTCTCTCCTGAACTAACTGGATATTGACTCTCCTGAACTGTGCAATTTCCAAAGAGTTTTGCTAAATAAAATCACCAAATATTCAAAGAGGGCACTAATCTGCCTGGCTTGTACTATAACTGCTTGACATGGAGTCACTCTGTTTTATAAGCACCAAGTACTACAAATATCAGAAGAGAAACATCAAACAGAATCAAAGAGAGTTATGTGGTCAAATGACTATTGGACAAGGCTGGGAAAATGTGTAGATCTGTATATTTTTTTCTTAAACAACTTCAAAAAATGCAGTAACAGCAAAGAATTGTTTAAATTGGAGAAGTTTCAAGATTGTGTAGAGATTACAATTTCCCATCTCGTCGCTACTTTATAAAACTTTGCATGTTGGCACAAATGCTCTCCTTTTTAAAGTTGCAGTTTACTGTAAAACCTAAAAACATACACTAACATACCAAATACTGGCACTACAATTCTAACTTTAAAATAAAACTATTTAAAGAAGATTCAAAGTATCATATCATCATCTTTGCATTGTTATTAAAAAGGAACAATAATTGAATACAGAAGTAAATATTTTACTCAATTTATTTTTATGTAATTATTGCTAAGTTGTCACCTTACATATCATGGGTTCCCCTTCTCCCACAAGTTCTTGAAAATTATTACATCTTCTTTCCCCAGAAGAAAACCCCAGCAGTTCTTACACAGATCCTTTTATTACCATACATGGTATTTAGTTGCACATTAAATTACTTCCTTGGTCAAGGGATCAGCATATCAGCAGATGGGCTGCAGCTACTTACATCCACTCCAAATAAAATGTTCCTGTTTCCCTTTGAGCATGTAGCCTGGCCTGTTGATACACCTCTGATGTCTCTGGCTGGCAAAGACCCAGCTGAATGATGTCAGGAAACGGCTGCCGTCCAAGTAGGTGCCCATTTAAGGACAGAAACTCCTGGAAATTCTCACGCACTGTGCTATCCTAAATACAGAGCAGACATTTGATAACAAATTTATCTTAGGATTTATTTCCTTGTTTTTTAAAATTTCTATACAGCTAATATTATAACAGAGGCCCTTAGCACTATTTTTCTATTAAGCTATATTAGCAAATACATACAGTAGATTGAAGTATTTCATTATCCTATTCAGAAAGCACAATATCCTTATTTTTCAAACAAAGAATACTAGCAATAGTGATTTATTCATTAAGCAGTGTGAAATATCAAAAAGACTATTCCAAGTGGTCAGCATAATTCTACACCTCCTCAAAAGCAGAGTACCTTACACACCCACCCCTAGGTATTGATCACTATAGCTACTGAGTTCCATGGCCAACCACTTACACACTGAAGCTCAAACAAACAGAAAGATGAGTTTCCTTCATCTTTACCTTCTCCAAATTAAAGTTCAATTTAATATTGGTTTCATGCTTTGGTTTTGTAAGCTTTCTATACACCTGCCATATACATACATCCAACCAAATGCAATTACAAAACAAAAAATTGTATTTGGAACCAACTGATCATTTACCTTTTAAAATCATACCTTTTGATCCAGGACTGAACTATATTCTACATATTCATGAATCAGGTGAGCAGGCCCCACCAATTCTGTTTTAGCTTTAATCCAATCTAAAGAAAACATAAGATCACGGAGCTCCTAAAAGAAATACAAATTTAAGTTCAGAGTATAAGTTTCACAAAAGAATCTACTTAGGGGAAAAAGAAAAACACAGGAAATACATTAGGTATTTAATATACTTCAGTACAACTGTCTCTGGTTGAAAACTTAAGCAATTTCCTGTTTCCTGCATCTTAATTGTTCAGTTATAAAAATTCAGTGTACAGAAGGCTAAGTTTGTTATTTTAAACTGCTCTGTGATACAGCTAGTCAGACAGGAGATGGAGGTACAGAGCAATTCTTGGCTTCTACAGCACCTGTTTTTTTAACACTGAAAAAAGCTTCTTCTAGTTCAGTCTAGCAAAGATCACTGCTAATAATGATTGTTGATCTTCCCAAGAGATGCTGAAACTCCTAAAACCACTGGTAAATGATCAAGGGAGTCCTGCCATAACGTCCTTTCATTCCTTCAGTGCTCTGGCTTGTATCTTATCAGGCCCTATGGACTTGTGAACATTTGACTGATTCAGCCAGTCCCTTAAAATTTCACATCTGTCCCCACAGATGAAAAGTCCCTGTTCCCACACTCATAGTCCTCCAAACCAAGGGGCTGGGTATACAAGGTCTGAGAGTATTATTAAAGACTCAGGTAAAAAAAAACTTTGAACTTTATCCCTATTAGTTAGATCACTATCTTTAACAAGCATTGGTACAATGCTTTCTTTAGCTCTCCTCCAGAAAAACTGCTTAGTGGCAACAGGTGTAAAACATATTCCAATTTAAAATCAATAAATACCATAAGGATTAAAAGATTATCATAATTAAACAAAGAAAAAGAATACCTCCTAGCTTCATTAGCTTTCCAACAAGTAGAAATCATTTCTAAATAATGAAAAATGAGTGATACATAGAATATAAACTCTAGGAAGCACATAGTCCCAATAAGCAAGGCTTAAGACTTCTGAGAATCTAATTCTACAAAATGTAGAAAGGCTGCCAATAAAAACATTTTCACAACATATTGGAACTAAAGATACTAAGAAATAAATATGATTCAAAACACCTAGACTTGTGACCAACATTAATTATGAAGATTCCTTTAAGAGATAGATCCATGAAGTGTATTATATAAGTCAGATGAACCATCTTGAAAGAAGCTCAAATGAAAAGGATTGAGTACTTCTGAAATAAAGCAATTAGCAACCATTACCAAACACTATCCAAGACATCTGAAACTCAAATTCAAGTGAAACTACCAATTATTAATCTTTCTGCATGATTTCCTTCTCATAATAGCTCAATATCTAAAGAAGAGTAGCTGGCAAAAATGACAGTAATTTTTTTAAGGTGCCAAGACAATTCTGGAAACAAGAGACCTGCCATCTAGCTCTTGATGGGGGCTTTTTGCTATTTAAATCAGATAATGAATTTTTACACACAAATCTCTACGACACAAGAGGAAAAAGCTAACAAGACTTCTGAAGACAAAAATGTAATTAACTGATAAAATGCTCTGATGAAATCAATTTACTTGTATTATTACACAATAAAGAGAACTTGGGTTTTCAGAAAGGTTTAGAGAAGACTTCTTATTAAAGCTTCTTAAAAAGGAAAAGAAAACCACAAGCCATTATGATACAAAATAGGAAATCTTCTAAAGCACTGGTTGAAAAGACAAGACTTCTACCCTACAAAGGGTAGAAATAAAGCAATTTTTGTAAGGGACAGTGATTATCAGAGGACCTCCTAAAGACTCTACGTTGAGTGTTCACCCAGCTGGACTAAAATCAAGGGCAAGAGAGGCTCAGCTGGGAGAAGGCTTGGAGGGAAAAGCAGAGGTAAGATTGGGTGAAAAAGGGAGGCACAGGACACCTGTCAGAACCCACCTGCTGCATTTTGGCACCTGCCATGTGATATGCTAGAAAGTTATACCAGTACATGCAATCCTCTTGAGACAGAACAGGTGTATTAAGCTTGTAGTATTTCTTGTACTGATTTACTATGTTTTTATGTAGCTCCTGCAAAGTGAAGAAAAACACACTTTTGGCACTGAGGACTTTTAAGTATTATTATTACATTGTAAATAGCATTGAGGAATACTATTATTTCTCAATTGTAATACATTAACAAGTGAAATAAAAAGCTTACCTTCCAAAAACTGTACACCTAACCTAATTTACTGCTAAAGACTTCTCCAGAAACATTCTCTGTATATTGAAAGACAGAAAAGCAAGCTGTTAATCCTCCTTCTCAGAGTGAGATTAGCTACCAAATCTCTCATCTTAAATGTGGGTAGCCAACAGCAGCAACAAAAAAAAGGATCCTTCCAAAGCAAGACAAAAACTTGCCTTTTCTTCATATCTACTCTTTCTGCCTTGTCTTTCAGAACTGAAATTGAGCCCAACTTATAGGTCATCTTTCTGAAAGTACTGCCTTAAATTGAAAAAAAAAAGGGGCAAAAAGCATTTCTCTGCATTTAAGAAGTAGTTTTCTATTCTGGTAGGGCCCTGATGTCTTCAGAACCAACAGAGGAAGATTACATCTCCTGCTGGAAACATTGGATAGAGAAATAATGGTTATAGAGTCTTCTCTCAGTGCAGTCTCTTAGCTGCAGATGGAACCATCAAGAAACCCCCCCACAGTTTCAAACTGAAAATAAATATTTTTACTTGGTCAGCCTTAAGTTAAATTTAATTTGGACCTATGCTATGAAGCTACTCAGGGCACCATTTAACCAAGCAGCATTTTCTGAAAGATGCCCAGCTTCGGAGAGTAAAGTTGAATGCAAGTATCAGCTGACACGTTACCTGAAGCTGGTTGCGATTCTTCTCTGTGAGAAAGTCAAGCTGAAGATCATGTAAATAATAATGGAATGACTTCCCATTACGATCACAGAACAACAGTGATTTGTTAACAAATTCCTGCAGTATATCTTCAACTTCTTCAGTTTCCATATCCCAAAGAATACAGAGAACCTAAAAAATATTTACACATAAAACAGAGAAGAGAATCAGAACCAAGCTGCAATATGATTTGTATGAATATTATAAAAGGCTACCGATTAACTGTCAATAAAATGCATACTAAGAAATACAGACACAAAGGGTAACCAATTCAGTAAGTTACCAATTTCTTCATATCATACCACACCACAGAACAGATATGAGAAGTTAACCTATCTTTTGTCTATTTGTGCTGATTTATGGTGACCATAAAAGGAGACAAATTCCACATAACAGTTTTCAAGCTTTCAGTGAGCTCAATTACAATCTAATTAAAGAACAATATATAGAATGCAGATTAAGCTTAAGTGGTATTCACATTCTTTGAACAGAGAGACATAGTTCTCTCTTCCAGGATTTTTCCTGGGTAAGGCAGTGAGAAGCTCAGAGAAGAAGAGAACAATTCTTACCTCTACTTGCTGCTCCTGTTGTTTGGCACGTGTGGAATGTTTTATGGAGGTTGTTTACCATGAGTGATTTGTTAATTGGGTTCTGGTTACTGTTGTTTGGATTGACTGGCCAATTGGGTCAAATCTTTGTCGTGACTGTCAGGAGACAGTCACAGGTTTTTCTTTAGTAGTGTCTTTTTAGTATAGTATCTCTTTAGTATAGTTATAATATAGTATTAGTGTAATATACCATAGCTTAATAAAGCATTTCTTCAGCCTTCTGAAATCATGGAGTCAGAGCATTGATAAACTTAAACTGTATGAATATGTTTATTCAGTTATGAGTATTTTAGTTTCACTACTAATGCAATAATGGAACAAATCTACCCAATCTAGCAATTATTATTAAGTTACATACCGTAGAAGTTATACATGACAATTATAAATTTTGAGAATTCTTTAAGGTTGTTGTTTGTATCTCACTAAAAATCACAAGGTTTCTGCACTGCTCTTATTACCTTAGTAGGTACTTTAACATCTTTTGGGAGGATAGAGAGGTCTTTATAGTAGTCTTTGTAATTGTCATCCAGTTGCTCAACACTTATGGACATTGCTTCATCAAGGGCTTCGTAATCATAGGAGGAAGATTTTCTTATTCTTCTAAACTGCTTATTCTGCAGCTGCCGGAGATAGTATTCCCAGCGGCTCGGGAAGTCTCGGAGTAATGCACCTATCAAGGATATCACGAGAGGAGAACCTGAAGGAAAAGATTAAATCAAATTTAGAGGTCATCAAGGAACACAATCCAACAGTTGATGGTCACGTGACTGAAACAGGTAATATTCCCAATACACTGATTAAACTCTCAGGCGTGGAGCTGAGATATATAAAATAAACACTCCATGTAGACATTTGCAAACTCCCCAAATTTAAGCGTAATTGTGGTGCAGAGAGAAAATATACTGAAGAAAACTACCCAAAAATCAACATGAGACTTCTGCTAAGCTTAAAAAACCCTCCAAAATATTTAACAAGCCCTTGTATTTTACTTAACATATGTAGTATTAAAGCATGTTCCCTTCTCTATTTTTAAGTCAAGATATAGAAGAAAAAATATTATACTCAGTGGTAAATTGTACAACAAAGAGCAACTAGAATACCTTTGCATTCTCTTACAAGAGAGTTAGCTTGTTCTGGAAGTTCTGATATTTTCATATTCACAAATAGTGATAAAATCTCCAGTCCTTTCTCATGTGCTAGTCCACTTTCCACATGAACCTCGTATTTATTGCCTAGAAACAGAAACATGGAAAAAATTTCAACTAATACAAAAAAACATATGGAAATTCAAAGTATTTTCCAAGCAAAATCTGAAGCAAAGGTTGATGACTTTTTGCATAGTATTTTATAGGACTAAGAAGAGTATAAATTCTACTTATCAAAATCAGTTTGCATTAGAGATACATATACAGAAAAAAAACAGACTATAAGCTAATAATTACAAATGCATTATGGGCAGCCACTGGTGAATAGTGTAGAGATAATCAGTCTAACAGCACCAGTGTCACAGAGGCTAATTTCTGCTGTTGAGAATTACTGCACTCATCAATGTAAACACATAACTTTCAAGATAACATACAACACTTGTTTCACAAAGAGCATAAAGTCTTCCAAAGCAGAATTCTAAAACCTTGCCACTTGTGCACAGATTGATAGACAGATTCTATCAGATTCTTTTTGAAAGCTCACAAGAACAAACTGCAGACACAGACACACAAAACCTGTGGTGCAGGAGAGGAAACTGTTCCTTACCAGCTACAGCATCTGTTACACTCCTGTCCCTGCTTGTGATGAGTACCTGACATTGATTATCGAATGCTTTTAATACCCATGAATCCCAAATGTCATCCAGGACCAAAAGAGACCTAGTGAGAGAAAAAATACTTCAGATCAACTATTAATGCTAAAATAAATTATTGCATTTTAATAAAGAAAAGACATTTTCATAATTTACAAAGTATCACTGCATAATTTTTTTTACATTAGTATGCAGAATATCTTAATAGTATGTCCACAGCACAGTAACAAAGCTGGTAAAGGGTCTAGAAAATGTCCTAAGAGGCACAGCTGAGGGAGCTGAGGTTGTTTAGTCTGGAGAAAAGATGGCTCAGGGGGGACCTTATCAATCTTTATGACCTGAAAGGAGGTTGTAGCCAAGTGGGAGTTGGTCTTTTTGCCATGTCTCAAGTGGAAGGATGAGAGGAAATGGCCTTAAATTGCACCAGGGCAGTTCAGATTAGATATTAGAAAAAATAATTTTCTTTGAAAGAGTGGTTAAGCACTGGAATAAGTTGCCAAGGGAGGCGGTGGAGTCATGGTCTCTGGAAGCATTCAAGAAGCATCTGGATGTGGCACTTAGGGGATATGGCTGAGAGGTGATGATGGTGGTGCTGGGTTGATGGCTGGACTTGATGATCATGAAGGTCTCGCCCAACCTCGGTGCTTCTGTGATTAAACACTGTGCAAGAAGCTGAATGCAGTTATCTCAAAAAGGTATTTACCATTTATTATTTCATAGCTACAACGGAAGTGCAAACAATGTTTTGGGAAACATTTCCATTACCAGATGCCAGGAAAACCAGAAATATTTACTGGTTTTAAGTCACTAGGTATCATAAATCAAGAAAAGAGTTGTATAAAACTAGATAACTCTGACACAGGTTAGTGATGAGCTTTGTGGGAAAGCATTTAAGTTTCTTTTTGGCTCAAGAGTTTTTAATTTTGTTCTTGTATCTTTGGAAAGCTATATGAGACTAACCCTCTTGTGAAGCAATTGTCTTGAATGGCAAGGCTCTTAACATAAATGACAATCATACTGACTCCATATTCCAGTCGTATGGCCAGCCACAATTGTAGGTTCCTACATGGAATCTCACCAGAATAATGTACAGTAGGCTTCCCTACACCTGCCTATATATGACAGAGAAGGTACTGAAAACTGTTTTTAAAAGACTGGGTTTAAGGGAGCAAGAAGTCAAAAAGACCAGCTGGCAAGGAGATGTACAAAACTGAATAACAGTTATTTGCCTTCAGTGAGTTTTAGCTATTGACACCTAATCCTACAAATTGTTTACATTTACTTTGCTTGTTTTTTAAGGGATGGAATTTTCCACTCCACTAGTTACTGGTTAAGTTGTCCAGTTCTCACTGAAGCGTGACAAAGCTTCCGCATTTTTGTTCAGTTACGTGGCACTTATACCATCAAAGCCCATAAATGAGGATTTGATCCTCCTTAAAGAAGTGCAAACACATCAGACCACATTCTCAAAGATACATTTGACTCTTGGATACCCCTATCTCATTTTTATACAACTCTTCTATTAATAACCTTTTGATAAATCAGAGGGTTCACAAGAATACTAGCATAGCCATAAAGGGCTCATTTTGTGGCACTTTCATGACTGAAAATATGATGGGTGACATGAATTATAGCCTGATTGTATGTTTTTAATTCAACTGAGCATTTCAAAGTCCTCCCATTCATTAGGTACCAGTGATTTTTCTCCTCCAGTCACACCAACAAATCTTAAATTCCAATTAGGATTATTTAAAAACACCTCACAACAAAGAAAAACCAAAATAAACAAAACCACACCCCAAAGCAACAAACAAAACTCTGTAAAAACAATCACAGGAGATTAAATTCTGTAATTTCTTATTCTAAAGTACACCATAGTTTCCATTTTTCATTTGAATGATAACTTAATCCCAAGAAACATACTGGCTTCAAAATTTGAATCCTTTGTCTAATACTTTATTCCCAAGAAATGTACAAGGTTGGCTGTCTGAATCCAGGTATAGCTAAGTGACTTATTGTTGCCACAGAGAATTCCAGAACCAGCTTCTTCTCTGACTCTGGAAGAACCAGAGAAGCAGAAGCAGCTTCTTCCCAAGCTGCAGTGAAGCTTTGTTTCCCATACACTACCATCCTCTATGATCCTTACTCCCAGGCACGTTCCCCTCTATTTCCTGCCATGCCCACTTCAGTATTGAAGAGTTTTGATTTGTTTGTTAATAAACAAGAAATAACAACGGAAATGTGTCAGTGGAGACAACCACTTCACATCCTTCAAGGAAAAGTGCACTTTCAGCTGATAGATCTCTTTTGGAGGACCTGTCAATATTTCCCACATCTTTTCTTCAAAAGAAAGATTTTTTTTTTTTCCCTGTACAGAAATGCCAGTATTCTACTCTGTTATCTACAAAGATCACAAGGCTGGAGTATTATTCCCAAGATAACTCACTGACAAGCAGGCTCATTTAGTTTAGTACAAATTTTCCCAGAGAGTAATTAAATCCTCAGCAAATAACAAAACCTATTGCTCAAAGGTGAAAAAAGCTGTGCAATGACTGAGAAAGACACTGGTTTCTTGGAAAGAATTGGTCACATCATGAAAACCTGATTTCATTTTGGTACCTTTAGACCAAACACTTTCTAAAGACACCATCTGCTCTGGAAAGGAAGATTTTCTGCAGTGATACACACCCTTTTTCCTTGCTGTATGATCCTCACATAAAGCAGCCTACAAACAGTGAGAACACTGAAAGTTAGAGAAATCCTTATTTCCAGCTGTCTGTTCCCATCTTTCATTAATCAAACCCATCTTTCATTATTTCATATTCATTTTTCAAGCGAATATGACTCCTGCACAGCTGGGTAACAAATTTCCTAGATAGAAGTCTTACTAGCCTAAGTTAGGAAGTTGGCTAAAAAGCCAAACGTGTAGACATGTGTAGACACATGTAACCACAACACTGACACCTCAGATGATTAGACCAAAGTTAGCCTGCAAGGTTTTCTCAGTTAAAGGAATAGTATTTGATTTTACTGACATCACCTGGGGTATTTGCGCAACATCAGCAAACGAAGACGATCTTTAGCCTCCTCGATGTTAAGTGGTGGCCTTTGTGAAAGAGTGGAGTCATGTTCCAATCTACTGCAGAGATTCTGAAGTTTTATGAGCAGCCCTGCTTTGTCTTGTTTCCCAACAGAGATCCAGTGAACTCCTCCTGGAAAGTAATCTATCAAGAAAAGCAATATTAATACATTTTAAATAATTTTAAGTATTTTATAGCAACTTACAGTACTAAGTCAGCATTAATTAAAACACAAACCTCTAAAATCTGTTGCAAGCCATCCCTGCAACTCTACTGTTAACCCCAAAAGGGTGGTTCTACAAGACCACTCCTGTTTATTTTTAAAGGATCTGTAGGGCAAGCACCCACAGAAATTCCACACCATCGCTGATGCTGTTGTCCCTCCCTTCTACACATCTTCCTTCCTGTCCCTCCACAGCCCCTTCTGCATCCATCTTCCTGCTAGTCTGACCTACCATTTACATTTTAAATCATGTACTACTGCAAGAGTTCAGAGCCTGGGGTGTAAAAATAACCCTGAAACAGTGATCAAGGAGACACCTAGAGAGTCAGCTGTAGCAGAGGATGCTATAGTATCCATCCCTACATCATTTTTTTTCTTTAATGCCAAGTCCTACTTTCCCCTCCTAGTGTCCTCTGCAAGGAAAAATAAATAAAATAGGAAAAATGCCATTAAACAGTTGCATCTATGACCTACTTTAAGCTAAGGCAATACTAATCACCACAAATGCCTTCCACTATTAAAATCTATGTAAAAAGTTAGAGCAAGATTTTTTTAAACTCACATTGCAAGGAGTCTGAGTACCTTACAAGCAATGCCCAAAAGGAATATAATGAGATATATCATTTTGCACTAACAGAAATAACAATTTCAAGTTAATTTAGGATACATCTACTCTTATAAACCAATGCAGATTCTAAGGTGAAAAGCTATTCAAAACGTTTTTCTAAAAATTAATAGAATATTTAGTGGTCCTAAACCACTAAATGGCTATGAAAGTTGTATCTTGCAAGCAAATATTTCAGAATCACCTAAGAAATTTAGAAATCCAAAACACTTCCAAGTTGATGTTTGATATTGCACCATACATGTCCAATACGTGTATATCTACAGTGATTTTTATAAAAATACAGATGTTTTTCTGAAAGTACCTTCCAAGAGCTGAGGATCCCTTAAAGCTTCTGCTGTTAAAACAGTCTTCCCACAGCCTGCCATTCCATAAACTGTGACCCAGCCTGGGTCACTTCCCAAGCAGTACAGTTTCTTTTTAATAGCATCTACCAGTTTTGGTCGAGTGACAAACACAACTGGTCTCTGTGGTACGCCCCCTTCGCAGAGAATGGTCTTCACTAAAGTTAAGAACAAGAAACATCAAAATAAAACATGAGTTCTAAATGTGATGCCTCTTCAAACCCAACCAAACAACTCTTCACCCAAAATAACTAGTGGGCTCCCTCCCCACCTCATGTCTCAAAAAAATGCCCTAAAACCTGCTGGACTCAAAATAACAAAACCTAAAATAAATACTGTTATTTAGAAATAAATTACTTAGCATGTAACTAGCCCCCTATCTAAAACAGTGTTTAAATTAATAACTGCACGAGGAAAGTTTGTTATGTTAATCCCTATAAGTGAAAAGAGAATTAACATCTCCCATAGAAACTGTGGCAAACACAGGAGCTCAACATCACTATACCCAACAAAAAAGTCACTTTCTCAGCCAGAAGTCACCACACTGTGGATGCAGCAGAAGAGAAAGGATGCTGTGTCGGGCCTTTCCTTGGCAGTTCACAGCACAGCACTGGGGTCCAAGAAAGACATCCGTTGATTTAAGCTGAGATAGCATGACTTGAAAGGGTAAAGCATAACGGGAAGGGAGATGTGCACTTCACCTGCCCACTTTGTGGCCATATGGAGTGACATAACTGATAAACTTTGATTATCTAACACAGCCTTGAACTCCACATGCCTTTGACACTTATTAAATGCAGAGTGCCAGTGAATATGGCAGTTAGTCACGTGCAGATAGAAGGTTCTGCCCCTTAGAAGCTACAAATTTATTTCATGTCAGTCAAAGATGATCCTGATGACAATGCAGGTAAAAGTTACATATATAACTTACACAGGGTAACTAAAAGATCTGGTGGAAAGTATTAAATAATCTAATAATTAGATCTACTAATCAATGATCAACTATATTGATCATTGGTTGAGAGATTCCAGATTAATCTTCAAGATAAATATCAGAATTTTGGAGGCTACAAGTTTTTCTTTTAATAGGTACAAATGAGAGTCTTCCTTTCACTTACAACAAAAACATTAAAAATTAGAGAAAACTGTAAGAGCATCAGTTCTCCTGCCTCTTAAAATCAGCATTATTCAATATGAACACTTTTAAGATGACCTATGAAAATTGTAACTGTTGTAACTCTCCTGCCATATTAAGCAGATGAAATAGACATAGTTACTACACCACCAAAACAAACAAATGCACCAACTGCTCCTTTTTCATTGGAACAGGTATTACACATAGCCACTTCCTAAGGAATAAAAAGACAGCTTGTGTTCACACTCAAGCACAGGGATTGCTGCAGTTACACTGACCGTAGGAAGTCATTCCATCCATGGAACTCTTTCTGTTACCAGACGAGACGGCAGGAATGCCGTCCTGAAGGAGCGCAGCAAGATCTCTGTACCCTTCATGGAGCAGTGCATTATAAAAGGATCTATAGGAATTATTATCTTTTGTAAGAATAATGTTTATTAGCATAGCTGCTCGCTCCTTCCGTGTATTCTAGGAAAAAAAATACAAGAGGTATTATACAAAACTAAGCAACCTCAGAAATAATTTAATTTATCACTCTGTAAATTATAGACTATTTACCGTTATAGAAATAGCCTTTAACTTACCAAGCCCTTAACCTTATTAAGAGCAGCAAAAACTGTGTGCTAGAATTTGACAAATCCAGGAATTAGAAAGTCAGAAAATACTATTTTTAAAAAGGATAAAATATAGGTAAAATATGTGAGTAGACTAGGAAGAGAAATAGCAGTGAGACAGAATTCTACCTGTTGCTTCACTCTCTCCTCCTCCTGTAATGTCAGTACTTCATCAGAAATCATATGATCCATAATATAAGAAGTCTTGATGTCATTTTCCAGCGCTTGACGATTCATAAGCAAATAGTTTCTACTCTTGACATCCATATTTCTTCAGTGTGAAAAAGAGCAGGGAGAGGGGGTGAAGTCAAGTCAGACTGGGAACACAACTTACAAGCATGAGGAAGGAAGTTTTAAAACAGCTTAGAAATTTTGGTGTTAAAATCAGAAAGAGTAGCAATGAACCAGCTAATTCTGAAAATACAAATTCTTTCCCCCATTCCTATGAATTTATGTTCATAAACACTTTCAGAACTACAAAACCAAAGCACCTTGCTAAATGTCTCTATTGAAAGGTCTTCTCCCCATTCACTACATCCCCCAAATTTTTTTAAGTCCTTGGATCATGTGATTGGGACAATAGGATCAGAAAGAGGGCTGGTCTCATCGCACGGGATAAACGCATTGCTGTCTCCAAGTTCAAGGCTCCATACAAGGACACTTGGATGCTGACATATGATGGAAGAGGGAGCACCCAACACAGCCATTCACGGCGCTATACCTTCCTTTATCAGCACTTGGACACGCAACTTCAAACTCGCATTCTTTCTGCATATCATAAAAAACCAAATGTCTGAAGAAAACAGGTGAAAACTATTGACTACGGCAAATAGGTTTCCCAGAACTGATCAGCGACTCCGAGAGTCCCAACCGATCAAAATGCTCTCTCCGATCACACCACTGCCAGGAAAGCTCCATAAACAAGTCCAAACTCCCCCACAGGGCACCCATGAAGGCGCCTGCAGAAGCCTTCACCTTTTCCGGCACTCTCTCCTTCAGGAGCTGGGTAGATGTAGAACAGCTGCCTTCGGATAAGCCCGCGATGGAGTGCCTCTTCCGCTGTGCTGACAGAATTTCCTATTTTCACTAAAAATTGCGTAGTTAAAAAAGCCTTTATCCCACCGCACCGCGGAGAGAAGGGGATGCTAAAGCTCCCTGGTCGAAAAACGGATAATAACAATAACACTGCCACACGCGAGGCAAATGCAGAGGAAATCGCTCCACAAACATACAAAACAAAGAGTTAACTCACACCGCACCGCTGTTGCCAGCCGCCAACGAAACAGAAACCGAGGCGCTCAGACCGTCCGCCCGCCGCCCCCTGCCCTGTCCCGGCGGAACCCCTCGCGGCTCGGCCCGGCCCGGTCCGGTCCGTACCTGCGGGACGCCGTCCACCTGGTGGGCAGCGCGGAGCCCCGGTAGCCGC
>JAYDZK010000056.1:44727218-44751080 GCA_034509185.1 Euphonia xanthogaster | reverse complement strand
GCGCCTGCGCCCGGGCGGGGCCGCGCTCGCCCCTGAGCGCCTCGGGAGCGGCCGCCGGGGCAGCTCGGCTGGCCCTGACTCGCTGCGGCCTCTGCTCGGGGCGTGTGAGCCCACCCTACAGCGATAAACCCCGCGCCTCGGCTTCTGTTCCTTCCTTATCGCCGCCCGGCTCGGGGCGCTTGCCAGCCGCGCCACGTGCCTTCCGCAGCTTTGCCCCGGGCAATGTCAAACCAGAGACGCGCCCGAACGCGAGTTCCCTGTGCTGGCCTTGACCCGTGCTCTGCAGCACTCACACCGAATCATGAAAGCACCTGGGTTGGAAGAGATGTTTAAGATTAGGTCCAACCCCTAGCATCGCACCCATTTTTTAAGATTAGTTTAAAGAAGTCCTCGGTATCACCCCCGGTTCCGCGTCTGGTAATCACATCCAGTAATACTTTGTAATCAGCCTGGTAAACACACAGGATGCGGTTCCCTGAGCAGAAAGCTCACCCCGCTCACCAGACTCCAGCTGAGAGCTCTGCCGGCCCAAGCACGGTCGGATCTAGCACCAAGCGCTGTCTGCAGACTCCCTGGCCGAGCTCCACCTTCGGAGGGTCAGCTTGCAGGGCGCCATGACATAGGCTATGCTACGAGGGCTGCTGCTGCTCGCAGAATTGTCTCTCACTGCTTTGTTAAAAGCAGAATGTTCTGTAACACCGGACCCGTGCTTGCCTTACCTATCTTTAACTATGCCTTCTCCAGCACAGGATGATTTCACTCATTTTGACAGAGGACAAGACTAGCACAGTCAAGTTCGGGTCTCCAGTTACTGAAGAGGCAATAACTCCACTTTTCCATTGTTTTGATCATATACTTTTGATTATAGTGCTCTGCAATAGCACACACACACAAGGCAGGAAAGCAAGAGATGTGCTGAAACATCCCAGCCCTTACTTCTGCACAAATGACCACACACCAGCAGCATCACGCTGAAGAAGCACCCCGGCTTTGGTCAGCTTAGGGGCTCCTATCAAACTTCCAAGGAAGGCTCTACTTGCTGTATTTCACAACAAAGTTGTGAATCCAGGGAGACTGTCCTACAAGGACAAAAGCGCCCAATAGCACTGTCAAAGATATCAAGGTTGGTTAAGTGCCTCTTGAATAAACTACACTCCGGCTGCTCAAGTAGGAAAAGGACAAATGAAACTTGCATTCTCCAAATACTTTAATTTAGCAACCAGCTGAGAGCAGAAAGTGCTGTTGAGTTCATTGCCAGTGGCAGCAGTGAAAAAAAACCCCAGAATTGTTCATTTTGCCGTTACTTGTTCTGCTTTACTCATTTACCTCTAAGCAATTATTGGTAATAATGTTTTATTTAAAAGCCAAACACTGACACTTATTTTCAATTAGATGGTAATCTCTAAACATGATCGAGCTTTGGGCTCTTACCTTGAAACTGCATATAAATGATTACAATTCTTGCAGACTTTTCCAGCTTTTAACATATAGAAAACCTCTGTTCCTTCCAATTATAAAGGACAAGTAGATGACTACTTATAGACATCTAATGGCAATTTGTGTGCACAACTATACAGATGCTTATGAGTTAGTCTGTAGAACTTTTCTGGAACAAACTGTGAGCTTGTTTTTTGTTTTAAGTGACAATTAGCTTACAGCTTTACTATTAGCAAGAGCTACTAAACAGCATTGCCCCATGAAAATACAGGGATAATGTATGTTCTTGCTGAATATATATCATTTCACAAAGAAAATACCTACCACTTTTCCCAGATGTGAAGGAATAAAATAGGAATAGCCTGTAATTCAAACCATATAGATTAATTGAATTACTTTCTGAGAGACATTGCAGGTAGTAGAAGGTGAAGACTTGAAAGATGTTACCTTCTAGTGTCAACCTCTGTCCAATTCACAGTAAAAAGAGCTATTGTAAATTAAATCCGTCTTTTTAATCAATACCTCTACATGTTTTATGAGGTTAGGGAAATTTCAGTTTGCAACTCTGGAGTGTTCTTAATTTCATCTATCCTTGTGTTTTAACACCTACCACATACCCTCTCCATTTCCCACCCCAATTTCACCTCACACTGCATACAATCAAGGAAATGCAGGCTAGTTCCTGCCTTACAGCAACTTTTCACAGTTCTAACATTTTGGTGAAGCCTGCAAGCAAAATCAAAGCTCTTAGGAGCTTGTTTCCCAGGTGACCTTGTTTTCAGAAATACACGAGATACTGAAACAACCATCCACACCTTTGATAACCAGGTAAGCAGACCAGCATCTGCTCGGGTTGTCAACTTGTACTTTATATATACTTTCCTTTTTGCAACATCAGAACTACAAAACCTTGGTTCTAGAATCAGTCATGGATCATGTTTTACAGCCCAAGGGAAACCTTAGCTTGCAGCATTTCCTTCACCAGGATCCAAGCTTCCAATGTTGAACAACAGCAGTCACATGTTCTCAACACAAAAAGTAGTGAAACCTCTATTCTAATTAATTGCTGCCATGTATATCCTTGTCTAATAATATTTCTTTTTTTTTTTTCATTCTCCTCACACATTATATGGTTTATCTCTTAAGCATCACAATTTTTTTTTCCCTAAAGAACAACAAAATAAGACTGCAGTTATTATGTCTTAACCACAGGCTAACAAAGAACTTCAAAGTGAGGTAGAACAGAAAACTTGTGGGATATTTTTTTTTTAGTATCAGCAGATACACAGTACTTACAGGTTTCTATGCCACCTTAGGACTGCTTTACAAGTTCAATTAGTTTAGATACCCTGTGCTGTCTGAAATATGCATGTACATATCCATTGTAGTAATTTGCTGTTGCAAAGCAGCCTGGTAAATTCTCTCAGGAAAAAGAAAAGCAAGTCAAAGGACAGTTTTAGACAAAGATAGGTAGACTTACCAAACACACAATAAAAGCCACATTAACAGACAACAAAGGATATGCTGAAACCCCTACCTTTGCAAACACAAAATTTAAAATTATACATCATAACATTATTCATCCCTGTATCCATTCCACCCAATATGTTACTTAAGCCATATCAAAGTAAGCCAAACGCACCATGCACAAGGTATGCCACACAATTTTACCAGCTTCATTTGCAATTACATAAATTTTACTGCTGAGTCTTCTTTGGGACCTGTATTATTTAAAGGCATTCTTTTTGTACTCAGCTCTTCTGCTTTGAATCTGCATAAACTAGTTAAACTATTTTTTTAAAGATATTTTGTCCACGAAACTAGCAAAGAAGGCAATTAGCAGGAATTTTAATACCATAAAGAGTTCTGTAAGCTATGCCACAAGAAACAAAACAAAACACATAGACCAAGCCCGGGAGGGATCCGAAATCATTCTGTAGGCCAGGGCTGAGCGTGCTTTTTAGCAAGTAAACTTGAAGAAGTTCTTTCACACTGTTTCTTATGCAAATACAAATAAAGGTCTTAAAACACACAGAGAACTTAAATTTAAGTTCCTTCTTGAAAATGTATTGTCTTAGACACTACTGAAGCTCTCCCACTCTCACCATGGATCAGATGCTGTAAGATTAATCTCAAGACCGCAAGTGAAATCCTCTAGTGATCCACAGCCTGATACCAGGCTCCCAAGACTGGATACATGTGGAAATATTAGCAGACTTTAAAGAGGAAAATACAAGCTGGGTGTTAACTCCAATTCAGATAGGGAAGCAAAACCTGCAGGTTTTCAGCACAGCATTCTGAGCAGTATGACCAATCATAAGATCCAAAACCAAAATAACATTGTCATGCCCATTAACTTCCATAGACCTTTTCCAGGCCTGTTGTAGCCCTTGCCGTAGAAGGGACTTCTTAAATCATACTTACTACATCAGAACTCCACTCATTTTTGCAACTGGATTTTGGATACTAGTCCATAAAGTTGCTCTATTTTGTCATTGGTTCTGAAAGTTCAAGCTGTCTCTGTCTAAAAAAAACCAAGATGAACTCACGGAACAAAAGTGAGAATGTATAAAAGGAAGGAAAAAAAGGAACATCAGTGCCTATTGCTTCAGCACTTTGATAAAAAGACTACAGTATAATTATATACTTCAGCTTAACTTCTACAGCAGTAGTTAGAAGGCTTTAAGCACATACAGCTCATAGCACTGCTATGTGTTACTCTTAGAGTACCATGAAAAATTCATCGTTGGGGCCAGGAGAAATCGCCTACTCTCAGGGCTACCCCACACCATTAAATGTCTGAAATATAAAAAATCCCCTTCCTTTCTTGAAGATGCAATTCCTTCCAACTAAACTGAACTAGATGTGGGTTTCTTTGAGGACTTTTCTAGAAACCTCTACCATCTGTGAGGTAACACTGAAGTTGAGAGCATTCTTCAAAACAGTGCAAAAATGAAAGAATGATGACATTTAATTGTAACAAAATTCAGGTTGCAGTATGTTTTGATTGTAGCTTGCTTTTTTTCTTTGATGATGCTAGTCATATCGCTGAGGGAGGTTAACAAAGTATTTCATGTAACTAGGAAAAAAAGCTATATTTTACGTTGAAACATGCAAAGTGGTGTGAGAAATAATTTAAAGTGAAAAGGAAGTTCTGTAGCATTGAAGAACAAATAAAAGCTATCTTCTCCCCCCATCCAAATTAAAGGCCTGACATAGGCTAAAGTACTATGGCACAAAACTCTGATACTGCAAATATGATGATACTCCTCTCACCAAGTGACATGAACTGACCTGGGTTCATTATCAGATTTTTAATTTTTCAATATGGAAGACTGTAGCAGCACAAAATGACACCACTGATACATCATTTGTCTTGCGTTTGCTGCCTTTCAGCAATGCATTTATTTTGATAAGGAAAATCCACACACATTAAAATCATTTTTATTTTTCTCCATTTTTGACACCAAAAGTGAATGTCTTATGTTACAATTCCCTATAGGATGGACACAAATTTAACTATTTGAATTACTCAAAAAAGCAGTTTAGAAGGAAAAAAACATTAAACAGGAAAAAAAACCCCAAAAACTATTGCTTTGCTACAAATTACCATGTTTGTCCCAAAGTTCACAGAAAGTAAAGCTTCCCCATAGCTATAGTCTACACAATAATTGTACCTAGAGTAAAAAAGATATTGACTATTAACTAATGTTCTCAGCTTTTTATAAGTAGCACTTTAAGAATAAGTAGTATGATTTATTGCAATTTTGTACCAAGCAATAAGACTGAACATCTGTATGCTGCAGATTTAAGCACACCAAAAATGTATACATTCACTTTTAAAAGATTTTTGCTTATCACTCTTCATTGGTAGTAGTGAAGTCAGCTGCCTGCTCAACCAAGTTACACAATAGAGAGTGTTTCAGCATGCTTCCACTGAGAAAAATAGTCAATGGCATGAAAGTAGTAAATCTCACCTTAAAAGATGAAACTAGCAGAAAATGCAGCAATGCCCTCTTCATACAAGAATAAAACTTCATATGGAATTTTCACACTTTGAGAATACTTTTCTACATGAATATTTAAAGATAATCACATAAAGCTATGTTGGAAAGACCTCGCTTTTTTAAAAAAGAAAAAAGACCACTGCTAATGTTGAAATTTCGACTGCTTCAGATAACCATCTTGACCCAAAAAAGTATTTTAGTAGCAAATTACTATGATGTTGCTTTTATTTCCCACACATTTTACTAATAAATAAGTTCCTCTAAGACATCTCTTGCCAATTAGATTTGTATTCAGCTCCTACAACACCGTAAGCACTAAAATGAAGGGATACATTTAAATGAAGTTACACTTAAACAGTTACTAATATGATACTAAGACTGTTACAGAAATGCAAACAGGTTTACAGTTACATTTACTAAAAAGTTACAGTAATCTACAGAAAAGGTTGTTGTACTCTCTCTACATCCTAAGAGATCAAATTCAGTTATGCTGTTACTGAAAAAAATGCATAAAGAAATGCATTTCCCTTTTCCCATGTTAAAATACTCCACTACAGTCTAGAGACAGAAGTACAACTTCTTTTCTGTACAAAGGAAAAGCTTTAAAAACACAGCTTCACATTTTACTACATTTTTGCCCTTCTCAGCTTCCAAGTTCTTGCAAAAACAAATATACATTTTCTCAAAAGTGAATTTAAAGGATGTCCACATTAAAAAAATAAAGCCTACAAAAAGTTCAAAGATTTAAAAAAATGTTACTCCTATGGCAGTGATCTCCTACTTGTCCAAAGTCCAGAAAGTTACTGATGTCCATTTAATATTATCTTTCTTCATTTATCCAATTTATCAGGTTCCAATCACATTATTTGTAAGAAGTCCTTGAGCCGATGAGAGGGCAGAAGAGTTCTCTACAATTAAAAAACAGGAGATCAAATTGGGTGTGCCTTTCAGAAAGCTATTCATTCGGCACTGCCCGGAGTGACCATATTCATGTATCTAGAAAAAGGATTTCCTTGATTAGTTTCCATTGACTGATAAACCAAAAACATGAAGACTGAAACAATAACAAAGAGAAGAACTTTTATCCACAGGGGAACAGGGCGTTCTTTTTTTATTGGTGGTTTCTCTGACTTGATGTCAGTGGAGGTACCATATTTCTGCGCATACTTAGAGTAACTTTCCTCCAGTATGAAGTCACTGTGCTCTAGAGGCCGGCTTGCAGCTCCTTTGATTGGTCTACGGCAGCTAGCACTGTTAATAAAAAAAAAAAAAAATCAAACTGAAATACGGCATATTTAAAAGAGCAATCTAAAGTACATACGGAAGTTTTAGGATAATTAAAGAACTAAGAATTATTTCTGGTGAATATACTACCTGTAATACTACTTTTGAAGCTTGACAGACATGTTAAGTTAATAATTCAGTGTTCAAGCAAACACTCTACAAAAACCTTCAAATGCTACTTCACCCTATCCACAAAAAAAAGGATCATAGCTGGCTATCAAACTGTAAAAAGTATCTCCCTCTATTTGCCTTTTTAATCATTACTTATGCAGCCCCGCTGGGATTTCTAAACATAAGATTATCTCTGGCCAATAAAATATCTACTGATGCCTAAGCCAATAACACAGAGCCAAAAGACAAAGCAGCAAGGATTAAAAACCCCATGTACACTGCCAAGTTCCTATATAAAGGAGTACACATATATGATTTTTAATTAAAAGAAAAGAAAAAGTCGTATGGATTTAACTAGACCTCAAAACAGGAAAGCAAACTTGAGTAGTCAGCAGACACACTACAGTAGTAGCAACTGGTACTATATATTCTCCTTATGGTTAAGAGTTTATGCAATTGCAGGTTAAATTGAAGCTATAAATTCATATGTTGGAAACACAGGAGATGATTTCACATCTTAACATGGGCAAACTTTTTCTCATATCCTCTAAACAGAGCAATTTTTAAAATTACCTAATTAACCAGAGCGTTGCATGCAGAGGTTCAATTTTTGTTTAAATATATGACACCAAAAAAAAAACCCCAAATGCACAAGTAATAGCCTTTCCTAGATGCCATCCTTATTCATGCTAAGAGTAATCAATATGACTGCCCCCTAAAGGAAGAAATAGAACTTTCAGATACCCTTTCTTGCTTTGCAAAAGAAAACTCAAATATATGCTGCGAGAGCTTTCCTTAATTTACAGCAGGCCTAAGCAGTTGCATGTTGTCAAAAACTTAAATACTGCAAGTCATTACCACAGAAAAGCCCTTTCCATTTAATATTCACCACCCAGAAATTCCAGTAATAATTCCTACTATAGTACCACCCTGTTCTCCCTCCTCCAATTTCAATAGAGAGGGGGCTGTTTTGGTGACAAATCTATGTGTACAGAATAGAGGAATAAGTGGCTGTCACAAATGCCATTGAGCCAGAGTGCAAAAACTATTCCTCAGAAATCTATCAATATAATCAAAATATATTTCTCAGCTTAAATAGGTTTACAAAAACTGAGAAAAAAAGCCCCCATAAACCTTAGAATTACCTAATTCCTGTAGGTGTTGATACTTCGTAAGGGAACAATTCTTTAAGAATATCTCTTTCTACTCTTCTTTCTTCTGTAGTTCTCTCCAGCACCTAGGAAACCAAAAACAGTTAGAGGCTGAACAGACAGCAAAACAAAAAGTTTCTGCATGGCTATCTCAGTGACCACTACCACGTGAAATTTGTAAGAATGAATGAGTCACCCAGTGCCATTCAAGAAGTTTACTTCTTGGGTTTTAGAAGTTTGTTTAACCTTAATTATTGGCAGCCATCCAGTCACTTTTGGTGTCTTAAAGCATTCAGTGATCGCCTCAGTTTCCTTTAAGATAAAGAATAAGTTGTATAAATCCTATACACCTGTGAGCCGATGATGTAGATGATCAAAAAAACTTAACCATCACCTCTATCATGGCTGTGTTGAGCAGATCACAGGACTGGTTGTGACCAACATGATTTAAAAAGCACTGATGTGGGCAATCTGTCTCTTCTTGCTGTAATAAACCATACAGTATGCTGTAATAAACCACAGTACAGTAAAACACTGACTGAAAAACCCCATCAGCAGTTTGGAATAGAACATCAAGTTGACCCACAACATTCTATTTGACAACTAAGTCTACATTGCAGTCATATTGTAAATGAAGTGTTAATAGCAGCTTTATCTAGAGCTACATGAACAGACAAACAGCATCTTGTAATGTAAAATTCCACGTTACAGTATTACATTAATACAATTACATATACTTGCAGGTGCTTTAGACAGTTCTCCAAGAGATATAATTTTTGACAGCTTGAATAGGTTAACAGTAAAAATTCTTTTCTTTCTTGATAGCTGTCAGGAATCTACAGATGCTTTTTTAATTCAGTCATTTGGTCTAAAATAATTCTACTACTTAATTCCCTAAATTAAAGCACATTGTCTTTTTTCAGGATAGGCTGATTTACATGCTCAAAGGGAGATAACTCATGTCTACTCTACTTTGAGCTATAAAGAATTTAAAAAAAAAAAATCTACATTTTGTTCAGAAAAATAGCAGCACAAAGAGAAATAACACATCAAAATATTTGTCTTAGGAAAAAAGAAAAATCAGATTTTCACACACACACCCAAATCTGAAAGGGGAAGATGAAAATAAGTTTATATTCTGTTTTATGTCCTGTGACAACACTAGTTTATTTTGACTGGTGTCACCTGGGCTGTGACATCCTCCACCCCCTCTGTACTAAGAAGTAAGCACATACACACAAGAATTTTGTTCACAGAGAGTAAGCAAGAGCAATCTAAGTTTTAATTTATTTACTTCAGCTGCCATCAGTAGTTTCTTTGGTGTTCTTCTGGGCATGTCTGAGAGTTCACTGACTGACAGAGTAGGAGCTGCATGCTTGAAATTTCCAGGCACCCTATTGCCAACCTGCCGAGATTCAAAATTGTTCAAACTCAGAAACAGCCAAAATACAAAATGAAAAGGGGCAAGGTGGCAGAAGCGAAAAATAAAACCTTTATGTGCATTGAATATATGCATGTTAGAAGTTAACTGAAGAAAGTTATGTAAAAGATGCTC
This sequence comes from Euphonia xanthogaster, assembly GCA_034509185.1. Classification (NCBI taxonomy): domain Eukaryota; kingdom Metazoa; phylum Chordata; class Aves; order Passeriformes; family Fringillidae; genus Euphonia; species Euphonia xanthogaster. The sequence continues at coordinate 44,741,535 of JAYDZK010000056.1, read as the reverse complement.
CAAGATCAGCAAAGGAAAGACACTGCTTATCATTCCAAGTAGTTTCTTTTAAGCCATTTAGAAAAATAAAAGCTGTTTAGTTCACAAGAAAAGCCAAACTTAAAAGCAAATATTCTGCATGTACTTAAATAAATTAAGAAAGCATCTAAGCTTGTAAAGTGGTTCTTTTCAGCCTTCCCCCCCAAACAACATTAGATGGGACCTAGGTGTTGACCTAGAACCATCTCAAAGTGAAGAGTATTAGGTTCTAAAACAGATACTGAGTATGTGTTCTTAAAGACTACTGAATAGTCTTACTTTCCTTAAAACAGTCTTCTATTTGTGCAAAACAGAATGATTCTATCAGTGAAGATATTATTACAGAAGAATACCACAATTGATTAAACATATTTACTAAGCATATTTACTAGGGTCTCGTTGCTTGCAGCCAATACAGTTTCATTTATGGGAGTACTCTCTGATATTACAGCATCATCTACAGGCAACTGTGCTGTAGCTTCCACCTGTTTGTTTAAAACAAACAAAAGACAACAATTGAATAAAAGAGCCACTGGGACCCTAAGAGTGAGAGAAAAAAAAAAAAGCTTGTCTATTATAAAAGCCTCTCATCACCCTTTTTCTTGGTGTTCTTCTTGACACTCTTGTAGACTCCCTAGAAAATGCCTGCAGAGGTCCACTTTTTGAAGATCCACTTGTCCAGACAGTCTCAGTAACTCCATCTTGAGAATAGGTCTATTCAAGCATCAAACACATGATCATATACATGAAAACCAGCTCCAAACATCAGATACTCACAACCAAAAGCCAAAATAGCATGCACACTCCGGAAGCAACATGTCTACAATCAAAAAACTGTGGATCCTAAAACATTCAATAATGAATACCTAGCTAGATTAGTAGCATTGACCAGAATACTTATATTTGAACATACTTTTGCTCAAATACAGAACAGAATAGATAATGCCCAACAGTAAAAACTGCTAATTTGCTCACTGACGTATAATGAGCTAACATGAGGAGTTACATCAAGTCACGGACAGAAGACATGAAGCTTTCAGTCCCATTACATTTCCTGCCTACACACACAAATACAAAAATAAATCTATGAGCATAAACAGAAAGCATCACCTTTTTCTCTACACAGATAGGGTTCTAGTTTCTCAAGCAAAATTGGGCACAGTTTATGCACAGCCACCTGTGTTTCAACAGGAACTAATCTTCAGCCACGGGGAGCAGGGAGAGACATTTAATGATCTTAAAAAGTTTCCACATACAGGGATGAAACGAACAATTTTCACATAACAGCAGGTTTAAACAATCAAGCCTGATACAGATCTCTCACAAATTGAACTAACAGCATGAAGCACCAAACTTTCATAGCCATTAACAAAACACAGATCATTCCCTATGCTTTACTGCAAGTTTCATGGAAAGATGGAAAGGAAGATGTGGACCTGCTTCATCCAGATAACATAGAAGATTTTCTTTTTTATTTGGTTAAGTTTAAAAATAAAAAAATATTACTTTTTAAATACTTCTGTCTTTGCACATTAACAGCTCATACAGTGATGTGTTACCAAGTTTTTTGGAAGTTACACTCATTGCTAAATAAAGTTATACACTGCAACTGTTGTTACAGGTTCAATAGTGGAAATTACTTCACTAGAACAGTTTCAGCCCCAAGACAATGTGTTAAGAGAACAGGCTGAAAAGTATTTATTAATTGAGAGGGGACAGTGAAACTAGAAGCTGAGCTGATTTATGGTTCTATGACAAATTCTGTATAACAGCTACTACATACACAGCAGAGGGAGCACAAGTGTTTCACTTCACTCCAAAGTCACTGATGTACTTTATAAAACAAATACACAGACCTCAGGTCCAAATAGATTCAGATTTTTTTTTAGAATTGTAGATTACAGCCTAATTCTCCAAAATTCTTTACAATTTTAACAGACTTGTGATGAAACATCTTCTAACTCTTTCTTAAATATTTACCAGACATTGCATTCTCTTCCTTCCTGCAACCTACAATCACAATTCCCCACCTCAACCCCATACACTTTCTATTTGAAAGGTGTTCTTTAGAAGCTTAGAGAAAAAAATACTAATTTCAGAGTTTCTCCTCCAACAATCTACTCAGGAAAGCAGGAAGGCAAATTCACTCATACTAGTAACCACGAGCTCCCCATTCCAGACTATTTGACTATGAATTACTTATCTTCTAATGAAAGTTAGCACTTCACTAATAACTGCCTCTCTTCTTAAGATACTTTAATCATGTTTTAAGTACCAACTTTCAATTTTTTTCTTGCATGAAAAGTCTAGGAAAAACCAGAATCTACTGCATAAAACCCATCCAGATTTCAGTAAAACACAGTCAACAGACAAAATAAAAAAGAAGAAATAAAATTTGTTGTCTACAGTTATAATTATCCTCACTGTCAACAGAGCAGGCCTCTAACCCTCTCAAAATGTAACACTCATGCTGGGTACACCACCACCCTGTAATGTAACCAGAGAAACTACAATGGTGTGGTACACAAGCAGTGTTCAGTATCTGCTTTGAACTGTCAAATAACTCATGAGCAGTGGAGCTATAGATTATGACTTTACCTCAGCTATCACTTACCAAGTTACTATACAGGTAGTCAAAAAAAAAATACAGGGAGGAGTAGGGGAACACAGCTCATGCAGAGCATCACTGGACAAAGTTTCAGAAGAGATACTAGTTCTACATTGCTCCTGAACATTTACATTGCTTAGCCTGCCTCCTTCTGCCCAATGCCATTTACTATGATATGTCAGGCTCAGTTCTGAACTCCTACTCTAGATTCACCTACTGGATTAGAAGGGGGTATTTAAATTAGGATTTTCTGCCAACTTTTCACTATGAAGAGGTAATTAAACACAAACAGCTGAGCTCAAGTTCATCCAGCCCTCCAGTGCTAACTGACTGATAAGACCATATTCAACCTCCCCACCCAATTTCTTTTGCAGCAGTCTGCCTAATAGCTATCTATCTATTTGCACTCTCTTCTCAAGAGAACAGCTACATCCAGCCATGCTACAAGACTGTCATTTAAGCTACGTACATCTAAAACCAGTGCTGCACAGGACCTAGAAGTAACTAGCAAGTCTGCTCACACCACACTGCCCACCAGCTCAGCCTCACCATGCTTCAGACAATCTTTGTGCCAATGCCACACAGTGCATAACAGTTGAAATGGTTCTGCCATTGAATGAGTATAGTCCCTTGACACATTGCTGAAAACCTACAATGCAATTCCACTGGAAGAAGTGGAGGAAAGAAAAAAATCTTCTCCATGTTCTGGTTTTGTTCTCAGCAAAATACATGACTACACACATTTGCTAGCCAAAAGCATTAAGCTGTTCTTGGCTTCAAGCAGCTGCAAAATTGAACTGGGGGGTGGGTGGGGCTGTTTTGTTTTGAGTTTTTTCAGTGGTTTTCTCTGTTTGCTGTATTAAAAAAAAACAAACAAGAAACAATCAGAAGTTCAAAAATAAAAAGTTTAACAAACTAAAGAGAGTTTCTGAAGAATTTGGCAATTTTGAAATGACATAATTTTTTCATTATTCTTTTGATTAACTCCTGGTAATTAAAAGACAAGTTGCAAAACATTGCATCTCATCTGTACTGCACATGTAAGATTGACAAAAGAGTAATGACCGGATACTAATATAGTGAAACTGGATGACAAAAAATTGAGTAAACAAATCATCGCTTAAAATGCCACAAAAATACCTCACTACATCTCTTTTGTTCTGTAAACGAGTTCCTGAAGACTACAAGTTTTCTTTGTGGACGGCAGAATTAACTATCTTTATTACACTGAAGCTGACAGGGATTTCTGGCAGAATAATCACTTTGAAAAAAGTGATTCTTGAAATACAACTAAAGATGAAGATGCTCATAATAGAGACCATTACAAGCAGAAGTTGCCTGATCAAATTAAAGAATGTTTGGTGCGTTGAACTATGTGCGTGTTTTAATTCTTTGAAGTAAAATCTGTTCAGCTTGCACTCTAAAACTCCAATTTAAAATAAGCAAACTAGTTATGGATCTCCATAGCTGTGTTGTATTACTCAAGGTCATATAGCAGCATTTCACCTGCTAAAGAGACATCCATAGCTAAAGCATGTTTATACATATATACACACACACATTAAATAGCAAGCATCTGGCATTTCACAAAGTATTGAGAAAAGTCACTGCAATCTGCTAAAATACACCAAGCAATTAACAAGCCAGATTCTGAGTCACTGAATGCTTCTTTACGAGTCCTTTACTGCAGCATAACTCCACTACTTACTGGACAGATGAACAACACTCTAAAGACTTTAAGTATCCTAAGGTGGGGAAGAGGGCATTTAGTGATGCTTTCACATCAGAAGGACAGATCAGCCATCAACTACCAAACCCTGTATTCAGCAGTTTGAGAATCAGAGGTGCTTCTGCAAAAGCACCCCTCTTCCATCAAAACAGCAGAACTAATATTGATAAGCAAAAAAAGGTGGTACATACAGGTGGGAGATCTACACTTGTTATTTATTCTTTTTCTTCATAGAAGTTTTTCAACAAATTTGTGTCTACTCTAAGTACTGCTGCTACAAACATAGTTGAAGAAAAAATATTACATAGACAGCTAGTGTATGTGTACACACATTCACACACCTACATATGTAGGCATATACCCAAACACATTACTTCACAGATTACATTTAAATGAGTCATTAAAAAGATACATTTAAAACTCATACCTATATCTGCAGCTATCTAATCATATATATATGTATGTAAAAAAACTTGTTAGGAAAAAAAAAAAAAAACAAAAAACCCACACACCCCTTTTTCATAACTTTTCTGTTTTTGAGAAACCACTGCGTTTATTAAATCAAGTTGATTATGAGCATCCAACAGAAAGCCATCAGTCCATGTGACTTAATCTGCTGGGTTTCCAAAACTGAACACGTTAAAGTTGCCTACTATTCTTCTCTAGGAGGTGCTACAGCAGCTGGCAAGTCAGACAAACAGCTTTTAGCAGACCATAACTTTGAACATTATCAGACATGCTAAAAACAGCTGCTACAGTTAATCACAAGATTTTCATGCTATATTAGAACAGGCTTCTAAAAGAACTTTTAAAAATCAGCATGGCTCACTTAGTCAAATGTGATGTTAAAGGCAGTAAGGTGTTTAGTGAGCACATCACCTGCAGTCAGTAGCTGTTCCACATGCCGCTATGACAAACATACCTGGTTGTGTTCAACAACTCTTTTTTGTTTGAGTGCTACCGGCGTCTTCATCCTGGCTTTCAGAGGTTCTCTCTTCTCAAGCCTCAGCTCAGTCTTCGGATCTGCAACCAGTTTTAATATAACTAGTTTCTGTAAGACTACTGGTTATTAGACTAGTTGAAACCAAATTTATTTTAATAAGAATTCATTTTGAGAGGCAACATAAATCTTATGAGTTACCATTTCCTTAAAAAGTTGTGAAACAGGTATATTTCTCTATTAAATGTATAAGAACAAAGACTTTTGAAGAATAACCTTAAAATTATTTCAAAACACTGATCCACGTAATTACCTTTTTGCTAAAAATCCTACATTTCAGATAAGCCTTGACAAATCCAGAAGTTCCATTTAGAAACTGCTATCAAATTGCAATTTCTTTAACCAAAGTACCATTCTATTGATTGCAGTAAAGGCATTGAAGCTTGTCAGTGTTGTTTTAAGTTTTTAACCTTGTTTCCTCTAATATATGTCCTTTTATATAAAACCCCATTTTTGATGCAGTAGAAAGGAGAGTTGTTAGCAGTCACCTCACCAATAAAAGGATGCATTATTTCCACTGCTTTTCTAAAGTTCTAATAGCTTTACACCAACATATTTAAGATTTATTAATAAAAAACCTTTTTTTTTGTAGGGGAGAAGGGGAATATTTGGGTTTGAGTTTTTTTCCCAGTGTGTGAAGAGTTCAGTATTTATATGAAGCATATGTAATTATAAGAAGTTAGCTGTCAGTTGTGACTGGGCTCTTGGCTGTCCCAAACATTAATAAATCAATCTCTAACATCCTTTCTCCCTTAAAAGTGCAAGATATAAAAGTTGAAAAATAAGCCCAAATATGCAAGGGAGATCAATCCAAGTACTAGCTGTATTTCAGCCCTTTCTGTCCTATGTCCATGGGAATTCCTGTAAAAAACAAAACAAACCCACTCCCAAAACCAAACCACACTAAATAAGCATCTTCTAACACTCCATTCCAGTAATTCTTTAAAACCTGTGCTGTTTTTATTTTTTGTAAATTGCACAATGGTGTGTTTTGGGTCCCACTTTCCCCACCACTACACATGCTTGATACAAACTTGATATTAAAACCCACAAAACACACACCCGCCACCAACCAATCAACCCACCCCCAACTAAGTCCATAAGGAACAGAGCACAAAAGGGGTTGAATCATAAGTGTTAGCCATTAAACAAAAAAGAACAAAAAATTAATAAAGAAACATTCATTCACTATCCCACAGTAAATAACTACGTTAATTGTAACCACGAAACTACTACTACTATGGTGTGAGCACCATAAGACAAAATTGGAGTTGTACTTAAGTATGAAGTGCAAAGAACATTGAAACACCCAATATGCAGCTCTTCTGTCTATTGGATTTACAGGCTCCATCCAGTCTGGGGAAAATGGATAAAAGGGACCAGGTCAGTAGCAAAAGGTTTCCTTCCCAGAACAGGAGCCTGGATCACTCTGCTGGTACTGCATGATCAAGTACATGACTGACATGGCCCACAGCAGTATCTTACAGCCTCACCCAACAGCAAGATCGTACCTCTTTAGGTTATTTCTACTGCAAGTATTACTCATGTATAATTTGAACTGTTCCCATGCAAGTTCCACTCAAGCCTTACCTTCCTCATTGTCACTGTACTGGTCAGAATCATTGTTTCCATTCTGTCTGGTGTTCTCAGTAGTTGGAATTGCTGGGAGAGGCACAGGTGCCTTCAGGTCAGGACCTTGTTCCATCAGTTTCAAAAGCTTTTTCTCATAAAGTTTCCTAGTAGTAGCTATAACAAGGAAGGATACATGCTAAAGAAACAGTTTTAATCTTTCCTGACTTGACTGATAGAACTTGGCTGTTACATATTCTTTGGGAATTTCTGAACATAATGTTTTGTTTATTTTTTATCAGTTTGTATGGCCCAGTGTCTCTCTCTATATATATATACACACACCTCTAGGTACACAACTCTGCCTCTAAAGCCTCTAACTTTTCAGTTTAAGAGAATTATTCGATAAACTCAGACCTTTCTGTACACTGAAAGTTATAGAAAGGAAATCTATGGAAAGGGAATTTACCTGCTTCTTAGATATTCTACTTCATATGCTGCAATATACAAGTTATTCCCTCACAAAAAAAAAAAAAAAAAAGTGAATTTGATAGTGCAAGGGAAACAATTTCCATGCAGTTTGCTCTATTATTCTCCTAATTCCCCTACCCTAGAATTAATGCCCCTGCCTTTGCCTCGTTGGAAAATTCAGTCCAATAAGCATCAGAGGTGGTGCAAGCAAGCACCAACAACAGAACTTTGTGCTTGCTGCCATCTAGCCATCAGGTTGGCTTGCTTGGACAAGCAAGAACAGCTGTCTAAAACATTTTAAGTCTAGCACATACTTCCATATTTGGACTTTGTTGGCAAAAATCTGCAGAGGCGACTGATGCCTGAGCTGTTAGCTGCAGAAAAAAAAAATCTAGCTTTTGAAGTTCTGATAAGAGGAAACCGCCATTTAAAAGAAGTGGCAGCCTTTCAAGAAAGAATCCATACCCTCTAAGAATTAAAGGCAATAAATTAGACCAAATGTAAATGCCTTTCCAGTGGACTACATAGATTCTTGAGTACTATCCAAGAGGTACAGGATGAATGGCAAGGCATGCAGAATCAGCTACCTGAAAATATTACAGATAAGACTAGGAATACACACAGGACTGCAGGCTCAGTCATGGACACTTCCATCCACCTAGGATTCAAGAACATTCCACAGAAGGCTCTGCATACTACAGACAACAATCCTTTTTTCAAGAGTTGTAAAATCAAATTCCCTTGCCATTAGGCTACTGCACAATCTGAAAGGCAAGGCACTTTGATCTCACATCACAGACAGTGTCCAAGGCAGGAGATTAGGCTGGGGTCAGGACTACTCCTGACATAGGCCAGTACACAGGACAGAATGCTAGGCTAGAAAAAAACATTAGCAAAGGAAAACATAACTGCACAGTGCAGTGAGTAGGAAATGCTCTAGGGAAAGGGAAGTTCCCTGTTCTCATTTGGCTCTCAATACTATTAGGTTATTATGTAACATGTATTTCCTATTTAAGTGAGCCCAGATCTAAACCTCTGTATCAGAAGACTTAACTACCCCAGCACTGAACTCTAATAGTCACACAGCTTCAGAACACAAGTTGGAACATCTCCAGCTGGCCTAGAACAGCAGAAACAAACTGCAGACTTGCCCACTGCAATGCTTCAAGACTTCTCAATGTAAACAGTCCAATGAAAATATCCTAGGTAGGAAGTAAGATTGCAACAGTACTGGTACTAAAAAGTAACTGTACCAGGGAAACTTCACAAGTGAGGTGTAGTGAGAAATAAAACAGATTAATATCTACTATTCAATTGACCTACCTACAATTGGGCCAGGATTTACTCCATACTTCATAAGTTGCTCTTGAAGGTCTTCATTACTCATCTCTGTTATATCTAGGCCATCCTTCTCCTCTGGTCTGGGTTTGTCAGTTTTCTTTGTAGCTTTCTGGAACAGGAGAGAGACAGTGTTTCCAGTTAATTCTGAACACATCTTTTTCTTCTAAGGGAACGGGAAAACATAAGAGTACTAAACATATAAACCCAGAAGAAATTCTGTTCTCAGCCATGATCACTACTAAAGCCTATGTGAAACAGTACAAACATTTACACCTACTGAGAAAAAATGCACAAGTTTTCTACTTAGGAAGGAGATACCCATTACAAGCCTCCTCTTAAAATCACTCATTCTGGTCTTGTGCTTTAGTTTGAAGTTCAAGTATACAGTGGGAAGGGATTGCTTTCCAGTGACTGGAGAAGCAAGTTTCTAGCCATTTCAACATCACTACACAAAACTACGAATATTTATGTTACATTGGCATTTCTTTGTATTATTTTTTACCTGATAGGTAATTTCCTCCTCTAATGATAAGGAACAAGCTCTTTAGTATCTACATACTTTCAACCAAGTTTCCAAAACCTCTATTCCTACTCGACCTGTCATTCTCTGTGACATTACATTCTCTGTGATATTACAAGGCGAGTACAGGAAAGGCAAAAATCAGAAACAGTCTCATCTTTTCAAAATCCCGCTTGTCTGCTTAGGTCTCTGCTACTTGTAGCTCTAAAAAATTCTAAACCCAACTCTGGCAACACTACTTGAACACTTGGCAATGCACCATCACCACATGCAGATGGCTATCAAAATAATCTGCTGAGATGCTACTCCTAAATTAGCAGTTTCCGCTCGATCCAAAGAGAGTGATCATAACACTTCGACTTGGGAAGCCTCTGTTGCTGCAACAGGGATTGTAAAAGTGAAGAAGTAAGACACAAAAAAGGATGCTTAGGATTTGCATGCTCTTTACTAAGAAAGACCTTGATACTGCTTTGAAATAAGTCATATTTGTATCTCAAAGTTGCATTATATAAACAGAAACAATTTCTGCTCTTAGCATTTTTCTCAACTCCATTGTTCAGAGGGCCTGTTTGTTTTTTTTTTTCTTTTTTGGTACTAACAAAAGACTAAAAGTCCAAATATAAATAGGCTATAAACACTTAGTAATTAAAATTTTCTTGTTGCATTTTGTAAGATAGCAACAAAACACTTTAAGACGATTTACATAAGCTAACAGAGTCTATCTAGCTATTAATGCAGGTTCAATATTTGTTTGCATGCAAACTTGGCCTTGCCTCAAATATCTTGATATTTTAAAACTAAGCAGGGACTGAATGAGGGTTTCCCAAATACATCGGACTCCAAATTTTCCGCTGGCTTCTGGATAGTCCACCATAATAAACTTAAAATCAGCTGCTGAAAAGCAACAGAATCTCTAAGGATCATGGCATTTCTTTATTTTAAGAAATAAACTTCAAACAGTCCAAAGAAAGCATAGGACCATTAAAGAAGCAGATTTGATTAAAGACAGATTTACAACTCACTTTATCAGTCATTCCACTCCCAATTAGTTTTTGAAGCAATTGAGCCATGCACAAGAAACAATCCTGCAGCTGCATGAGACTTTTATTCACTTTTGAACATGTTGGTCATAACATTATGTCAAGTTAAATATTGCATTAACTTTCATTTCATATTCAATGTGTTTTTTCTGAACTACTAGACTGTCCAAACAGAAAAAAGTTCTGAAAAAATTGGGTTTTCTTGTTGAGATCTGTTTAGACTAATGACAGCTCTGGTGTTTGCCCACATCACCAAGCAGATTAATCAAGATGTTAGTCCATATTTCAGAAAAAAGCTACCATGGTGCAGGAAATTGACATTCCAATGACACTTCAGAGAAACTGGAATCCTAAAGTAATGCATCTCTACCTTTGTTCACTTAGAGACCACAGAAGAGACTACAACAATATACACAAGAAAAACTACTCAGCGTTCTGGATGCTTTACAGAAATCTTAGCCATCAGAAGTCTAATTGTAACTAATGAGTACCAGGGTAACACAAGTCACACATCTCATGGTTTCTTTGTGGCTTTTTTCCTTCAAAATACCATTTCACTTTTTCCTGCACTACTGTCACAAACGGAGACAAAAAACGGCTGTTTTTTGTCATCAAAACAGCCATTTTCAGCAAAGAAAAAGAGTAGGGAGGGGATGAAGGAAGTTGAAAGCAACCTGTGTTCTTCAATAATTGGGCCAGATGTGCTCATTTTGTGTTCTGCAAGGTCACAGCTTTCACTTTTGAACACCTATTCTCCTTAGAGCAGGAGCAAATGACTTCCCTTGGACAAGTAGAAAGCTGCCATCTAACCATTCACTGGACCACAAGGTGAGTCCCTAGAATTATAAGGCTGGATAGAAGAATTTCTCACAACTCAGGTGTGGCATGACAACATCAACTTCAGCAACAACACTAAATTTAATTACCACTACCATTACAGTATAATGCATCACTATGCTTCCTGCAAATCAAGACAACTTGTCTGCTGGACTACACCATGAGAGAGATCAAAAGAGCTAGCTTAAAAGTTTAACACTGTAAATTAAATACAAACAAGCAAACCCAAAAAACTCGCACCCTCATTTACCTGTTTTAAGACCACTGGCAAGATTTGTCTTACTGTGGTGCAGAGATGAAGCACCTGAAATGAAATTGTGGCAGAATTTGCCAAGGTAAGGTAGTGCCACTGACCACTTTGCCCATAATGTAAATATTTTTCCAGTAATACAGCCAAATCTATGTAAATATTTTTGCAGCAATATACCCAAATCAATAAATCCTTATCTGAAATTCTTCTAATCCGATCCAGAGCTCACAGCATAAAAAAATATTTCTAGTCATTGCTATTTTCTAGAAAACACAAGATGGAAGATTATCTGCATACTTCACTTGAGAGATAGCAATTTGGTAGTGGTATCTGTCAGGCTTGGTTTCCAATTGCCTAGGAACTAACTCTTCAAATGAGTACTGAAGTGAATTATAAGCATGGGGCTACCACACAGCATTCTCAGTACTAGGGCCACAGAAAAACATTATAAGAGCAACTGATTTTCTCCAAGTATCATCTCTTGCCAGCACAAAGCTTTCACATTCTTTTGCTAGCAAGAAGAGCAATGTAAGCAACCAGAATTCAGAACCTACCCCTTACCTTAGCATTCCTGCTGAGTAGAAATGAACAGCCAGAGACCAGCTTAATTAGGCAAACTTCATAAGTGCCTGTACTAATCCCAGCACTGTCCCAAAGACAAGCATAAGAAACATGTTGAAGAGGCCGTTAAATAATAAAACCAACAACTATGGGACATCACCAAAAACTATTTTCAAATCCCAAGTTAAATGGCATCTACATCAGGATACAAGGATTTTAATCCCAAACAGGTGCAGCTTCATCACTAGACACAAAAAGGGTCAGGGCTTATTTATGATTTCTCTGAATGAGGTTAAGATAGGCTAAAGAAAGCCCAAATCACACCACAAGAATGCTGTTTGATTCTCCAGTTTGCAGAGTTCCCTCTGGTAACAAATAACTATTTCTCTTAGGATGTGAAGTTAAGGAACTGGATATGCAAAATGTTAATAATAGATTTATACTGTGAAATAGATAGGTCTTTATTCCCCTTGCACTTTTTATTGTACCATAGACAATCATTTCCTACAATAGAATTTCCTTTTTTAAAAATCAAGTCCTACTGAACTTTTTAACCTTAAAGGCCTGGAGACAATATTAACCAAGAGCTACAGGACAGACAAAATAAACAATGGAAAGAGAATTATGCAGCAGCAATTCAAAAGATACTGATAAACGCAACTTAGAGAATTCACTACCTTTTAACCTTAGTTAGTAAGTGCCAGACTCAAAATTGCCAAGCCTATGTACAGTAACAGTCATAAATTATAAGATTACAGACTATTCAACCCTTCCAACCCCTTCTCCTCCCAGACACTAATTTCCATGTTACTTGGTGAAAGAAATGCACCCACTCAAAGTCTGAAGGTGCAGAACAGCCTGGCAGGACTTCTCTCTGTAGTGGGAATTACTTTGGTCATCTCATCCCTGCTGCCCACAGCTTTCTCTCAGATGATGAGCACTCATCAGCACTTCTCTCAGCAGATGAGCACTTTTTAAAAGGCCACAAAGGATTTAAACTGTATTCTGGGTGATGTTTGTGTGGCAGGTCATAATGAAGACATAAACACACACAGGAAACACGGAATAGATTCTCTGCCATCACTGGGCATGCACAGATGCTTTACACTGCCTCACCTGTCCAGTACACTTTCCACAAACCCTATCTTCATAAACCACCAGTTTTACTGTTGCCTTCTCTTTTCCAATAGGGAAGGGGTTGAAGCTGTTGTTACCTCAGCTACAGATATCACAACCACAGCATTCCGACTATGAAGAGCTGGCTCTTTATTTACTTGGCTACTCTATTAGAACAAAAAACCTCAACAACCCAAACAAACAACTCTCCCCCCTCATCAAACCAAACATCTTTACCTGATAGGTCTCATGTGTGACCTTTCAAACAGGCCCTTCAGGTCCAGATGTTCTCATCATACCTTCATTAACAGGAGACATTTGACTGATCTTTTTCATATAATCTCTTTAAAGGTCAAAAATATCACTCAATATATGCTTTAGAAGTGATTCTTCCAGGACATGAAATACACAACAAGCTCAGTCATAATAATCTATGCATTTTAAGCTCTGAACAGTTCCTGTTCGACAACAGCATTAAGACAATATTTTTGGTACATGCTTTAAAATAATGGTCCTAGAGAGATAAAAATGTAATTTTATAGTTACTTTTCCTGTGAGCTATCTTTTCTGACATTTAGCCCATAACTAACCAGGACAAGGGGCATTCAGATGCAGATGGCTCACCCTGCAGCAAAACAGTGTCTTGCATACCTAGCCACCGTCCTCACATACCACTATGCTAAACAGGCTCAAGGGAAAAAAAGCAAAAAAGTTGCTCAAAAACATTAGTAGATTTGGAGAATCTGGCTCCTCCAGACAATATTATCAGACTGAGGCACAAACAGGCATGATTTTAAAAACTTTTCCTGTTCTGGTAGGAATATGTAGCCATAGTGAGCTATATATTCTTGAGCTGAATACAGCTAAGCCAGAAGATTGACACATTCAAAAGACGTAATTTGCAACAGAATTTAAACTACGGGATTTTGTCTCTGCATAGCTTTTATCAATAGAAAATAAGCATCTAAATGCATTATCATATGTTTATAACTTAGAAAAACCCCACTAAAATGACAGTGTAGACAGTTCAAAATTACTAATGACTACAGCCGTGTCCAAGCTCTAATGCCAGTATTAAGGGAGCTGGTGTAGCTTTCAGTGACTGCGGCACGGACATTCAGATGATTCCTTTGTACTTGTTGCTCATATCCACTTTAAGAAAAGCGATGCCTGCCCCCCTCCAGGACCCCTAAGCCAGCCGAGCGATCCCGCGGGTATCGCAGGAGGAGCCGCTGGGAGCGAGCGCGCCGCGCTGCG
>JAYDZK010000056.1:44705386-44724135 GCA_034509185.1 Euphonia xanthogaster | reverse complement strand
GCTCTTCCGATCTGCGGGCGCTGCAGCTCCCTCTCCCCCGGGATAGCTGCCCTCGCCCAGCCCTTTGGCTGGCGGGCTCCAGAAGGAATCCAGCCGGGAAATCGGTAGCTAATCTCTTAGTGTGACTGCCGCCGTTGCCGTGACTTAAACGCAAAAAAAACCCTACCTTGCATCTATAGTACCGCAGAGTTTGAAAGGCGCGTAGTTGTTTTATTTATTGATTTGTAAAGTCGACTTCTAAAATGTCACAAGTGTGTCCCTGCGGGGATAGTTTGATTGAGCTCAAGACTGCAGTCTTACGGTCTTTAAACAAGCGGGTTAAATCCTTCTGTGTTTACACGCTGCTTGCTGGGAACAAGCACTGCTTCTGGTTTATGATGGGAAGGGTTCAGTGGTTAGATTTCACTATCTGTCCTATGCTTTTGAGAACTGCCTTGCAGTACACCCGAGATAAGAATTTAAATGTGGCTACTTTAATTTTCCCATCAGTCATGGATCTGAAACAGGATTATTGGTGCTTGTACCTACTCCTCTTTGTATTCCAGAAAGAGTTATAATTTGCTGTTGGGGAAAGAGATTTCCACTACTGCTGTGTGCTCCATCATGGAGCTGCCCTGGTGCCTGTTGTTCCTATTTACTTTACCATAGCCTCAGTATCAACTAGATGACAGCGATGAGGATTATTTTTTGCGGTAGGTAATTTCGAGACAGATCAAGGACCCACCCACAGGAAGCTTGACGCTTCCCACTGAAGAATTGGTGTGGTGTAACAAAGTAATTAAGAGGCCGGAGAAGCTTAGCTTGGGGCATTTAATTTACCTTGTTCTAGTCGCTCTGTGAGGTGGCAGTCATCTGAAAGTCGTTATAATTTGGATCTGAAAGTGCTCGGTTCTTGGTGTACGCACTTTACCTGTTCAGTTTGTTTGGCAACGAGGTTGAACAGTGGGTAGAAACATCTGCCTCCATTAATACCACACATGTACACAGTAAAAAGTAATGTATCAGTGTAGGTTGACTGCTATCACTTACTTTTAAGTTTGAATAGAGCAAATTAGATGGTTCTATCTATTTTTTCAGCATCTCTTAGCCAAAATTTTACCAGGTACATGGATATTATATGACAGGTATTTTGGAAATGCTTAAAGGAAATTTAATTCCTATTCAAATTTGATAGAACTAATTTAAAACATAGATAGTATTTTTCACCTTGAAAAGCTTTTAGGTGGCTTGGGAAATAGTCTTTCCTCTACCTTTAAGAATTTGCTTCTTTTCTAGATATAGAACTAGTTGCACAGCATACTTTAGAGAGATTCTTCAGCTCTCATACTAATGTAAAAAATAACAATTTAAACTCGTATCAAGTCTAAAATGTTTTAAAGCAGCATAAGGGGAACTGGGTCTGGGAAATTTTAGGCAAACTTAATAGTGAAAATACAATCTAAAAAGTTGGTGCAGTCACCATCTAACATCCCCACAGACAATAATGGTAGGATAGCTCTGAAGCTTGTTTTTTTATAGTACTTCTTAGTGCAGGCGCAATTCACAACTCACTGTTCAGATTCTGCAATACAGCTGGTGCTGGCTTTTCTTGTGAGTGACAGTTCAGGAGTGGAAGGAAGTACAATTGCTGAGCTTGAAGTCTAAGTACATTGATGGTAGGCCTGGTTTTAATGCATTAAGTGTAGCATAGAAAACCCCTACAGGAATAAACTATGAAGTAGTAAATCCCTACACTTACCCTCACAGTTCAGCTTTGGCCATAACAAATGGATGGGCTGACTTGACTTATCTTCGTTCTGTGTTTTTCTGCTTTTGCTGCCAGATGAAACTGGCGTAGAAGCATAAAGATAGCAGAAACTTATCATATGTTTTGGCTATTTGTTCAAACTCCAGTACTGTTGTTGCAGAGCCACTGAAGTTGTGGCTCTGATTAATATTGCTTAAAGTTCATATCTACAGCCCATTAAGTTCTGAAAGTTATTTTCCCCAACTATAAAGAAAAAAGTGTATTTATTGTGAATTATTTCCTCTATTCTGTTGTTACCCTGATGTAACTGCCTTGCACGGACACAGAACTCTTTTATTGGTTACCTCTAGTTGCCTCCAAAGCAGCCAAACCTAAAGAAGCATGATACAATACTTCAGTGTCACTCTTCTTTGGAGCAATAGCCTTTTCTGGGAAGCCAAGTCCCTAAACAGTCCTTGGCACAAAACTGTCCTTTATCAGTTCTACACTTGTTACTGTCGCACTTTGGGACCAACAGGCATCTTCCAGGCAAGGTAAAGACAGGGAAAGTGGTATAAAAAAGCACCTAAATGTGCAAATACATGATAATTGACACTGGAACCTGCAGGTGTCACCACAATTAGACCTTAATACAACAAAGGATCTGCACCTCTATTGTTTGTTCTGTTTGAAGGAAAAAGGAAGTCACATTTTGTAGCATGAGGCAGCAGTCAAAGGGATGAAGGGAACGAGTTCATTATGAATGAGCTCAAAAAATCTTTCTCATGTTGTTACAGTGGGGGGGTGGGGGTGGGGGGGGGAAGCTACGAATATGAAATCTCTGGTCCCTATGCTTATTCAGTAATTTTCTGTGTAAAGGTTGGAGCATGGAACTGTTGTTTTACCATGCCTTCTGTGAAGTTTTCCAGTACTTGAATGTTTATTCCTAACTGCAAGTTCTGGTTTTTGAAGACCAGAATACCTGCCTCTACCTGAGAAACAGGTACATACAGTTTACCACTTGTCAGTATAAATGCTGACAAAAGCAAAGTTTAGGAAAAAAATGTGAAAATGCTGTGAGACTATGGCCATTTCCGGTGGTTAAAAAAGTGTTCTAAGCTTGCCTAAAAATGTGAAATATGCTGAAAGGAGAAGCCAAAAATCCTTCCTTTGTAGGACTCTCCCAAATGTCTGGAATTTCTTAGCTTTCCTGAGTGTGAGAAAGAGATTTTTCAAGCATATATTCATCTTTGACATGAAAACACTGAATGCCTTTTAAACTGTCTCAGATTTCTGGCTCGAGTTTCCCTAAGTTTGTGATTTCTAACCTCTAATGTCACCCACAAAAATAAGACAAATGTTTTATGTTGCAGTATGCTGAAAAAAAAAGATTTTTCTATATATGTGCTTTTAAAAAAGTAACCTAAATAAAGTGGAAGGTCTGGAAAATGGCCTGTAATGAAGTATAGATGTATAATTTGCATTCATCTGTAACATGTGTCTTACAATAGATAACATAACGACTATAAATTCATAGCGAAGGCATTTAAGCAAGTGCTACAGACAAGCTCTTGTCTTAGACTGAGCTGATAAGGAAATGTAAAAAAGCTGTATGAAGTATTAATTCAGTCTTGGCAGGTTTCACTATGAAAATTATATTCCCTTTGAGAAATGCAATAGAAACTGAAAAGCTTTACTAGAAATAAAATAAGCAGTTGTCTAATCATTGTAGCACAACATAACTATACTTTCTAGAATCAATTGTTTCTTTTTCACAATCTTGATTAATTTAGAAAAATTAGGTGACTTTTTAATAACTCTAGTTTTTTCATTAGAAATGTCTGATTTTGAAGTAGAAAGGGAAAAGTGATAAGAAAGAAAGCATGCCTTAGTATAATGGAGCATATTGCTTCTAGAGCAGTTCCAGAGCTGGCAGCCACTGAGAATGCTGCTCTGCCAATGTCACCTGAAACAGTGAACAGACAGGTGAATAAAGGGATGCCCAGCACTGTATGGCTGTGCCCAGGCAAGGAAAGAAATCTGTACAACTGCTTTAAAACTTCTTACTGCTGATCTTATGGTAGTCGAAGGCCTATACCAACAAGGATTAAAAACAGGAGTGTCAGCTCCTCCTTAAGTATGCTGTCAGAAATGAAATGGACAGTTTTCAGGGTGTGTTCCTACACTGAATCATTTCCAAACCAGAATTATTTGGATATTTATTTCTGTCAAATACACACAGAAGCTATATTTACTGTATATAAGCTATTACTTCAGCTCCACTGTTTTTTGAAATGTAAGTGGATTTTAGTTTTTGTCTATATTTAGCTACTAACAATTCCATAAGAAAAAACATCTGTGTTAAGAGAACAGTCAGGTTACAAAATGCAGTATTTTAAAGTCAGGAAGAGACAAAAAGCACAGAAGCACATGGGCTATTGAAATGCTGGTGAGAGACAATTACCCACTGGCATACTTGGATGCCTCAGAATTAATGGAGTCAACCTGACAAAACATCTGTAAGGTCAAAGAGAACTATTATCCCCACTTCACCGATAGGAAATTGGGTGGGAGAGTTTGTGGGTAGCTAAGGCACATTTAATTCATTCATTTAGTTCTGAAACATCACTAGATGATTTTGATTTAAGGACAGTGACCTCTTCCCCCAAAGAACAGATGACAAAATCTTAAACTGAACCGCTAGTATTTGTGGTTGCTGCTGAAGGGGATGATCCTGCTCTCTATCCTGTCCCAGGCCCATGTGCTCCTGGTGCTTTTCCTGTGCTGGATCTAGTAGCTGTGCCACCAGATTCTCATGCTGAGCTGGCAGCTGCTGCATGCCACTGCAAGATGTGATCCAAGTGGAAGGAGGGAAATGCACAGGCAAGGACGGGCAGGGCAGTGCAAGATGGACTGTTTTGTGACAACCTGCACATGTTAGGTATACTAGTGCAAACCACATTCTGAAAACTTTGACTCCTATAAGCAGATATTACCATTACTGCAAGCCAGAGATACTGTCTGGCAACAATCTGGAATGTTTAGAGCAGGGCACCTGCTTTGGCAGAGGTACAGGAATGCAAACAGATTGCTGCTGCTTCCTACATCCAGCTCTCTGGTGGGTGGTGAGGCTGAGAGATAAGATACGGTGTGGGACCAGGGAAACATCTGACAGATTATGCATCTCATACAAAATGCATCCATCTAACAGACTGTGCATTAAAAAAAGAAACAAAAAAAACGGGCTAACCAAATTAAATTGAATTCTTGTCAGCACAGCATGCGAGGCAGTCCTCCTTGTCCATTCAGACCTGGAAAATCTGAGTCAGCTGAAATACTGTGACCAGTTCTGTGTGCTTAAAAATGCATCTTGTTTGGAAAGGCTCCAGAGGCAAGCGATAAAATAATCAGAGGCCCAGCAAACATGGTATGTTACACTGGAACATCTATAGAGAGGCATAACAAATTTCAAACATGTAAGAAGTACCTATAAAAAGGAAGGGAGAAACTGTTCTCCAGTGCAATGACATGGGGGGTGGATTTAAGTCAAGGCAGAAGAGACATCAGGATTAAACTACATATGCTAATTTTGTAATTGTCAGAATAGCAAAGTGCTGCAACGGATCACTTAAGGAAGAACCAGAATTTCTGTATTTAAAAGGTTTTAAAGGTATATAGAACAAACAATAGCCTGTAAAAGCCAATGTATTTGGTTTAATAACCCCCACATAATTTGTTGAGTCTGCTGAATCTGATTTCCCAGACTTCTGTATTCATTTTCTTCTATGGTTTACAACAATAATAATCAGTTCTTACAAAGTGAGAATTATATCTGGCATTCTCTCTCAGTTCAGGCCATTGACAAACTATTGTTTCCTCCCATTTAAATTTCATCGTGTCAAACTTTCCAGTCCATCTAAATCATTAAAGTATTATTTCTAAAACTTGCTATCTCATGTCTAAATCAAAGCTAAATCCTCTCTGTGCCTTTCTGCTCTGGGTACCTGTCAATCTCAGCAAGTGGAAATAGCTATTCTGAGAAAACTCTTCTGTTCCGTAGCCTAACCCCATCAGCCTCAAGGGTTCCAACCACTGGCACCCTGGACCCTTCTCTCCCTGTCAGGGTTTCATTCTTCTTCGGGGTTCTCAAGATCTCTCTGAATTCTTGGCTCCACCAGACCATTTGCTGCCTCTGCCTTTGCTTTTACTCCTTGTTATGTGAATTTCTGTACTGAAAACATGGTATCTGCCATTTTTGGGGCCTCTGTCCCCTTTAAAATTTAAAGTTTCTCTTTTTATACAACTCTCTGAAGTTTTCTCATCATTTCCACACCATCGGCTGCCTTAATAAAGTAAATCTTTGACACGTTCTTGCCTTTTGTGTTTTAGCGTGTAATCAGACAGTCCTATACACACAAAGACCATAAACAAAGACATGCCTGTTTTATCCAGTGCGATCTTGTCTTGACGCTCGTTGTGCCCTCTGTGTCGCGCTGCCCTCTCAGCCTCAAGCAAAAGAGGGGACCTTAAGCTGTAGGGCAAAACATAAAAAAACAACCAACAATAAAGTTCCTCAGTTTCATACGCGGGGAAGGCGGTAAAAACCGACAAAAGATGAAAGAAAAAGAAAAGTAATGACCCCGACGTGATTCGAACACGCAGCCTTCTGATCTGGAGTCAGACGCGCTACCGTTGCGCCACGAGGTCTTGCTGGCCGTCTCTTAGCGGAGCATTACAACTGGGCCGCCGCGGGCCGCCGGCAGTGCAGCCGCTCTGCCGGAGGGGCAGGGCGGGGGCGGGTTGGGCTGGCGCGGCCCAGCGCCCTGCCCGTCCGCCGCCGCGCCCCTGCGCCGGCCCCTCTGCTCCGGCACTGCTCCGTTACCGCCTTCCCGCGCAAGCACGCCAACTCTCCCCACCCTCACCCCCGCTAGTGCTCCGCAGCAGAAAGAGCCTTCCGCTCTCGCTCCCTGGTGGTGCCGAGCTCGCCTCCCGCGCCGTTGCTGCCCTACGCAGGCTCGTGGGTCCATGCTCCCGCTGCCGGAGGGCGCTCCTGCTGTCCCTCCACTCACAACACAGCGTTCGCAATCCAGCAACAGGAACGTGGTTGTGAGAATTTGCTCATAAAAGGCGTCTCGCGAGGGCTCCGACAAGGCAATTCCTCGTTAGTATAGTGGTGAGTATCCCCGCCTGTCACGCGGGAGACCGGGGTTCGATTCCCCGACGGGGAGGCCGGCGTTTGTATTTTTCCTGCCGGCGGGCGGCGCCTTTTACCGTGCGCGTCATAAAACGGCTCGCGCGGGGCGGAGCAATAGAAAAAAAGCGCGAGAGCAGCTCTCCCCGTCGGGGAATCGAACCCCGGTCTCCCGCGTGACAGGCGGGGATACTCACCACTATACTAACGAGGAGCCGCGGGCAGCTCGTCCCCCCGCGGGGGCCCCTCCCGCTGCGCCCGGGGCGCGTGCGCGGGTGGGGGTGGCAGGGCCAGGGGGAGGGACGGGGACACCGGGACAGGATCCCGGGAGCAGGGACCGCTGCGCGCCCACCCGCTCCGGTGCAGCCCCGCACGGAGCTGCTGGCACGGCTCCCTGGAAATTGCCGCGGGAGGGAAGTGCCCGGCTGGAGGCGGGGGGAGCGGAGCAGCACCGGCAGCTCGGGTGTCTTTGCGTTTGTAGTTCTGCATCTCGTTCACGCAGAGTTTCTTTTTACGGGAACCTGAGAAGTGCTGGAGTCAGCAGTCCTTGAGGTTAAGGAACCGAAGCACCTGCTTTTACCTACCTAAAAAAGGAACGAGGGAAATGGAAACCAGCTACTTTGAGATTTGAGAGTAAAAGGCAGAAGGACACGGGCTTGATGCTGACCCGGTCAGCAGAAACATGGTTGTAAGTTTGTATGACAGTGACATTAGACAAGGAACTATATTTAATTTGCTGACTTCTGAGATGAAGAATTAACACCACATAATAAACAAGCGGTTGGAGCAAATGGTGTTCTCTTTTGATGGCCCCACTACTCCTAATATTTGCATAAATGAACCCCATCTTAGCTTCTTCAGATAATCATAGCTAAAGAGCAAACAGCTTCCTTTATGTCGACTTCTAAATATAAGTGACCTGTAAACAATGCATTTCTGAGGATTGGCCTACTCATTTAAACATTTGAATGTGTTTCTCAGTGGATGCAACAGATTTAAATTTTGTCCTGGAAAGTGAAAAATAACAACCACAGTCTCATAACAATTTCAAGACTTTAGATGTAGTGTAATGAGCCATATTGTAGGGCTGTGATCTGGCTTTAAACCTCCCAGAGCAGGATCAAAACCAGTGGTTCCAGGCTGGTCTGCACTTGCTGTGCGTGTTCAAATTGTATTCAAAAGATGTTAATTGTTTGCTTGAAGCTGGGAGACTTTCTGGTGGATCAAACATTGCCTGTTTGCATTTTATAGGATCACACACACATAGTTTAGATCTTTTTGCCTAGAATACCTCAGTTCCTTCTGTTCATTAATCCTTGTGGTCAGGGAGCTGAGCTTCAGACATCTTTATGTACCCCAAACAAGAAGATGACTTATCCAAAAATACCTAAGAAGGGGGAGCAAGAAGAGACATGGAGGTGTGAGTGAGTGCAGCAAAAGGGCTGTTTTGAAATGGATGGACTATTATGAGGCTGCAATGATTTGCAATTACAGAGCAGATACATTCCTTGTTGATGTTACAGGGACATGCAAATGCAAAGCAGAACAGGTACTGGGAGCTATGATCAATGCTCCAAGATCTGTGGAGGCTCCATCTTCTCCTCAGGATCTACATGAAGCTATTTCATGTGTGCTATTTCATTTCTAACAATCTTGTTGCACGGTTTCCTCATCATTGCATCAGCTCTGTGTTTAGCTTGTCCCTAGAGGCTGCTAAGACATGACTGGTGAAAGTCACCTGTAAGAGGCCCATTACAGCCACAGGCAGGAGCAGGGCTGGCACCTAGCACATCACTGTGGCTGGATGCTAGTTACCTTCCCTTCAGCTTGCTTAGCTGAAGCTCATCTTGCAAAATGTCCAGATGAGTTTTGAATCTCATTATGGATGGGAAATTCCACAAACTCTTGGCCACCCTCACTGGTAAGAATTTCCACATTGCCCCCCTCCTTGGAATTTGCCGTGTTGCAACTTGATCATTTTGCCGTGCACCTCCAAGAAGTGCCTGGCTCCATCTTTTTTCCCTCCCAATGGGTAGCTGAAGGCATAAGTCAGATCATCCTGTAACCTCCTTCGGGCTGAACAAACCAGCCTTTCTCAGTGTCTCTCTGTTTGTCGCATGCTCCAGCTCTCTATTCATTTGGTGACCCTTCACTGGACTCATTGTAGTTTGTTGGGATCTTTCTTGTTTCACCCTGCCCCAGGCTGTGCACAGCTCTCCATAGGCAGCCTCACAAGTGCCAGCAGGGGATGGGGGCAGTAATCACTTCCCTTGATCTAGCTAGGCTGGTACTGATGTTTCCCAGCCTATCAGTAATTTTCATTGCTATAAGAGCAATCACTCACTCAAGGCTGACCTTGTTGTGCCCTGGGACCTTTTCTGTAAAGCTGCTGTTTACCCAGTCAGTCAGCTCCTGGCTGCTTGGGTTATTATAAACAAGGTGCAGGACTTAACATTTGCCTTAACTGAATTGGAAGAAATTCATACTGGCCCATGTCCCCAGTCTTTCAGAGTCCTGCTAAGGACAGCCCTGGCCTTCAGGGAATCAGCTGCTTCCCTCAAGTCAATGTCATCCACCTGAATCCCTGCTGATACCCGTTTGCCTTGGCAGCTAGCATACATTGTTATTGGCATGTTGAGGTGCATCACTGATAGGTGATGGAGCCTCCTGTAGCTGCAGAAATTAATTCTTCCAAATCAGTGAAAAAACACAAATCCTAGATGAGGAGGGAAGCCCTTTACAGGGTTTAGGGTGCCACAATCCTGAACAGCTGCTGCAACTTGAAGACATTTGATTCTGATTAATCTTCATAGCTATTTTGTATGCTCTTCTCTCTGTCCATTCACACATAACCAACACTCCATCTGCTCTTTGTGTTTTATTTTCCTTTTAATTGTTGTCTGTTCCCTCACTCTGTGATGTTCACAGCAAAAGATTTAATGAGCTTTTCAGTAAGAACATGTGAGTTATCAAACTTTACTCACAGGGCTTCTTTCTGTATAATTTTGGCATTATACAATTTCTGTCCGGTGTAATGGGTTTGTAGTGAGGTCTGAATGGCTCAGTGATCTCCTTCTGTGCTAATGTATTTTGATTTAGCTAAAATGAAGTTTAAGAATTTATTAGAAAAATCCATTTACACCTCTTAAGGGAAGGAGTGATCAGGCATCCCATGTGAAATTAACAGCTGAAGAGCTGAAAAAAGACCTCTTCTGGTTAAAGAGGTCTGTGACACTGTACGTCAGTGCCTGGGGGATTAGTGGGAGGAGGGATTTAAGGGGCTTTCCCCTATTATTTAATTATTTATTATTTAATTAAGGGGCTATTTCCCCTAGCATAGGTTATTCATTACTAAAAGCAGTCACACAGCTGCACAGCTTTCCCTCCGTGTTGAGTCATGTGAACTGCCTAATAAATGGAGCCTTTTGAAAACTTGCTGGAGAAATCTCAGGGCTTGAATATTTATGTCCTAAGAATTTTGAAATTAAATAGACAAGAAATGCTCATGCTGAATTGCATTTTCTGTTTAGGTAAAAAACTGAGCAGTTGGATCTGGCCATTTTTATTCTTATAGCATGGTTTACATCCAGTGGATGCTTCCAATAAGAATAAACTCCTTCTCAGAGGGGATCTGCATTCTCATCACTTGTCCTCAGAAGGGGTTTGCCAGACAAATGTACTAAAGAAATACCATAAATATTGGAAATTGAAAGCTGGGAAAAGTAGAGGCTGGCTGGTTTTAATGAATAATTTCGATTTTACAGCTGCAAAAACTGAGAGAGGTCCTGCTTAGAAATAGAAGGTAATTGAAGACTTGGTAATTAAAAGGAAGAGGATTTAAGTTTGTATGCAGAATAAACCTCTCTTTGTTTATGAGGTATATAGTTTCAGAGTAATCTCAAAAGAGGGTTTATGCAGCAAAGTCTAGACACATACCAAGACACTCCAAAATCCAAATAGATTGTGTACTAATCTAAGTATTCTGTTGTAATGTAGGTCTGGATACCACAGTATCTCTACCAAATGACTCCAAGTATAATCATAACTTCCTAGCTGTGATGAAAGACTGCAGTAGACTCAAAAATTTCACTATTGGTCTGACTTGCTTTGAAATATGATATTTCTTAGAACCTTGAAATTGTCAATGATTAGCCTCAAAATAGACCTGCCACATAGTGCCTTTGAAGGAAAATTCTAGGGACAAACGTGGAAAAATCAAATACTCTAATATACATTTATAATATAACAATCAGGACTGACTCTCACATCATATCCATTCTAGAAGTAAGCAACTGTCATTCAAATTTAAAAAAAAGGAATCACAAATGTCATAATGGAGAATAATTAAGCTAAATTAAGTGTAGAGACAGGAAAAATGGAATAGACAAACCCACAGAAAGTAATACAGGAAGAAGCATCATAGATTGAGGTTAGGTAATGCAACAAAGATGTCATGAGATAAAGGCACATGCAGAGACATTAGTTATACTGTGAAGAGGGAGACTTTTGAATATATTGGTTTTGCAAAACTATAAATGAGTCTATATGCAATGAATTTGGAAATCATCACACTTTGATGCAGGAATGCACAGTGAAGCCTGCACTACAACAAATTGCTAGAGTGCTGGCCGCTTTGACCTAGTTTGGTTGTTAAAATAAGTAAGTTGTCAACTTTGCCATTTGCTGACTGTTATTAGCACCTTCGGGGGTTTTAATATTTTTCTTTTTTATTTTTCCCAAAACATTAATCACATTCTGAAGTTCTTCTCTAGTCAAACTCCTCTAGCAAGATTTCTAACAGAAATTACACTCTTTATATAAGCTCCATTAACTCATATACCATGTAGAAGATTCCAAACTGTCATTTATTATGCTTTCTACTTTGTGATCAATCTTTCCCCAGACAAATTATGTGCTTAGAGAACAGCTGCTTGAAATCAGATCTTAACTCTACTGCGTATTTGCAATACCGAAATACTCTTAATTCTAATAAAATCAAGGAAAAAGTGTTTAAAGAAAAGATACATCAGATACATTGTCAGGCAGAGTCACAGGACATTTTACAGATTTTTCCCAGCTGATGTGGGGGAGATGGTGATCTGCAACCACTGGTTTGGAGATGCCCATTTTAAGAGATGAGAAAAAGGCTGAGGAATTGATGTGGGAAAAAATATGAAGGGAAACATTGTCAAGGTGATAATAAATGATCGAAATAAGGGGTTGTTAAAGTGCAATGTAATGCAAAATAATGCACTTCCCAGGGGAAGAAAATAAGCATGGTTGTTAAAATAACATTTTAATTTATGTTATTGATCTCCATTTTGTGTTATTTTGCATGTGAAGAATTTTGCTTCAAGAGGCACAAACATGATGCTTCTGAAGATCAGTCTTTATTTCTTTTCAGTCTGCAATTTTGCAGGATAATGATCTTTCCCTAAGTGTTTTTTTGGGGTTTCATTTATTCTTATATTTTGTTTTTTCTTTTGGAACTTAGCTTTTCAAGTTTTCAATTGCACTGGCTCCCTCTGGTGGAATTCTGAAGTGCTCTACTTTACAGTCAGTAAAATTACTAACCCTTAGTTTGATAGATGATATGTGAAGTTACTGTTTTATATAATTGTTACATTAAATATAGGGGAAAAAAGAGAATCATATCTCATAAATGCAATTCAGCTTTCTCAAAATGAGCTCATAGAATGAAATTTTAGCAATCTGGGTCCAAATGGCAAGAGAAAGCATTTTTCATTTCCCTTCCCTCACATTCTCTTCACTGAAATCATGGCTAGTATTTTGCTAGTGTGTGCTTGGAAAGGAAAGGAGTTACAAAAATGTCATAAATATGGAACTGGCCTGTTTCACTTGGCAGCAAAACTCAGTCAGTCTCTTACAGAAAGTGTTCATAGGAGAATTTCCGTTTTGAAATTAATCACTTGGCAGCGGTTGCCCCTTGCATCCTGAGGGCTCTCACCAGAGCTGAGCCAGCCCATGGTCCATTTGTCCATTTTTTATTAATAATGAATATAGAAAAGAGAACAGAAAGGATAAAGAGGAGCAGGAAATGGGGAAAGTGTTAGACTCTTTCCCTTGTTTATGCATGTAGCAAGGATTTACATTTTTGAGGACTTTGCAAAAAAATGAAACTAAACCTTTCACCTAGAGTTGGGCAACTGTGTGGTTGCCCTTTCTCAGTGTAGCAAGACTGACTGAGAGGAAAAAAATGTTTAAACTTGCATCATCACTCCATCCCAGTCCCCTGTCTCTGCAGTGTAAGTCCTCATTACTGGACATGGTAGGTTTCCCAGATAAACGTATGTTCCTGCCTCTTCTTTAATACCTACAAGAGTTCAAGAACTCCTGCCTGGAGCCAGAGAAAGGGAGTACTTTTGTCAATTTGACTCTGCTGTATAAACATTCTCAGGTTGACCCACTGATATGCTTTTAATTATGGCACTTTGGAAACTTTAAAAAAAAAGAAGACATGAAAAAGTCTTTTTTTTTCTGTAGATTCTGTTCATATTGGAAGAAATTATGTAGGCTACTTTGTTCACATGGATGAAGGGGCCACAGTCTTTTCTGACATAGTTTAAGAAAGGTAAAAGCTGAAGATATTTTTAGGACCATTGTTCTGTAAGTGGCATGAAGACTGAGCTATTTGAAAGGGCTTCAGTGCTAAATACCAATAATATTTTACAATATTATTTATACTACTAATAATATTTATTACTAATAAATAAACCCCTTTGCCATCAAATAAATAAGGATTAATATATTCAGAATGTATCTTTTCCTGAAGGCATTTTTTCAAACAAAGGAGGGGAAACAGACACTTGGTATAGGGGCTCAATGCCAGTACAATGCTGAATGCAAGCTTCTTCATTTTTGTTCTGTATTGATCTGGGCTATATTAAAGATAATTTCAGGATAATTTCTTGAAGGCAAGAACAAAGGTATTTAACTCTTAGGGGTGTGTCAATCCCTAAACTTGAAATCACTTCTACATCATGCATCAACTGGTACAACCCCATAGAATATTTAAAAGTTTAAGGGATGCAGCTTTGTGAAATTATTTAGATCAGTCTGGGAATCTGACCAAAAGACATAAATTCAGGGCAGAAGTTGTATCAGAAGATAGATCAATGGATTCATTGAGCAACCTTCTGGTCATCACTCTTACTCAGAAAAAACCTTTGCATGTGCAGGAGAGAGTTCCTGAAGTTTGACTATCTCATTGAATAACATTGTATTTTCTTCGGATGAGAGGTTAAAATGAAGAATGTACAGGTTTGGGGAGTTATTTTAGGTAAATTAAGTATGAACATTCTCTATGTTCATAACATGAGCTTTCATTCTTATCATATACCACCTCCTGTAACTGCAGTCTAGCAATCTGTTTTCCCTACATTTGCAAGGAAAAGAACAACTCAAAAATGGGGACTACCAGGCCCATAATATTTCTGTTCTCTTAACAAGAGACATGCTTGTGTGTAAAGTTTAAATCTAGACCTGAGTTTCCTTACAATTTAGGGAGGGTCAGGAGAGCATTGCAGTTCTGCAGACCGGATGCAGAACTTTGGCTGAGGTACTTGGGAGAAGGATGTTGTGGATAGATACGTATCTCAGATTCTAATGCCTTTGTGTTTCAGGATGCATTCTGAATTTGGGTGTTGCCCTGTGCTAGTTCCATATTTAAACTTCCTCTGTGGTAAAACAATTACTTTGAGATTTTGGTGAGTGAAATAAAAAGGATTCATGAGTTTTGAAAAGACAAGGTAGCGAAAGCTATAAAGAGAAAAATATACACAGAACACATGTGAAGAGGATATGAAATTTGGAAGGCTGAAACTCTGGTTTCTCCAGCCCATAAACTGTATTTCCTTCGTGTGTTCAAATAATGCAGGCAAGAAATGACTGTTGTGCAGAGTGCTGACTGCCTTTGACAGGTCACTTTCTGAAAGGGAAAGCAGCATGAAGTTATGCATGAAGAATGGCAGTTTGATGGCTGGTCCTAAACGGATGGATACGGCACAGAAAAAGGGTGGGGGTGTGTGATGGTGTCGGGGCTGTCCAACAGCAGCAGGAGTGCCATGCACACTGTCAGGAAGCCAGAGATCTCAGCAGGTGCCTGTGCCTGCATTCCTCATCCCTCTCTGTGTTACAGCGTGATGCCCACATTGTGACTGCTCCTGTCCTAGCTCCTAACTGCAGTCATTAAGGAGAACACTGAGCACTCCCTCTCTGTGTAGGCACTTGCACTGGTTTTGCCTGGGGGAGAGTTAATTTTCTTCATAGTACCTCCTGTGGGGCTGTGGTTTGGATTTGTGCTGGAAACAGTGTTGATAACAGAGAGATGTGTTTGTTATTGCTGGGCAGAGTTTATACAGAGCCAAGGCCTTTTCTGATTCTTACTCCACCAGAGAGGAGGCCAGAGATGCACAAGGAGCTGAGAGGGGACACAGCTGGACAGCTGACCCCACTGGCTGGTATTCCAGACCACATGCTGGAAGAGCTCAGATATACAGCTGAGGGAAGAAAGAGGCAGTGAAGGATGTTTGGGGTGATGGTGTTTGTCATCTCAAGGAAGCCTTGCACTTGATGGAGACCTGTTCTCCTGGAGATGGCTGAACACCTGCCTGCCCATGGGAAGCAGTGAATGAATTCCTCTTTTGGCTTTGCCTCTGTGTGACTTTTGCTTTTTCTGTTAAAATGTCTCTCTTTATCTCAACCCCTGAGTTTTCTCACTTGTCCCATTCTCTTCCCCCCGCCACTGGAGGGATTGAGTGAACAACAGCATGGTGCTTAGCTGCTGGCTGTGGTTAAACCACAACACTGCAGAGCGACAGAGGCAGCATTTCAGTGTGAGGCTAGCAGAGTGTTATTCTGGGCTGCCTGCAGTGTCCAAAGTCAGGTGGGATAAGGAAAGCTTGTTGACGAGGAAATTGTTGCTTCTAGTTCTGTATCTCCCTCCTCATCCCAAGAAGTTAGTTTCTAGAATTTTTTGTTGTTTCAGTGACACAGAAGTATTATCTAGCTTGCCCTTTTTTTTAAATTAAGCTTGTCTGTAAGAAGATTGTCATACACAAAAGCTTTAATTTATATTCTTGTTATATTACTACAACAGAGACGGTTACATTGAATGATTATTGTTTTATATTGAAATGCTTTTCATTAGGTAATTTAATTGATGCATTTGATGCTGCCACAAGGAACTCCTGAGAAAAGGGAATGTTTTAGCTTAATATACTATGTATGAACACTTTCCAGCCTGTATGGCAATTGTCATCCTTCTGTCTGAAGAAATGGTCTTTTGGCAGAAGCTTAATGGATGCTATTCCATTGGGCAAGCTAAGGCTCTTAACTCTAAGTTATTCACTTAGAGAGTTATTGTCTTAATTCTTTGTGTCTGGATGATCACAGAGAATGTTATTAATAATAGATTGGAAATGAAAAATAAGAGGGTCTATTCATCAAAGGCCGTATCCTAAGGACGTAGGATTTCTGGCCAGCTGGACTGATTGCTTTATGCAATGACTGTGTCATTTGTACAGCAGATGCCTAATAGTAGCTGCTGAAGTCACTGAACTGCATTTTTCTCTGGAATATGTAAGCATCTTACCAACTTTGCAAATTGCAAAGATTCATTTTCATAGATGAGGCTGAGTTTCATAGATGACACTGCTGTTAAGCAACTAACAATGTTATATGACTTAATTTTATTGTATGACTCTAATCCAAATGCAGAAAAACTGGAATAGAGAAAAAGTTTGTAGCAGAAGGTAGCATGAGAGGACAGACTCAAAAAGGTTTTGGAAATATTTTTATTATAAAGGATTCTTCTATCAAGCATCTGGCTATGTTTTCTAGATTTGTTTGAAGGGGAGATATTTTTCAATATCTTTTTAAGTACTTTAAAATAGCTGACCTTTTTTATACCCACTATTTGCTCTTCTGCAGTCTATGGTGGGAGAGGATTTTTTTGTTGTTCTGCAAACAGCATCATTTTCTCCTATACACAGCCATGTGTGATGGACTCACAGGAGAAGTACATCTTAGAGGAGGAGGGATTTGGGAAAGGTGTGGGAGTCAGACAACTGGTGTGCTGGAAGCAGCAGAAACCACAGGAAAAAAAGAGCATGAGGCAAAGTATTTTAGAACACAGTTTGCAAACAGTTGTTGACCTGAGCAGGGAATGATAGCCCATATTAGTGTATGAGTGTAATGGGACTTCATGCTCTACAAAATCAAAGTAGCAAATGCCCCATTATGGCAATTATCAACTGGTAAAAGCACAATAGATGAAGTTGATAAAATACTTCTGTATTCATTAGCCTCACTATGTGGCAAATGTGTTATAGGTCACCATATGCTAACGCTTTACCTGACAAACAGAAAATGTTAATGGAAATTATAGAAAGACAAATTATAAGGAGGCCAATCCATGTTCAGCCATTACAAATCCAACTAAATGTTCAGCCTACAAACACTTACTGGCGAGTCTGTGGTCAGCATCCAAAATTCTTTCTTCTGATCCAAGTGTTGAGGGCATTTAGGTCAGGCAGCATCTTTCTTGCAACTTGTCTACTTGGAGCCAAGACAGAACCATTTTGATTTTTAACTCAGGGAAACAGATAGCTAATTCATTTGGCCTTGAAGAATATTGGAAGGCAAATAAATGATCAAGCATTGTCAAGCATTCTTCAGGGAAAAGCCATTTGTAATCAAGATTTGCAAAACAAAAGACACACAGAACTTGGGCTGAGCTAAACTGCAGCTTTTTAAAAAGAAAACATACTAATTTTACTTGTGTACGTGTGGGTCCCTGCATTCTATCATATGTCTTAAGGTTTTGCATGTAACTACTTTACCTACATTAGATTTTTAATGTAACATTTTTATTAAAGTTATTACTTTTGGTTCTGCCCAGGAAAAAGCCTTTAGCTCATTGGGTACCAGTGGATTCTGATATGTTTTTAAGAATTTCACCATTTCCCTTTGTGGCTGAGAATTTCACCATTTCCGATGTTTTTAAGAATTTCACCATTTCCCTTAAAATCCTGAGCCAGGATTTTAATATTCACTCAAAGGTCTGGGTAGAACAGAAGGTGTAGACTTTTACCAATGGAATACATTCCCTCCATAATGGTACTAGTTAACAAGCTATAGGGAGGAAGGACTCTTTTCCAGATCTGTCTCAAATCCTTCCAGGCAAGTCCTTCCAAAGCACTAAAGAGCCCTTCAACACTTACATTCAGAAGATCTAAGGGTTCTAATTACAGCCAGGTCTTCACCACTGACACAGATGATGATGATGAGACAATGAGATCTCAGTGTGTTCCCTCTTTTATTAACCTACAGTGAGTGTTACAGACATAACTGGCTGCTATTGGTTGCATATATCACCACAGGATACTACGATACTCAGGATACCAGCAAAAAAAAAAAAAAAAGAAATAAAATGCTGATTTGTGTAACGGATCTGATCTAAATTTGGTGCTCATTTCTAGTTTAAGGCCTCAGAACACAGATATACCTGTACAAACTCTTTGAAGTTATTACGTTTACCTCAAGATTCAAGCCTATGTAATGCTGGTGCTCAGGAAAAATTATACGGTAGATGGAGAGGAATAAAAACTCAACAGGATAAAACAGCACGATAACAGGAAAAAATGAAGATATAAAAAGGAATGGGTTGGTTTTGAGGTTAGTGGAATGGGGCTCCATGGCTAAACCCAGCTGGCCTGGAGGAAGAGAAAAGTAGGGTAAATAAGAAGCATTGCCAATTAAGTTTTAACATGATTTAAACAAGAAAGTAGCAATATTTAATAAAAATCTAAG
>JAYDZK010000056.1:44678626-44690339 GCA_034509185.1 Euphonia xanthogaster | reverse complement strand
CAGCTCTTAGTGATCTCAGCTCTTTTATAGTTTTCAGCTCTTAGCTTGCTAAAGGTGCTCTGGCTAGCAGTGGCTTCTAGGAAAGCAGACATAGGAGAGAGAGAGAGAAGGCAGTGCTGGTGATTCCACGGCGAGGGTTTATTGAGGGGTCCGCGAAGGGTTCCGGCGACAGCTCTTCTACCAGGATGGGCTAAAGTAGCCCCTTATATAGGGGTAGAAGGGATCAGGAACTGACCAACTGTAAGGGTTAGGGAAAATAGCCTATGGGCAGAAGACAAACTGGCCTGGAGGACTGGAGAGAGGACTTCTGGCTTAGTTATTATGACTTGGCATTTTCTTATTGCTAAGCTCCGTCCTCCATGGGGCTTTTGCTAGCCCCATGTCTGCTACAAAACCCCACTTCAAAACATTCCAGAGAATTAATTTGCATCTCTCTGGCCTTTAATTCCCCTTCCCCCACTCCACTAGGTTACAAAATTTGGGCTGCTCAAAATACCACTGTAGCAGTTGCAGGAGCAAAAGTAATTACTAGAAATCTGTGCATGGCTCTTTTTGAATTAACAAACTTAGGTGGTGTGGTTTTTTGAGTTGGGGACAGAAGAATATGCAGTACTGTTTTGATGGGGTAGCATCATATATGAGAACAATCTGTATGTAGTGATAAGCAGGCTCTCAAATCTGTTATTACTCCTGTTTCTTTGGCAGGCATACAGGTGGGGTGCTGTACAAACAAGGAAGGTGTTCAGGTGTATATTTTAAATGGTGTGTTGGAAATGGCAGGAAAGTCTTTGTTCTGCCCAGGATCTGTGCAGGTGGAAGACGACTTGTTTTACAAGTCACTGTCCACACTTCTGCTGTCACCTTGGGATCCCAGGGCAACTAAACTCTCTAATCTTTGACTGACTCTTTAAAAGATTTCACTAGAAACTGAAACACACTATTTCATGCAAGAAAGGTTTCCTACATTTTGGATTTAGGGAGCCTTGACTGCTGAAATGCTGCTTTCATACAGCCTTCTCTGCTAAAAATTGGTTTTCCCCAAATGATCCCAAACTTTCTGAAATAACCTGACAAATCCTAATTCCTGCAGAACATTTTTTTCCTTATTTTTGGAGTTATCATTGGTAAACATACCTCTAGGCTGGTATTAAGTGGCAAACTTTTGACGTACTTCTAATAACTTTAACACCTGCTTTTTTTTTTTCATTGCGGAGTAAATCCCACTGAAAAATATTTATAGTGATCATCGTTTCAGATGCTTTTACAATAAGTCCAGAGGACTTATAAAAATGTGTTGATCTTTTCTGTGGGCCTCCATAACTGCAGTGAGTCTGACTGCAGTAAGTCACAGCTCCCAAAGGGACTTTGATTATATAGAGTCAAATGCAGAGAGAGCAAAGATAAGCCTAGGAGCTAAAAACCACCAAATCCAGCCTTAAAATTAACAATGACAAAAGCTGTATCTATTTAGAGCTTTGATTTAACTAAGTCTCTCAGAGCACAGATCAATCGTAGGCATGGCATCTAAGCCAATCACCATGATGTCTAAGTGAGGATGGTTATCCCAGCCTTATTCTTCCCTGCATTAACCTAGACACAGAGTAGGATCAAACTCTCTTGTTAAACACTCAGCTATTCCTCCCTTTGTATCTACAAATGACAGGGAAGGGACAGAAACAGATATGTCTTGCAGTCCACAACAGCATATCAATATCCCAATCTGCATAGCACACAACAGGGGTCACCTTGCAGATGGATTAGTGTGCCAGCTCCCCGTTGCAGCTAGGTAATACAACGAGTTACACAGAAGTTAATTAGCAAAGCAAAGAAAGGAGAGAACCTGAAAGGCTCTAATGTTTTGTTTAAATACTATAATCCTCTGATGTTCTGCAGATTTACAGCAAGACTCATGGGTTCCTCTTCTTTATGGGAGGGGACGGGTTACTGCTTGGTGAATTTGATTCTTTAGATGCACAGCTGAATAATCTATAAGGCATGTTTATAAGACAGGGTAATGCTTCATGAATCTGTCCCAGAGCTACATGTTATTTAGTGTCCTTTTGATTTATTCTGTTAGGACAGCATTTAATAGGATTGTCAGATTGTTCCTGAGCTTGGCTGGCCAAGGCCAGACTTCCAAAAGGAAAATCTTGAAACAGTTTGAGAGGTCAGGCCTATTAAAAGATTCTAATTTCTTTGTTTTACTTGCCTGGGTATTGCAATCCTGTAGTTACTTTTAAAAAAGTCAATTACATTTTTGTACTATCCCTCTTGTCTTTAGTAATAATTATGACCTTTAACCTAGTTGCCATAAGCAATCCAGCCTGTATGACACAGAGAGCAAAATGTTTATTCTTAAAGGTGTTGTGTTCTTTTGTAGCATCCAGCCTGAATGCTGCAACTCTGTAGAGGTGAGGAAGCAAGCTCCAGTCTTCTGCTACAAAGACTGCTTTTTGCCTGGGTGACATGATGGTTGTACTTGTGGGCATCAGCTTTCCTTAATGGGGATTAGGTCTTCACTGTCATGGGATTCCAGGCATAGCAGCAGGCATAGGATGAGAACACAACCTGGTGGACATCAGATGAATGTGGTGATAAGAAAGTAAAACCAAGTGGTTTATGGACGTGGAATAGGAGCAGAGCTTCTTAATTTCCACCCTGTGTGGGCCATGACTCAAATGAACTGAGTCATAGCAATAACTAATGTAGCTACACTCAATGTCATTTCCTTTGGATTAGCACCCCCATTGCAAAAATGTGGCTACTGCTGCAGATGCTTTTATTGATAACCAGCAGTGTTCTCCACAGAAATAAGCCCTTGGTTGAATTTTTGCAGCTGTCCCTCACTCTGGCCATCAGAAAATCCCAGGGTAGCAGGGGGACAGAGGACTTAATAAAGACCAAATTTTTTCCTGTCAGATCAGTGCTGAGTGTGGGTGACAAGGGGCAGAAGAAAAGTCACTATCAGTCATGCTCCAGCACTTTTTCGGCAAAGCAGAAGTTAGTTCCTACAGCAGCATGTGCAGCTTTCAAAAGTTTCAAACCCCTCTAAGGAAAAAAATCAGAAGTGGGTCTGTCAAGAAAGGAGGAAATACCAGGACACCCAAGGAACAGACAGTATGGCATAAAGGGGAGTGGGCAATATCATTCAGCCAGAAAAACAACATTTTCTTGTGATTTCAGGATCTGGGCTGCATGGCCTTTGATGTTCCATTCCTTTGGGCTCTCACCCCTTAGCTGCAAACTCCTTTTTTTTTGCGGATACACTGCAGATGCAGTAGGGAAATTTTTTTCTGAAACATAAGTGTTGATACCATGCATTGTTTTAAGAAACAAATGTTTACCTAAAATGAAAACTCCAGGGAACTTCAGTCCATCATTGTTTGAATTTTCTGCCTAGAATTGTGATGCTAATGCAGAGACCACTGTCGTTTTGTGAAAGAGAAGAGGAATGACATCATCTGCAATATTTTTCTCTTCCACAAATGTTTTTGTGGCAGGCTGGAAATCGCACAAGCAGCCACTGGATGGCAATGTTTCACATACAATTTCAGTCTCTGTGGTTTAATAAGACTTGGAGTGCAGGTGCTCATCTGATTAAAACTTTCATCCAAATCCTAGTCTAACACTTATTTCAATTCCATGTTTGTGTCGCTGACAGAAATTGAACTGACAGTTGTATTATGGAGAGGCTACTGGCTCTGCATTGCTAAGGTCGAAACTTGTTTTCCATTATAAACTCAATCTTGGCCTCAACTCTGAAATTCTCAGTAAAGACTATTCCTCTTTCACATATTGGGACCACAATGAGCAGCAAAGAGAGATGTTTTGTTCCCATTTCAGATAAGTTAAGCAGGGTGTTTATTTGGTTCAGGTCTGTGGACACTCTGGTGTAAAAATGCATAAAACTTTTTGCAGTGTCTCTTCTCTGAAACTTTCTATGAAATTCGACCCCCAGAAAAAACACAGGCTGGATCTGTAAGGCTTACTGAGTAAAATGGAAAGTGAAGTTTCTCCAGCTGAATTCACCCTTCCTTCCTTATATTTGCTTGCAGTGAAATTCACCTAACATTTCTGAACATTTTCAGAAAATGAAAATCTAGTGACAAGTAACACAGTGACAGGTGCAGGTGTTCTGAGGAAGCAATTTTTTACACTCATCTGTCAGTATTCATGCTGAGAGCACTCACACCTGGATTCAGCTAGGAAACAAACACAGCACAAATCGGGTGACTTGGCTGCCAAATTAAAGCTGACCAACACAGATCAAATAGAAAATGCTGAATGCTTAGAGACTTAAGGTGGCATAACCATACACTGGGGTTTTTTACTCCTTAAAAAAAGTAACATTGGAAGACAATATGAGATAAGAAAGTTTTCATTTTCATTCATTACAAGTATTCATTGTGAAAAATCAAGACACTAAAATCCCTGATGATATTACTTACTTTGCTTCACTCACCATCTTGCAAAAGCCTTCTTTCTCTTCATGCACCTGCTCTTGTTATCCATTGCTGCCCAGCACATATCTGACAGGTATGCCATATGCCAGGCCGTGCAAAAGAAATTATCCACAAATCCTTGTTTCTTGTTTTGATGCAGGTTTGAGTAGTAATTGTGGGAATCATATTCCTCCCTGCCTGGGTCAATTTAGTATGGCGTTTACTGCATCTGAGGAAATCAGGTCCTTTGGAAGACAATTATCTCTTGAGATATTTCTTGATGCTGAAATCATCCAGGAATAGATACACTTTCTACTCTGCCACTGGTTTTGAGCAACAAGCTTTTTATACCTTCCCTCAGAGAATTCAGAATGGCTCTATATGGGAAAAATCCAATCTCATTCCTATATTGGCACAACCTTTGAATCTTTTGCTTTACTTCTACAGATCATAGAGAATGCTCCTAGCACTTTTGTGTAACAGATAAAAAGGTACACAGAGGGGAGGACTGAAAGCCTGGTATTGCTGTGGAAGAGAGCTAAGATTAGAACTACACCTGAAGATCATTTCCACTTTCAAGCATTCTCAGTTTAGTCTTACAATGTGTACCCTAACACTGTAATGTCTCTCTTAGACAGTTAAAGTGCTCTTACCTTTTACTTCTCTGATACTGACAGGCACTCTCATACTGTACACAAGCTTCTATCTGGGAAGTATACACCCTTTATATTTCTTTGCTGCTGTGTACAGCTAAATTTAGAAGGTGAATCTCTACTTGATTAAACTTTTTCAAACTTGGCGCTTCCACATTTTTTGATCATAAACAGTGACATGCCAGAAAAGTATGTTATAACACAAATCTGAGCTGTGGCCAGACAGTAAGGCAGAAAATAAACAATAAATTAGACTTACATTACCCTAGACCATTCTGAGAAAATGATGTAACCTCGTCCTAGTAGTAGCATAGTGATACCATTTGCATCACTGAAATTCATTAATAAGGTCACCATTTCTCTAAGGAACTATTGGTTCAGATGTTAGTAATATGAGTGTGAATATTTGTTTTGACAGAACTTCCATCAGTTTGGATATATTTAAGTAAATTATTTAAAAAGGGAAATACTTTAAAATTACAAAAAAAGCAATGAAAGCAGATCATTAAAACCTTTAACATTTTACCAAAATATGTTTTAAAGGGTATATCATAAGGAGTTTTTTGTTAGCAAGTATCCACTGACAGCCTCAGAGCTCAGGTTCTTGGCTGATGCAGTAGGTCAGTCATACAGAAAGGGCAAGTCTCAATAGTGCTCAACAGCCACTTACATACCCTGCTCAAAATACCCAGAGCCTGACATTTTTAAGTTAATGATTTTATTGAAATGAGTGAGTTCAGGTCTAATATACAGCTGTAGCCATGCATCCAGATCTGGCCCAGGGAATTCACATCACACATTTTGTATGTGTGGAACAGGTAAATAGTGATAAACATTTTAGTCTAAATGCCCTGCCCAAAATCAGATAGGAGCCCTTTGTCAGGGACACAGGAATACTCTGTGCTACTGAAATAACAAAAGATTCAAATGGCTTTTTTTTCTCTTTCAAAAACATCAATGTTTGCATCTCTGGATAAAAATGAAATGTTTTATTTTGAGGCCTTGACTCAGGATAGATTACATATTGACACAAATCACATGTAGAGTTCTCCCAGTGTACTCCTTCAGGTATTAAAGGATTCCTGAATTAACTGTGCATTTGTTTGAAGTTAATAATGCAGGTTTAAGTCTTCAGCATCAAGATTTTATGTCAAGTATGTTTTGGTGGCTCAGATTAAGCAGAATTCTAGAAATGGTACCTTTAATTTAACATTTTAGCAAACCTCTTATGGAAGTCAACAGGACTTCTCCTGAATTAAAAGTGTAACATCTTCCCCACTATTTGTGGTAAGTCAAACAAACTAGTAATTTTCTCCTTGTCATCAAAGAATGCTCTCCCCACAGAAGCACACAGTCAGCTCTCAGGAAGAAAAATGAAATTAGGGAAGATAGAAACCCCTGAAGAACAATACTTCCACAGGTAAAACTTGGGGATGACTTCAGGACAGAAAGAAGGAGGGCATTTAAAGCTTATTTTTGGGAGGTTTTTGGATATGAGAATTGTATTTCCTGTGGAATTGCAAAAATTAAAGTGGCTTTGAGATATTAATGTCCCAGTATAAATATTCTAGGAGGCAGTAGGAAGATTTTCTTAGAGGGAAACCCTCTGTAGCACTTCATCACCAAACACAGAAATGAACCAGAAACTGTGAAACAGCACATAAAATAAACCTGGAATTTTTCAGTGTGGTAACTTTTGCAGTGCCATGTCAGCTTAATGTTAGAGAGATAGACTGACTTGAAAATGCAGAAAAATCATCATATAAATTCTTACTATTAACATTTTTTTCCAATATTAATGACATCAAAGTGACTTGAGAGATTTCATTTATTTGTTATTGAATATGATGATATCCTGATACTTTCTCCACATCAGATTTGTGTCTGTACTGACTTCTGTTTAGGGATAATAGTTGTCAAATCCAAGACTCATTAAATAATGGGAAAAAGCCCAAGAAGAACCAGGCTGCATGGGAGGACACATAAAACCTGGGATTCTGTTAGTGATGTGTGCTTGTAGAAGTGAGTGGACAGAAGGACTGCCAGGATGGAGATTCAGCTGTTCCAGGAGCTGACAGCTACTGCATGCCTGAGGCTTTGAGGGAAGCTTCAAGAAATGTGATAATCGGAGAACGATTGAACTTTTAGACAAACGTCTTCCTTTGCTTCAACAGCTCTTGGCTCATCAGCTCTGCAGGAAGAATGTGATTAGAAGACAGTTATCTTCTTTAGTGCAGGAATAGTGTTTTCCATCCAGGCTGCCTTAGGAAAATGCTTCTTTCCCCAAAGCGTGACACCCCAGAGAGGAAAGTGACACTATCTTCTACAAAGCAGAGATGTGTGAAAGGAAGAGTCACCAGTGAATGCCGGCCCAGCACTTGCTTTGAGGCTGAGCAAGGGTTGGAAAGTGTCATTAGGACACCAGACCTGTGATTCTTCAAGATTGTCCAGCAGGCTCCTGGCTACCGGCTCCCCGGCCTGCCTTGCACCTCCATCCCATGTGTGACAGCACCCACCACGAGGCACTTTGTGCCACCCCCCACTCAGTGTCAGATGGATGCAGGCAGAACAGTGTTCCTGTGGCTTTTCCTCTCTTTGACCAGATGGGGAGGCTGTGGGCAATGACGGCATTTCAGAAACACATCCTTTCCCTGCCTATTGATGGTTGTGGGAGGAATAAGAACATCTTAAAAGCAGATAGAGAAGACAAAAATCCCTGTAAATAGAAGAGCAAAAGAGGTGGAATATGAAACCTTGCAACCACTGAGGTCAGAGGCAAGTTTCTTAGGAAATCTGTGAGATCAGTCCTCCTGCAACAAGATTGGAAGGCAGAGAGAGCTGGAAGCTTGAAAATATTCAAAAAGAAGCTGACTTTTTGTTTTCTTAGTTGCACTGTAAATTAGATATGGGAAATATCAAATACTTCATGCCTTGGCAGAAGCTTGTTTTTCCCTATGGGAAATGAAATAGAAAAGAATTTGTTTGAAAACTTGTAAAATGGAAAGGATGTTTTGGGTTTTTTTTTAAGCCAAAGACCAAATGTCTGGAAGGCTGAAAAGGGAATATTTTTTTATTTTATTTTGTCATCAGCAACTATGTGTTTTGCTAGGCAACAAAAGCCTTCAACAGCTATTTTATGCACCTTCACTTCCTAGTAGAATATTTTTCATCCATTTCTTTCCCCATTCTTGCCATAGTCTCCATTAAACTCCTTCTTTTGCCATTTTCTCTTCTTATTTTTTTCGTCTACACCAGAGTTTGCAAAGTGGACCTACACATCTGGGTTTTTTTTTTCAGAGGAGCTCTGTCAGGCTTATAAAGAAAAGTTGGAAACAGTATCTAAAGTGTCAGAGAGTCAAATACTAAATGGTTGTGGCCCCTCTCTCACTGCTGCTCTCCTGCCTAGAGCTGTGATTTTGTACTCACATTCAGTTTTCAGAGTAGACAAGATTTCTGGTTGCACTTTGCACTGGTAATCCGTAGCTGTGATACCACTTAGCAGTTAATATTTTTTAAAACAATCCCTTCAATTTTAATCCAATAATGGCTTCTTGTCAACACCCTGTGCAATTGTACTGTTTCTTAGATTTGTTTGACAACATCTTGAAAAACCTTTAGCTGTAAATCAATAAAGAAAGCCTAATTTCCACCTTAATTCCAGGCACAAGAGAATAAATAGAAAAGCTAGAAAACTATATACCTGTTTACTGATATCTGGGACAGACTTGAAGATGGTAACCATTGCAGAGATTGACTCTGCAGCCTCAGCAACTTTGATAGGAAATAGAAAGTTTAAAATCACCAGCTGCAGCATTTTCAGAATCTAAAAAATAGTGAAAGTGCAAAATGTCTTTCAGTTTGAAGCTACAGAGAACATCATCTGTTACATTATGACTTACAAATAAGAGAAAAAAGAAAAACCAAAGATGTTTGTATATTTAGGAAGGCTTGATTTTGGATCAGAGGAACATATTTCTCATATGAAAGAAAGCAAAATTACTATATCATGTCCAAGAAATTTGTCATAACCTGCCTAGTTATTTCCATAATAGAATAGTTGGGGTTTTTCTTCCTTAAACAAAAGGGAATTGGTTCTTTGGAGAACCTAGTCTTAGACATACTTAGAGTACAGATTCACAGCCTGGTTTTGGATGCTTAAGTAGCAACAGAATTTGAGTTAATGACCTGAGAGAGCCAGAGGTTAGTGCTCCAGTGGTT
Source organism: Euphonia xanthogaster (assembly GCA_034509185.1). Taxonomy (NCBI): domain Eukaryota; kingdom Metazoa; phylum Chordata; class Aves; order Passeriformes; family Fringillidae; genus Euphonia; species Euphonia xanthogaster. The sequence goes on along the minus strand of JAYDZK010000056.1, from coordinate 44,681,026 downwards.
TCCAAAAGCTCCATCAGCAGGAGTCTTGATCTTTCGCTTATATTTTTCTTTTTTGTGAGGTGCCAGATGCCTGCCATGCTGCATAAAGAAACAAAACCTCTTCACTGATCAGAGCAGTGAGAAGTAAAAATGCATGTTGATAACACTGAAATACTAGAAAGATTTTTTTCTGCAGTGCTAGTGTTTGCCTGTCTGAGCAGTGGTTGGAAGCAAAGCAATGAGAGGCAAAAGCTCCTCTTGAAAAGTCCTACTCTGTGTTAGGAATTTGCATCTTGGTTCTTGATAGCAATTCAAACTTTTACAAAATTATGCTAATGATGGATTTGTCAAGAGGTCTGTTGAAGACACTGCCAATTGCCTGGATAACTCCAGGGCAACTCTGGTAATCATACTTGTGTAGTTACAGGATTGTGAGAGAAATATAATTAAGAAATACAATTCAAAGATAAGATTATTCTATGCAGGAAAAAGACAATCTTGTTTTGTGACTCCAGACCTCTAGTACATCTTGCTTTTCCTTTTCCTATGATTCTGAGTTTTCCATTCAAATTGCATTGTTTAATGCCACCATTACTTTTATATTTGCTTAATTTTTTTTTCTGGAATCTGAGAAGGCATCAGTGGGTGGCTGATTTCCCCACTGAAATGTTTATATCAGCTTGTCTGGAGTTCAGTGGACATAGGGAAGTTTGATCATCACTCCCTGTCAGCAGTTCTGTGAAAGCCTCACAGGAGACAGATGTGGTTTTAAGGGATTTCTCACAATCAAGTTAACAGAGCACTGTGACTATGGTCACAGCTAAGGCACTCCAAAGACAGCTCACTCCTCAGATCAGCATGTGGTCCATGCTGGCTTTGCAGGACAATCCTTTGATGCCTGTAATTAATAACTCCCTTTTCCTGGAAAAGGTTGGAGTGGCACTCACCCACCAACTCCAGAGAGAGGACAGATGAAAAGTACTTTTACACAGCACCTTTTCCTTTCTGCAACTTATTGTTTTCATTCAAAGCTACTGACTAAAGTCCAACTATACACTCTGGAGCTTGTTGGATTTCTTTGCCAGGGGACCCTCTTGTTTGCATAATGGGATCAGCTGGTCATGGCAGGTTATGTGATGCTGGCAGCTGCCTCTTTTCAAAAAGCTTTAGTGTCTCCTAGTCCCATGCCAATTGCAAGGTTGAGACACAAAGTCTTTTGGGAGCTGAGTCTTTATTAAGCAACATGGAGAAACCCTGTTGTTTTAAAAATTTGAAGCAAATGAGAAGAGTGATTGACTACTTTATGGCTATTTCTACCAGCAATTTTGCTAATCCAGAGAAAGATCAGTGGAAAAAAGGGAATAAAGTGGGTCTATTTTTCATATGTTTTAAACGGTTAAGAATTTATTCCCAAATATGTTTTCATCACTGGAATAGCACAGAAAGAGGTTTCACAATCATTTACTAATTTCCAGCCGGGTGTTAATTATGTAAGTTGCATGCATTATTTCTGCTTTCTGGTTGAGTGACTTAGGTAACCACCCATTTCAATAAAAATTATAACAATCAACCTTAAATGTGTTGGCTTGTTTTTTTTTCTTTTTGTTTGCTTTCTGAATAATTCAGCATTCAAAGGTGAAAATCAATGTTTTGAACATCAGTGGAAGTGAAGCTTGACTGCATGAATATTTACTGACAGCTAAGATGTCAGATTGGCAAATCATATGAATCAAATTTGGGGTTGCTTGTTACTATTGTTAATAATAAGTGGTTGTGGGACAGTATTACTTAGTATTCTTTCAGTATTCAAAACATAGTGAAAGCATACAACTAAGAGAGTGTGAACTTCAAAGTTACACTTGAAGCATAAAACACAGGGGGCTTACTAGCTTTGGAACAAATGTTTGCAAAATTTTCCCTCTTTTTCCCCTGTCCCTTTTGTCTCTCTCTCTCTTACAAAAATGCACTCTTTTCCCAATTATGAGCTGCTATGAAAAAATGATATAATGTTACCACTTCATATTCCCCATGATAGGGCTGAATAAAGCTTTTAATTTCTCTAACTTCTACAAGTGCTTTGTCTCAGAAAGAAGAGAGGAATCAAACCACACTGATCACGTCTGTGATGTCAAAAGATTCGGTTCTATTTCAGATTAACTTTTACAATTCCATCTGCAGAGGGATCTGCTACAAAAAACTCTCTCTTAGAGCCGGAATGGAAACTATCAGTGGCTTGTGTTTTTCATAAAAGTAGGAGGGTTAGATAAATATCCCTAAAACTTTTCTATATGCATTGGCAAACTTAGTATTTAACTCTTTAGATGCCGTTCAAAAACTTCCAGCCAGATTATTTATTCAAAATTTAAGTTCTGTCAAAAGAATTGTCTGGCAAGATTGCTTATTGAAAGCTCATATCTTAAG
>JAYDZK010000056.1:44664336-44678612 GCA_034509185.1 Euphonia xanthogaster | reverse complement strand
CTGATTAGTAAATCCATAAGTAAAAAACCCCAGATCATTGGATTTAAATTAAAAAAAAAAAAGTAAGTTTTTAAAGTAGAAATACTAGTCTAAAAGTTATAATATGTATCAAGGCATAAAATCCTGCATGGAAAACTATATACTCAGTCCAAAGGGTTAGAACATAACATTTCAAAAATTGAATCCCTTCTGTGGATTAAGCATTAAATGCAGACAAGAGCTGATTTTTGAGTAAGCTGTCAACATGTTTGAAAGAATGCATACGTTCAAAAAATCCATAGTCAAATAATAACAGGGTAAAAAAAATATATCTTTTCCACTTGCAAGAAAAGTTTGTCACATAGAGGCAGAATCAGCCACAGAATTACCAGCAAAGTGAAAGAAAGCTTCAAGAGCCTTCGCTAGCTGTGGCTAGCAAAATGCACAGTCCTACATTACCTGATGTGGTTGCAGTACCCTGCGTTTAAGTCAGGGGTGCTTCCATCCATTCAAGGATCAGTTCAAATTTTGTTTGTTTGTTTGTTTGTTTGTTTATTTATTTATTTATTTATTTATTTATTTTACCAGGTAGGTGAAGACCCTCATAACAGAGGCATGCACTAACTGCAATGTTAGAAAAGAGCGAAGTTCATAACCCCTAGTAAGATTACAACCATGCACCATATGAAATCAGAGTGAGAAAAGACAGATGGTACAGAGTTTGGTCAAAAGTCAAAGGAAATCAATGGCACATCATCTGCAGACTTCAGGGGGGTGAGATTGAAACTGAAACATCTAATCTCAAATCTGATCCTCACTTTGCCTGTAAATTTGGACAAGGTATATCTATTTTATAGACTTAATTTCTTTCTGAAATGGTTGCAAGGCTTCAGTTAGTGTTTCAGGAGAGTGCCAAAACCTTAAATGAAAATATGAACAATTACAGAAATATGAACCATTATTAACAAAATAAAAATATGAGTTTTTTACCTTAATTGAAAACAAGTGGCAGGAAGAGGAGAATATCTATAAAGTGCACCTAAACTTCTGACTTACAAATTCAATTAGAGAGATATTGCAGGAGTATATATGAAATATATAAGAGTACCAAAGAAAAGCAATAAAGCATCCAAAACCACTGACATATCTGTCATACAAAACCTTCCTCCCTCCTCCCCTCTTGAAAACCCACAGGTACTGAATATATTGGCAAAACAAAGAGAGAAAGCAAGCTGGCACCTGCAAACATAAATAACAAACAAACTTTGCAAACAAAGCAAGCCGGCACTTGCAAAACTAAAACCATTCAGGGAATCTCAATGAATAATAATCTGACTACTTATCACTTACATAATGAAGGAAACATTTTTGCCAAGGGCTCAATGCTAGTTCAATTCAGCAAAATTGTGGGCGAAGAAAAAGGGATATTGTCAACATGTGTATCAAAATGCTATTTGATTTCATATTGGGATATTAAAAACTTCCCTTTCTGAGTCCGGATCACTCATGTTTCAAGCTCCATGAGAGTGTTTTACTAAAACCTAATTAATCCTTCTGGTTGTTCAAATATGTATATATATATAACTGCACCTTTTTGCATAATTTTAGCCTTACCATTTTTGCAAATTAGAAATCATTTACTCAGACAGTTTAAGCCAAAAGGACATTTTAATTGAATTGGCATGATTCTTAGAGTTGTACTCTTCAATTGTAGATTTCAGTAGTACTGATCTTGGGAAAAGCATTCTCTGTATAGAGAAAATTCTGTGTTATTCAGAACTGACCTTAAATCCTGAAAAGTCAATTTTCCATAAATTTTACTGTGTTCCCAAACCATCTCTTTTCAGGCATGTTTTTAGGTGCCCTCACAAAGGTTTTAGGTACTAAACACAAAATATTCTTGGGCCAATAAGTTTTTTCATAAGTGTAGCTTTGCCAAGTATTTTCATGCAGGCAAAAGTACAAGTCCTTTTGTCCACAAACTGCAGTATTGTAAAAATTCAAAGCTATTTTTATACAGATCAGTACTCCCTATATATTAATAATAGATATTTTAAAAATTAATTCCAAAAGTTAGCTTAAAAACATAGTTCTAATGCATGTAATTAGGTGTAGCGTAACATAAGTCAATAAAGCTACACTGATGTGAGCTAAAGTCACTGTGGTACTTTCCTAACATTCTCTGACAGCTATATAATAAAAAGCATGTATGACAATAACAATTTTTAAACAGGGTTAAATTCTCTCCATGTTAATGAAATCCTGACAAATGTGACTGATGTATTTCAATTTCACATGAAGAGAGGCTGGTTTATTCATAACATTGTATAACCCAAAAGGATTCCATCCACATCTGTTGAATAGCATATGTAAAAGATGGGATGTGGGAGCAGTCAAGTCCATTACAACCAACGTTGATGCCCCCCCTTTAGCAATTTTACTATAGAAATCAAGAATTAGTGTGCCTGCAAATAATTATCCTCTTCTCACTAGAGATAGTCCTCCTGTACTGGGATAATACTTTGTGGACAATGGCTGTGGGACTGCTTTTGTCATGCTCCTCATGCAATCTGTATTTGACTGACAAACAAAGACTTTCAAGGGCAGAAGTTCAGGTTTTTACAAGTGCTAGTTGTAAACCCACAAGGTAAAATCCTCTTCTCATAAGTGTCAAGATCCTCTGTTCTCCCTCAGGTATGAGCCATCTCAGAAGGTGGGTAGCAGAGAATAATGACTACGAAACCACTGATGTAGCTTTGAGATGAGATTTTTGCTGTGAGAACATACAGTTCATTTAAGCAGAAAAGGACTCATTATCCTGCTTTCTGTGACAAAACTTTAAAGGCAAATTTTGTTTCAGTCCTTTTGTCTGCCTGTGGAAAACTAACTATTCTATACCCCGATAGCTCTCATTTGCCCAAACAGGGTAATTTTAGGATCTGCGTTTCCTGATTTTAACAATTACACCTCTGGGCATTGCTGAAGCAGTTTGGATTTTCACAGCTAAACCTTCATACTTCAAGGAGTGAGGAAGCCTACAAAAATAAAAACTATCCAGTACCTTCCCCCATATGGGGGATTGCTTAAGCTCACTGCTATTACAACATTCCCTGTCCTGATGTACATGTTCTGCATCTGCTTTTTCTCCTTCTGAAAGGGCAGGGTGTGAGAGGGAGATCTTAAGGAAAGTTGTAGGACCCAAACCCCAGTACAAGCCTGGAAGTTGCCTGCAGGCACATACAACCAGGATGCTTTGCCTCACCTGTTCTCCACAAACCCTCTCCAACACTTCATAACAAAGTTCAGTACAAAGAGCAGAAGGCTCAGAAATTACTCTTTGCCCCAGGATGGGAGCAGGCACATTGCCTGCTCCCATCATCAGCATTGCCTTGTGCTTTTTCAACAGAGTCCATGATGGAGTTCATCAGTCAAGTAAGTTTCAATGGTTCTGAAAGAGGTCTGTCCTCAGATGTACCAAGGCAGGTAAAAAATAAAATATGTCATGTTTTATCTCTGTGTCAATTTGTCTCTCCCTGACTTCAGACTGACACACTCCCCTGATTTTTCAAACACTGAAATATTTTGGCAATCTCTTCTGGCTCCCAATAGACACAATAACTGCATGTCTTGGCAGGCACACTCTTGACTAAGTGACCAAAGATGTAGGACAGAGCTCTCACTAGGAAGAGGTGCAGGCATTGGAGCCAATGTCATGTTCTTGCTGGGATGTGGGAAAGAGATTAGGTACAACTTACGTTACCTTAGACTCCTCCAGGCTTCCAGTCTTATTCGTTTGGATAATTTTTGGAAATTTATAGCACCTGTCCCTGGGGTCTATTTTTCAAGCGTGCTTTCAGTTGAGCACTGAAATAAGCAGGTGGAGTTCAAAAAAGCTCAAACTCTTGGACTGAATTCTTCCAAAATTCTGGCTGCATTTGTGGGTGATGAGAATTTGCATGTCTTGCTCTAAGAGCCTTTGAAAAATGACTGACTCTTTCAGTAGAATAAGAATTACAACTGAGATTCATTTCTGCACATATAAGGAACAGTACGGATAGATACTGTCTGAAACCTTTCCTTTCTCATCCTGCCAATGCCTTGACTCAAAAGTAACAGGAAAGTTGGTCTATCTGTGGCTTATTTCATCCAAAAAAGCAAGCTACATCTAAGATGGTCTGCTCAGATAGGATCTGAGCAGTTAGCTCAAAGCCTCTTGGGAACTTAAGTGCCATTTTTATTCTGTTCTGTAAACACACACATGAGAAAACTCCTGGAGGAGTAACCTGTTAGATACCCATGAAATGTCATTTTGGTCTTGTCTGGGTCAATAAAAAACTTCTGAGAGATCTGCTAATATGCTGCAAAACCTGTTAGTTGAAGATAGTAATTTTAGTGTCCCCCTCTGGGTAGGCTTCTTGTTCTTTGAAAGAAGGGAATCATTCACACAGGAAGATATTAGCAAAAATGAGAGACCAATAAATGCACCTGTCGCTGTTCAGCAACAGCTAAAATTAATTCACAAATCCAAACAATCTGTAGAAAACTGAACAAAATTACATAAGAAATTAAGTTATACAGTTGCCATGACCTTTAATCAATCATTCCAGCTGTTAATGTTAATTTTGTGATCTGAAAATCATAGTTCTATTTGCATTTTAATGGCTGTTAAATGAGAGTCATCAGGAAGAAATAGTGACAGCTTGGCCTTTTGATACCAAGTTCTTCCTTCCTAATGTGATTTGGAAGATTTGGAATTCCTGTTCAGAAGGGGTTTTGTTTCACGCCACAGCAGGCACATGGAGCCAATTTTGCAGAGGGGAAAACTGGCAATATAAAGCTACATACTTTTTTAATCCATCTGCACCTATGAAAAGATCATAAAAAAACAGGTGAAAAAGCTGTAATGGCGACTTCATTACAGCTCAGACTAACAAAACCTCTATCATCTTTTAAAGTCCTTTTCACAGATATACGCTGGTTTAATATTTTTTCTGTGAGTGGGGATGTTTGTACTTAATGAACAGAGCTTTTTGTCAAGTAGTCAATGAAATAAAACACATAAAATGCAAGAAAACCACTGAATAACCATGAATTTTAGGATTAGTTCAATTAGTTTATTCTGCATTTACCTGACAAAAGTGTTGCACACAGGACGGCCTTACAACATAAATACCATTCATTGGCTTATTTTGCAGGTAATGATGTTAGTAGTGTTGCATTACATCAAAACTCTATTTAAATCCGATTATCATTCTGCAGTAACTGTCAACTTGTTGATCGCTTTAGTTATTAATAAGATCTAAATGTCTGCCAACCTCTTGCACTAGTAGCTTACATTTTATCATTTAATACATTTTCTTGTTAATAGGAAGACATTCACTGCTACGTGACAATTTATTTGTATGCAAAGTGCACAGTTCTGATTAAAATGTGATGTTCTTCTTAAATCTTCATCTAAATATCCTAGGAGACAGTCCCAAGTGAATCTTCTTCGCTTAAAAAAGGAGGTCTTGGAACTACATGTTCAGAAAAGGAAGCAGTGAGCTGCAGACAGATTTCAGAAATTGGAAAGCAAAGTCAGTATTAACAATGGAAAAAGAAAATGGTTTAGCTCTATCCAAAATCCTTTTTATTTAAAGCAGGTACATTGTAAGAGGAAGAGAGTTTCAGCAGATGTTTCTAGGCTGAGTTTCATAAAGGACTGAATAGCAATAAGGAAGAGGAGCATTGATAAATGCCCTGCCTTTTATCAGAAGTAGGACTTCTGTCCATAAAGGCATTCTAATTTGAATGCAATGAACAGCACACCCTCTTCTTTCCCCAAGGACACAACCTATGCATTTTCTGCTTCTACATTACTTGTTCAAATAAAACTTGTAAAGGTTTTATGCATGCCAGTGGGTCTGAACTCTGAAGTCAGAGCACCAACTGATGCAGGAAATTGTCTCAGGGCAGAAGGACTCCCATGCTCATTGTGACAAGCCCTGTCCTTTTGCAGACATACTGTCCTTCTGCAGCAATACTGTTGCTATCCCAACTTCCCATTTTAAAAGCTAACCCTGAAAGAAGGTTTGGCTGAAATGCAAATCAAAAGTAACAGTGTCAGGATGCCGATATTCTGGTTCTGCTGGATTTCAGGAAGTTTGCTTCCTTAGGCATGTAAGGAAGCAAAGTCAAATTTTCTCTCTGGCCAGTAATGTTCCAGCCTGTAGTACGGCTTTGTACAACGTCGGTGCAGTCATGTGCGTGCGTGTGTGCACGTGTGTAAATGAAAGCAAGCAGCAGCAGGCGGGGCAGGAACGGGAACAGATACCCCCAGTCTGAAATTCTGGCTCCACAGAACTCGGTGAGAGCTTTGCCCACACTTTTGCTGGAACCAGGCTGTCATCCTGCAGTCTGAAGTCCTTTAGTTCTTTAGACTTAGAATGGGTGAAATGCAGGGCCCTGGGGGCTTCTCCAAGCTGGACAGAGTTAAGAACATTTGGTGTGAAATGTCCCTTCTTGTCATATTTATGTAGGAAGAGAGAAATCTCCAAAGCTTAGGAAGTTGATTTGGCCAGATGTTCAGAAGGTCTATGGCTAATTCTATTTCTCCTCTGCGGACCTCTTCAGTTAAGTCATCAGGTCACAGGTCTCACAAGCACAAGCTCTTTTATACCTTTTTTCTAGTAATTTCAATTCTGATCAGGTTTGAAATAAGAACCATTTTTTTTCCCCCGGGAGGAGGTTTTGTGCACATCAAGTAAATGGATAATAAACATTCTTCAAGAAGAATGGCATGTGAGGAGGATTCACCTAGATTCTTTGCTGGAGAATCAGGCTTCTCCTTTTTTTCCCAGCCAGACACATCTGTCCTGAATTTCCATTGCTGGATTAAAGGCATTAAAGAAATCTGAACCGAGTGATTACTTATTATTTTCCACCTGTTGATAAATCTTGGCATTTAAAATGTCCCTATTCTATTTTTGAGACAGAAAAATTCTGTCTCAAAATCCAGGAAACCCTCTATGTGGTGTTTATTATGCAATACCTATCATGTTCCTCAACAAACCTCAGGAATGAAGACAGCAGATTAGCTCCAGGAGAACAGACAAATCTCAAAGGTATCTTTACAGCTATATTGCAGGTCAGAAGCTCACTGCAAATGGGACCCATTTACTTGCTCAGAAATTGCTGAATTGCAGGAAATGTCTGATTATCCTAAACAAATATATTCTTCCTATTATTCTTGATCATACTTGTATTGTCCTTTTAAAATATAGATAATTTAGCATTAAAATGAGATGGTTTCAACAAATCAGACCCTATGGTACTGTAGGGTTGATTTTGGTTTGCCTATTTTTTTTTCCAGGTAGTCAGGTCTTTAAGTCACTTTTTTTCTCTGATTTCACTATTTTTTTCTGAACCCATCAGAATTGCTAGCTGCCCCTTTCAGACAGATTAGGGCTCAGGAAAAAAATACTTTTCAAAACATTTTTGTCCTGATTTAAGATATTTATAACACTTGATAGTCAGATTTTTTTTTTTTTTTTTGCAATTATGTAGCCTGGGGTCTAGCACATGATGCTGGATGAAAAATCTTTGTGCAAAAGTAAGCCGAATTTCAATTTCTTTTTTGAAAGCTTACCAGAAGCAATGATACATGATGCACAGTTTTGGTGTCATGTAACTTCCTTCTCTTCATGAATATGCTATTTTTTTTCTTCAGAAAATTCTAACCAAGTTTGCTCCATCTGATCATAGGTGTTTTTAAGAAGCCTTACATCATTAAGATGCACTGATAGGAGGTGTAATTTCTATCCCGTTACCCAGATGGTCAGCAGTTCCACTAAAATACACTTAAAGGCCATCTGGCCCATGGAAGAGACAGTTTTCACACAAATGGGTTTATGCCAAAAGATTTATGAATACAAAGATAAGTAAGAAGACTGTTGAGACTGAAGGAGAAGACTCTTGGTAAAATACCGACTACTGGGGGCTTTAATGTGCAGAAGAACTGTGTTTCCTCATTTCCCCCTTGGGAAGACAAGCTGATTGCAGTCTTGATTCCATGGCTGGAGAGGAGAGATCTGGGGATGGGCGACTTCCTGGTCAGGCACGACCCAGAGTGAGGTGATGGCAAAGAGTGTACAAAGTATCCCAGGTGACTCAAAGAGGGGAAGAATGGAATCACAGTCAAACCCTGAGGGCAGCATTGCTGAGACCCTAAATCCCGAAGTGAGAGACAAGAACTGGCCTTCTGGCTCTTGTGCAGCTGCCTCCAAAACTGCTTTGGCAAATCTCCGTTACAGGTCTGCTGGATTCATTACTCCTCAGCCTCCCACCCTCTCAGCTTTTCCCAAGAGATTCTCTTGGGCTCCCAGCAGGGATTATTTAAAAAGTTAGCAACCTCATCTTTTGTGGTAACTATGAAAAAAGGGTAAATGTCAGATATTTAACCTGGACCATGCTACTACATCCCTCAAAGAGGAAATAACTGTTTCCTTAGACACTTGATGGAAGAATTTATCATGTCTTGTTTAAGTGGTAAGTTTGGAATAGTTTTTGGTGTCCTGGTTGAATGACTTTCCAGACAGTAGGATTTTTCACTTGCCTTAAGAATTAATCTTTGAAGATGGGTCTGGAATATGAGGCTTCGCAGACTTAATGGTAGTAGAAAAAGCTCCAAAGAATGTAATAAAGTGAATGAACAACAAAGTAAATGGCAGTCAAATAAGTGACATAAATCTTGAAAGAGAAAAGATGTCTCAGCAGAGAACCAAATTTAATGGAGGAAAGAAATTTATCAGGAATTTAAACAGAATCTGCAGGAAGGAAGGTTAAAGTCAACTAATCAATAAACGTTTAGAAAGTTGCCATTTCCCCAAGTCTCCTAACACTCACAAAGTCCTAATCTCAGCTTCTTAAGCTGTATAGCAGAGCTGAGGTTGCAGGACAAAATAGTATATCTGGCCTGGTGCTGGCAGACTGAAACAAAGTTCCCTGTATTTTCTTCATCCCTAGGAGCTACAAGTAGGTTAAGCTGATTTACCAGGGCTGAACTTCTGACAGGATAGCCCCGGAGGCTATAAAACAAACAAAGATTGCATTGTTGTTCAGAAAACTGCATTTAATAATTAAGAATGCAGATGATTTCAGCTAGAGATATATTTTAAGTAACTTTCCTGCTTTTGGTTTTAGACTAATAGAAAGGAGTGTATCACAAAACTGTAATAAATACAACTCTGCATTACAAGAAGCACTATTAATAAGTTGCTTCTAGTGACAATGTTATTGCTCCTTCTATGTGAGAACATACTGCAGGTGTCACAGGTAATTTCTTAGAGCAATGTTCAGAATATTTACTGATAAGCCTGACAGGATTATTGTTTTGGATTGGAAAATTCAGAAATAGTCTCTCTTCTGAATTTTATATGACTCATAATAAAGAGGTTAAAAGAAATTCTCCACCACTGCAGAAGTATTTACAGCGAGGTGCAGTTTTACCAGCATGAGAGTAAGTAAAATCCATTTTAGACTAGGCTAACATACAGCACACCGTATGTGAGTATTTCTCTTTGGAAACTTTTGCAGTATGATTGTGCTCCTGTTATACAACCTGAAACATAAATTGACAGCTTTAGGAGGAGCTTTCCATTCATTGGCATAATGGTCCAATGTGTTATGTAAATAACTTAGATTAATTTATATTCAAGGGCTTTGGAAGGACATTTATATAGGAATGTGCTCAGATGCAAATTTTCAGCATATCTAAATTCACTTGACATATTTTTCTCTTAAAATGAATTATCAAACACTACGATAATATTATGGGGAAAAATGCATGTTTTAACCAGACACAGTTATCTTATCATGGAGTAGTATTCACATACGTCCTATTACAGTGAAAATATCAGATATCTTCTGCACGTATTTTGCATATATCCAAGAATATATGTTGTTTTGTTGTTCATTCATTATTTAAAACTTCAGTCCTGTAGCAGGATAGTAACAAATAGCTCCAGACCCAAGTCTGAGAGCAGCCTGTTAACAGCCAGCTTCTGAAAGTCATCTGAAATCCAAGTGCAGGTGTAGACCATACTGAGAGCTGCTACATCTTATGAAGGTGTGGGGCAGAATATGGCATCCAAAGCAGAAGTCATAAAGGATTACTTTGCTGGAAGATGAGTGGGTGCTAATTAACATGCTCTCTGAAGTGTCTTTATTATTTCCATTGTGTGATGCCCAGAAGAGGACGGTGACCAGTGACTACAGAGTCACTTAAATCAAAAGATCGTCTGTTTTCAGCTGTAAAAAAATAGTGGAATGTTGATTGCCTGTTTGACCCTTATGCTTCACTGCCACCAGGAAGCAGTGGAGCCCAGAGATCCCCCCTCTCAGTCTCCATCAGTATAAAGCCATGCTTTCATCCCCTCAGAAATCTTAGGAGATGATAACCACTGTTCTCTTGGATCTTCCAAGTCAGAGACCACAGAAAACATCTAAACAAATCTACCTCTGAAGAAGTCTAGGGCCTTAATTTTTTTCACTAGGAAGTCTTCAAGAAATATTGTCACATGTGTCTAGTGAAGATATGTCCTTTCCATAAGAACAAGCTTCTGGTCAGCCAACTCACTAAAGCCATCATAGGATACAAAACAATTTGATGATAGGCCATAGGACTTATCCCACCACCAGCTATCATCCACTCATTCATCATGGCCTTGAATCCACAGTCTGAATTATCCAAAAGTCTCCTGGAGATTTCTGAGGACTTACTAATTGTTGATGTTTGCGTACATTTACAGAAGACCCCAGTGAATCTGTGAAGCTAATTAAAGGCAAATTGGTCTCTCTTTAAAGAAGTGAAAAATGTAAATGTGAAGTTGGGAATCTGCTTCAGTCAAATAAGCACAGAGAAGAAGGGAGAGAAACATAATAAGGCTCTGGAAATCCCACTGCAGAAAAGCTGACTTACAGACAGGACAGGAGAAATTAATGAATTCTGAATTTTTCTCTCCTGAATGCTTAAATATTTTCAATGTGAGTCTAAAATAAACCTTTAAATGAAACTTTAATATACCACTGAATAGTTCAAGGAAGTTCTTGTGAAGATAATAGACCACAGCTAGGATCCAAAGTGTCAAATTCAGTCCAAGAGTCTGTGCTGCTACCCCTGCAGCTCAAAGCGAAGTGATGTCCCTCAGGCACTAGCTGAGTCTTGATCATACCCTACCTATATAGTACCAGCTACCAAAAGCCAACATGTAGGTGGCCAAGGAAGCAGATATGGGTATGACTTTGAAGGGTTTTTGACAGCTCAATAACCTACCCTGCAACCTCCAAAACACCATTTTCTGTGGATCTCATCATGACTCAGGTTCCTAGGAAGTCATATAGACCCTGTTTACCCCAGCAGCAGAGAAGATGTGTGTAGAGCCAACAAGTTCTCACTCACCTGCCGTGTTTATTCTTGCTCTGCTTGTGCTGCTCAGGCTAAATCGCAGGCACACATGTCACAAATCCTCTGGGATTCACAAACTGCAAAATTTAAACACTGTAGGTTCAATGTGCCTCTGCTGAGGAGGCAGCCTTTCTGATCTCTTTTGTGCAGACAGCAGCAGAAGTGGAAGGATGTGAGGAAAGGAAAGCCTTTTTCTCACAAAATTGGGTTGGTTAACTGAATTCCATGGTCTTCTGCACAGGTCTGTCCTACTGTCTTTTCCCTCTAATGATTAGTCCCTGATCCCTCTCTACTCAGCTGCCTTGAGGCTCCCTGCAAGCTCCGCCATCGCTTGCTTATGCAGGATGTAAGCTTTACACACTCTCCACAGTTTCCCAGGGGATGCTTCTAACCCCAAGTGGTTTATAGCAGAATGTGTATTTGCAAATTGATAATTTTGCATCATGCTGCTTAGCCCTGGGCAGTGCTGTATTAGGGCTTAATTCTCCCATGGGCTCCTGAGCAGAAACTACAAAGACTGGAAGTAGAGCAGAGTGCATCGGCAGCCTCGGAGGTAGCTGCTGGCAGCCCAGAGTAGCAGGGAGGACTCTGGGTCCCAGGATGTGATGGACAAGCTGCTGCAACCAGCTGAGACATTCACTTTCTTCCCATTCACTGCCTAATGAAAGGCAGAGTCTGACCTCTGGGACTGGAGCCTCTCCCGAGGATACAGAGAGCCGCACTGCACTCTCAGAGCTTTACTCTCAGTGGAGTAGCCCCACATAGCCAAGTGTGCTATGCACAACATTCAGCCTCAGCAGGAAAGAATATCTACAGGCATTGCCATGCACTGACAAACAGAGTATGCACCAGCTTTGCTGTCAGGAAACCTCCCAAAACTTTCAAGTGGGGACACAGGCAACTCTTCCCTGCCAGTTGTGCAGCTGCTCTCCCACAGCCATCACGCCTCAGGGCTGTGGTGCTTTCCCCTCCAGACAAGGAAACGTAACAAGAGAGGGGAAAGGAATAGTCTAAACAGGAGAGCAACTAGGAGGGAGTGAAAGATGAAGGATACTAGGAAGCAAAATGTAGTTCAGCCTTAGGAAGTCACATTTATATTGAGCAGTGCTGGAGCCGGCTGGGAAGAAGAGCCAGTGAATAGCTCATGTGTAAATAATAGCTGGGTAATTATTGTGCTAAAGGACACAGAAATTCTCACTGATGAGAGGAAGTCTGATGTAGCTGTCATTGCAGAGGATTAACAGGGTGATTCACGTGAATGGAGTCTTTGAAATCAGTGTGTAGTTCTTGTAGGAAGGACTGAGGGGGAGGGATGGCACCCTGCACTACTCCCTTTACAATGATCAGTAACTGGAGGAGTGTGAAAACATGTCAATGATAAACTCCAGAAAGGAGTTGAGGGAGTGAGGAGTAATGAAGTGATGGGATCTGCTACAAAACACTAAATCAAACCAGAAAGTAGGATGAATTATTCCTAAAGCATCTGTCTGCACTGGAGGATAAAAATTGCTTTATTATAGAGAACTTAGGTTTGAAGGATCTCATGCAACTGGTAGTAAAACATTACAAGTTTTAGAGATTGAATTTTTTTTTCTTTCCACAAAAGGAGATTGCATGTGACAGCAATCTGCTTTTGGAGACTCATTCTAACATTAATACTAGGACTACAAGGTGTTGATCAAGTCTTATGCAATCTGGTTAGATTCACTATGGACAAAAGAAAGTTCTAACAAGAAATATTTATATTTGGAGCTTCACAGAAACAAACTTCTCATCCTTAATGAACATTAAAGAGAATTTGACTGGAGGGTGGAAAAAAGGCAGAAAAAAAATGCCTGAAAATCAGGAGCTGTTTAAGAAGTTTGCTAGATGGGCAAGAAGCCATGGCCTAGAGTCAAGAACAGGGACAACTCTGGCAGAAAGCTCAGGGCAGTTGAGAGAAAAAGCTCGTGACAACACATTTCTTAAAGCACAAAGGGCTATAAAGGGACGGTGAACTGTTGCACAGAGACAACCACAGCATATGGCTTCTAGCACAGCACATGGATGTCCTTGGATATTGCCAATTTTTCTACAGCCCATCAGGCCTTTCAGAGGGAAATGCAGAAGTCCATCCTCTAGGAGGATGACTCTGGCTGAATGACAAGGATAACCCATGCAGCAGCAGTGTTGGGCTGGCCTCAAAAAGTTAGCAGTTGCTTTTAGCCTGACATAAAAATTCTGACACTGGGTAAAACAAGTACCTTTGGTGTCCCTTGAGAAACTACACTTTACTCTTTGTGAATGGAGAGCCTGTGTTTGAGACAAAGGAAAGTTTTAACTGGAGGAAAGGAACTTAAATTTAGGGAAAAAAAAAATCCAACCCAACAGCAGTGGCAAATCAGGGACTCCTCATGGTTCAGCTGTACAAAAAACATGTGAAACATCTGATTACAGACTAAGCTCCAGCAGTCTTTCATCTCACTCTTCTCATGCGCCTGACTGGTCAACAAACGACTGCCCTTTCACAGGATGCTTTCCTGCCGCCCTTGGTTTGTTGAAGCCGCACTCCGGGTCTAGCATCATTAGCTGACAAAGTCCAGTCTGTGAGCTCAGGCAGGCCCTCCTCCCGCCCTGAGGAGAGAGAATGCTGTGTTTCCGAGACAAGGCTCCTATGCCATTTGTCCCTGAGTGACGGTTTTCCAGGTGACTGTGACTCTAGAAGCTTCCTTCTGCCAGCCTGGCCCAGTGTTGCGGGTCAAGTGCTCAGCACCCATGCACCGGCACGACCCGGCACCGACGGCGCGGGCGAAGCCACGCGGCCCGAGACGCGCCTGAGCCCGGCCGGGCCGTGAGGGCGGCGGCGCCGCGGGGC
>JAYDZK010000056.1:44651396-44664124 GCA_034509185.1 Euphonia xanthogaster | reverse complement strand
CGCACCGCCCCACTCCCCATCGCACTGCCCGCACCGCCACGGCCCGCACCGCACTGCCCCACTCCCCATCGCACTGCCCGCACTGCCACGGCCCGCACTGCCACGGCCTGTCCCACGCGGCCGGCCCGGTGCCGCAGGTGCCCTGGTGCACTGCCCCTGATGCGACTGCGACACTTGAGCTGTGCTAAAACGCCCAAACACGCGTGTTTGCGGTGCATCCCGACCTGAGGCAGGACTCCCTCACCCTCCCAACCTAGAGTTGGATAGGGGGTTCAAGATACAGGGAGTCCTCACATCCCACTCTCTGCCTCTGGGGTGAAAACTGCAGGGCGCCGATTTGTTTAAGCCTCTGTATGCTCAGGAATAGTTCTCTTAAAAATATTCTTTCCTTGGAGGAGAGGAAATTGATCCCCCTATTTTTTAGAGACTTATTAAATCCCGAGTTTAGAAACGTTACAACTTATGAGGGTGTACAATTATGTGAATAAGTTTGGGCTTCTTTTTGGAGGTGAAAAATTCATCATATTCCATTAGAATTTGTTTCAGATGCACTTGCTCACTTTTAAAAATTTTTCCTTGTTTGAATATTCTATGATACATGTTAGCTGGCAAGAGTGATAGGTGAAAACCTAGTGCCATTTTGAATGATTGCAAGAGAATTCTCATCAAAAGTAATTTTGGGATTAAAAAGCATTAGAACTGGCATTAGAATACTCTTTCTATAAGAATGTCGTCTAATCAGGCAACAGAAAACTATCATCTGATACGCACTATCAATCAATATTAACCAATACAGCTCAACAAAGAACGCTGAGTGCTGCCATAAATTTCTCTGAACAAACTATAAATCAAGAATATATGCTTGGATTATATGACAAATAGATTCTAGCAGTGAATTGCATTGAGGTGAAAAAAAATTTATGCAGCTTGCCAACAATTCACAAAACAAGAGCTAAATTCATGTGGTCATTGTGAAAAAACCCATCTCTAATTTTTTGTAACTAGTTTTGCGAGTGCAATTATGTATTCTGAAACATAGTATCCATTTTTGTAGACAAGTAATTTTGATTTGATGAGATTCAAGCCAAAAGCCCTGCATTCTTTTAAAAATGATTGCTATCTGCATGGTGATGTTGCAGCTCTTAGGTGACTGCCTTGTTGAATGCAATTTGCATGAATATTAATCTTACAATATATACTGATGGTCATGTGGGTCTAGAAATAATCACCTCATATGGACAGGAAAAATAGAACATAAAAGTATTATCCAGTAGTCATAAAATGGACATAACCTTGACAGGTTTTCAGAACCCTGTAAGAAATTCTTCTGGTGGCAGAAGGTGTGCTTAGGGATGACAGCCTTGCTCCTAGTCACCTTGCTGCATTCCCAACATCTGGGCTAGACTCCCTGTCCAGGACATGGAAAGATGTGCCTGGCTTAAGGTGGAGTCCAAGGAGACTGTGTCTCTCTTCCCTACTGTGAGAAGATGAAGATAGGCAACAGCTAACACTGCACATGCCTAAAGAATGTTTGTCCCTTGGAAGCCCCCAGGAAGGCTCCATGCATTCAGGAAGGCTCTTCCTTTCTGGAGATAGGCTAATGTGAAAAGCAGGATGTTCTGGGTGCCTTGCTCCCAAGCTCTTCTTTGGTACTGACTACTAAATACTTCATGGATAACTGGGATCTCAGACTGCATATTTTCTGCTTTCAAAGAAGAGCTGAATCATATGAAGAGAGCACCAAGTTCCACCTTTCCTTCTCCCATTTCCAGCAAGTATTTGATTATTCTGTACAGAGCACAACTTGCCCAGAGCAGAGTTAGTCCAAACACAGCTTGGGAGACAGTCTAAACTGCAAGGGTTAGGGCATCCTTGAGCCTGTCAGGCAGTGCAAGGAGTTCATCCCCTTTGGTACAGGTGAGTAATAGCAACAACTCAGTTGAGTCCCAGGTAGAAAATCCCTGGGGTACCTCCACTGCAGCAAGCACTGCAGAAGAGCACAGCCCCTAGTCTGGGACTCCTGACTGTGCTCTTATCTAAGTCACGGTTGAGCCACTCACTAAGGCTGAGAGAGAGGCTTCTTTGGATGAGTCACAGTCAGATACTGGACCAGAAAAATGTTTGAACTGTAAAATACACACAGCCTGCAGGTGCTTTGGAGTAAAACAAACAGGGCTTACAAATACCTGCATTTGGAAGCAGAACTTCAGCACTAGTGTGGACTTAGCCCTCTGCTTTCTAGAAAATAAAAGGGTTTTTTTGTTCAAATGTAGGGGTAACATATAAATGGAAAGGTGACCTTGGTCTTACAACTACAAGCAAAGGGAAGAAAGGGTTTGATGGTTAGGAATTCCATTTATGCCTAGGTCAATCCCCCTCAGATTTTCCATAGATATTTCCAGACCTCAGGTGAGATGAGAAGAGCACACAGAGAACAGCCCAAACTCTTCTTATAGCCACTGAGTAGGTGAAAATGTTTGTCAGAGGGAGAAAATCTGAGTATGTAAAGTTCCTTGTGCAGTCAAGGTGTCCTAGTTTTATTCCCACCAAAAAAAAAAAAAAAGTCTACATATCAATCAGAGATGACATGTCCTCCCCCTTACTTTGGCTGTGCTAAATTGCTTCAGGGTATATCGGTGCTGTTGTTGTAGCTCTGCTGCAGGTACAGGTGCTTGCCATTAATAAATACACTAATAAATACATGGGGCTCTAAGGTCTTCTTAGCTAAAATGAAACAAACTTTTCACAGAGGAAAAAAAATACTTTTGGAAGGTTTTTACCTCCGTGGCACTAGAATGGAGCCTATTTAAAAGTTTTTCGAAAACAGAACCAGTATTTTAAAAGTGGGTTTGAGATGCTGTGTTTAATGGTTTTTTTTCTGCACAAATACTCTAATGAAAACACAAACAGTGATCGGTCAGACCCTGAATATTTTATACAGCAGAAATTCATATTGCAGTTTTTGGAAATTTTGACCTAAGCCATCTGAGAGAAAAAAAATGTTGAAGAATGCATTTAGTGCAGGTAGCCAGGGGTGCAGCAGCAGTTTGAGCTGCAGGTTGAGCTCTGGAGCCCCAGGCAAGGGGCCGTAAAGTGGTGCCAACCCTTTGCACAACAAAGGGCTCAAGGGACTTGTGGCCCAGCTGGGGGACCAAACACTCAGAGACATGGCAGGAGCTGAGGACTCAGCTGGAAGACTCCAGACTCACTCAGACTGACTGTAAGGGTATAAAACCCAGGGATTCCCATGTTCAGGGTCCCTCCTCAGAGGCACTGGCTCGAGCCTATGCTGTTATTGCACCATGACTAAATTATTTTAAGGATTGGGATGTCTGAGGTACTGTTCTGGGAAACCTGGGGTCGAACTGTTAAGGAGTCCTGGTCTGACTGAGTGTGGTGAGTACAGGGAGTTAAAGAGCGCACCTGTCAGGTACCGTGAAGGGATCTGTCCTAGCTCAGGTGGTGCTGGTGTGACTGCCAGCATCAGGGAAGTTTCTGTAACAAAAATACAAAAGAAATTTGAGCTTATACTGAGAGAGAAATAGGGGCTGTCTTGCTCTGGTTGTGGGCCCCTCATGTCAGGGTATCTGTTTGTCTGTGTGTTCCTCATATCCTGGCTGAAGGCAGCAGGCAGGGCAGCTTGCTCATCCGAGCTCTGCGCAGGGGTTGGGAAGAGAAGAGAATCCACTCCAGATTGTTGCAACATAGGGGCTATCCCTTCTGGTCTGGCATGGGAAATCCTCTTCACTGCTCCCAGGAGTGGTCCAAAGTCTCTCTGCTTGAAGGACAAGACAAAGAGGGGACTGACCTGAGATTATTTGAATTACAACATAACCCATGGCTATTTCACTATCTGAGTTAGGACTTCAGTACTCTCGGAGGTAGAGAGTGAGGTGAATTCTCACCCTACAGGCTTCAGAGAATTTGAATATATCAAAAATTACATAAATTATTTAAAATACAAATATAGCAGATAAAGTACAGCAGATAAAACTGAAACCATAGCTGTCTGGCTGAGTCAGTCTGTTTTTCTGTATACACACATGGCAAATGCAGAGAAGACATTTGCTGTTAAGACAACACAGGAAAGCTCACTCGCTAGACTCTACAAAGATATTACAACAGTTTCAACTCTGAAGCAAAATTCTACCAATTTTAAGAGCTTTTAGAAGAAAAAAAGGGTGAAAGCCCTAAGAGTGAGCACCTATTAGCTCCCAAGATGAGGACTTCAACACTGGTGACATTTTATATTTGCAACTGTAAACAACATTAACAAATGCCAAATGTGTGTCGGTGTGCACATCTATTTATCTTGGCCTTCTCCACATCTACTAAGAGAAGGAGAAGTGACGTTTTCAAGAGCCCACAGTCTAACACAATGTTTGAGTGAACCCAGACAGTGCTGATTGTTTAAGGCATGTCAGCTTTCCATGTGGGAGTCATCACTGCAGTCAGTCCTTTATGGCTCTTCTGTCATTAGATGCCATGATGGGGATGGGAAAGTCTCCTGCATGACTGCTGTTGGATTTGCATTAGACTTGTTAAACATACAGGTCCCCTGTGTGTTTATTCAGATAAGCTATCAGGTGACTCTGATTTAAGCATCTCGATACAGAGCAGAGCATCCAGGCTATTGCTGATATTTGGATTTGTGGCTGCTTGTGATGGGCTTGCTCATTACTGCCTGTGCCGTGCCATTAGGGGGTAGAATGTACTACTGACACAAAGGCACGCTTGCCCTGAGGAGTCTGTAGTCAAAAGCAGACACCAGGATAGTGAAGGCTACAAATACTCAAAAAGTGCAGGAATGAGAGAATGAGGACTATAACAACTGAAAGATTATGAGATATGCTTGTTATGTTCACCTTTTGCTAGTGCCTTGTTTTTTCAGTCTGTGCTGACACCTAACCTGAACAATCTTGCAAAAGAATCATGTTCTGAATTCATATAGCTTCTTGTGATAAGCTGTTGATGTGCTTCTGGTATTTTTAAGACACAGAGGAGACATGTCAGGGAAACAGAAGCTCGATTGCACTGCAGATAGAATATTCTAATCAGCGAGCAGCTTATCAGCACACTTACCATCAGCAAATGCTTCACAAATCCCAGAGAATGCCAGCTGAAAATCCCCATCATTACTGACATAACTTTCTTGATAAGCCTCCTCAACAATATGAGCTATTGTTTATACTGAGAAGCACTGCTGAGGTTCAGTGGAAAGGTGTGCAGAGCTTTTTCCCCCAAACAAATGAAGTGCTGGATTCATGGGTGAGAAGCAGACCTGCTGGCATTCACTGCTCTTATTCTATTCAATGGTCACAGCAAATGACACCCTTTCATTTTCCCTTCCTGCACTTCATATTACAAAAGAAAAACTTAAGCCTAAACCAGCTATTCTTATTTTTGATTAAATCTGTTTTCCTTCTCCAGATGGTACGTGCAGGAGCATAACATTAACCCGAAACAAAATGAGCAACCAGAAGCAAGTGTGCCATTAGCTCAGCTCAATGTCTGATGTGTTTATTTTCAGTGGATCTGTGAAGCAGGCTGACAAGCAGAATCTTTTGCTTCACATACCACTTACAGAGCTCCAGAGAGAGCAGGCACCATATGAAACAGGCAGTGAAAAAAGCTTCAGCAAGGCATGGCTTTGTTTTTTTGGTTTTTTTTTTTCCTTTTTAGGCACAGATACAGTCAATCAAAACCTCGATCTATGAAAGAGACTCATCAGAGACAATATTAAGATAATTACATCGTAACTACAAATTGTCATAAGAGAGGCTTTATGACACAATTTAGCTGAATTTGATACAATTGACCTCAGAGTGGTTTATCAAGCCAGGAGAAATAAATTAAGAGATAGGAGTACTCAGAGAGTGAGCAAATGGTGAGCTGTGTTTTCCAACTTCTTTGAGGTATGGTGGGGTATTTGTATTTACAGTCACCGAAATGAAAAGTTATGATTTTTAAGCTACTGATATTATGTGGCTTTGTCTATGGCAGTGAACCAGGCCAGGGTATGGGTCTGCATATTAGCCTGGGATTATCCATACTGGAATTTACATTACAAGGTCCTTGACATGGTTTTGACCTGTGTCAGTTATCATCCCTCCTAGGTTTCAGACACAGCCCGAGGGCTAGCACAGGCTAAGGACCTGCCTGACTGCAGGTCAGATGTGACCCCCTATTTAGGAAAGAAATGTAGCCATACAAATGAGAGCAGTGCTGTGCCAGTGGATCTCAGGGCTGGAGAATGATCCCTATTTACTAATATGGATGCACTTTGTAATATCAGATAGAGAAGGAGCAATGTCTGTCTTGTGCCAAAAACAATGTTCCAGTAAATAGCTTTGATAACTGAACTTCCTGGCTGTGTTAGGGCAGTCTCCTCTGGTAAAGCCTCTCAGCAGCCATGGTTAATTATGAAATACTGCCTTCCTTTGGGCCAGTTTGTGAACAGGAAGTGCAGAAGGATGTGACAAGGATGTATACTTGTCAGATATGAGCCAGCTTGTACCCAGAGGCGATGTCGGTATGCCATGGTGTTGCAGCTCATGGGAAGAGCCTTAGTCTGTAAAACACTGACATCATCCCTGTGTGGAAGTTTTGGTGTGGGTTTCTGCTGGTGGAAATGACTGTATGGTGCAAGGCCCATCAGCACATCCTCTCCCAGGATTTATGTGTCAGCTTAACACATAAAGAGAGGTGACTTTTCTTATGCGTTTGCACACTGAAGAGCACAAGGGTGAGAGGGGGCTGTTCAAAGACTTCAGCTGCTATTGAAGTACAAGTATTAGATAACGGGAATCCCTAACAATGAAAATTAAATGAGCATCATCTACATGAAAGTCCAGCTCACCTTGAGAAACAATGCCTCAAACACAGGCAAAACTGAAATATCCTTTGCCGCCTACAACTTCATTAAGGTGACATTTTCCACACTATGTACTTTGCAAACACGACTCAAACCCTTACTGAGTTCTCTGCTGCTTTCAAAATGTGGCACCTCTTGGGACCTGGAATCTGCTGACACAGATGTTATAAAAGACTTTTTGTAGGATTGACAGCAAATAAAATATTCTGCTGCTTATTGCAAGCTTTTTGACGGCATAATTATGGGTATCCTTGCTCCAGGCTTCCTGACTGATTCCCACCTGACAGACAGCCTCATAGATTTTATGCATTCAACAAATGCATTGGCACTCTCCCTCATATTTCAGCATAAATCCAGGAATGGAACAGTCATCAGGTGACTGCCTGTTTTGAATCTATTGTACAGCTTTTCACGTTCCTGTCTTTACTGTGTTGTTACAGTAAGTCTTGCTTTTGCCTCTCAGCTTTCTGAAACAAAAGTAAAGGGATGTGTCATAGACATCAGAAACAAAAGACAAGAAGCATTGTTCAGCCAGGGTCCTGTGTGTGTACATTACTTTGAGCAATTCAACATTATTTTATTAAAGGTAGCTTAAAAGGGAGTGGAGAGAAACTAGAAAACCAGAACTTTCTCTTCACAGGTGTTGAGCTCCTTAAACTTCCATTAGCTTTCTAAAGGTCTCCATTTCCTTTAGGTTCAAGGTGCTCTGTGAACAAAAAGCACTTAAGAGAAACATGCTTTTTAAATGGTAGTGGCCAATGACAGACAATAACAATTTGTGGAAGGACAAGGAAAGCTTTTCTTTAAAAAGACAAGAGCACCTCTGAAAAAAAACAGGACAACCTGATTTTTCTGTGCTTATTTTAGCAAAATGTTCCAGAGCAGACTTATTAAAAAAATCTCCACTAAAACTTGTTTCCAAGAAGGAATGGTATCATTTCTGATCATGCACACCATCTTTTGCTTTGACTTGAAGAACACTGAGCTACTTTTCCCTATCCTTTTTAGCTTTAATTGTGCAGTAAAGTATTCTTAGCTTCCTCATGAGGTACAATGCTAGCAGTCAGCTTCCTACTGTACAATTCTCTTCTTTTATCACATCTTCAGCTTTTCTTATCTTTCTGTAGCTATTGCATCTTGATATCACTCTCATTTGTCATAACCTCTAGCCTGGATTTCAAAAATCCCTCTCTTTCCAAAATAAGCTTTATACCTTGTCATCATCGCTTCTCACAGGATCCTTTCAGAGCAGCACATTTCAGTGCTAGCACGCAAAAGCGCAGCTCTTTGCTTTCTATGACCTTGTGCCAGCGGTTAAGATCCAAGGAGGTGGTACCAATGTCACACAGGTAAGTTCAGCTCATTATATTTGTGGTCCCAAAGGCCTCCTTGCTATTTCTCTGAAGTGTGCATCCTCAGACATGTTTCTTGCTCCCACACACCACAGATGCCCAGGGAGTGATCCCTTACCATGGGTGCTGGTTAAAGTCAGCAGCTGAGAATACAATGAGGAGTAGAGGCTTTTCTTCTTCTGATCTTGTCCTCAATACAACTCATACCTTTAGATTTGTAGTTCCTCCTGGGTATTGTAGAAGCCTGATAATGGAGTCTGTGGTCCCAAGCCCTTCTAGTAGAGGGTTTCTATATTAAATAGTGCCACTACACCAATATTATTTTTAATGTAATTGGTGTACAAACGACAAAATATTGTAATTTTGCATCCCAGGCCTGCAGAGAGCCCTTAAATCACACCAAAATTTCTAATGTTGTTGTCAAAGTGGTGGAAACATCCGACTTTAATTTTGACCCTTCAGAAACCAATGGATAAGCTAAAGAGCTGTCTGAATATATGGCCAGGAGGTGACAAGTAACATAGAATTCACAGTTCCAAGTTTATTTTTTTGCACTTTACTGTGAGGTGTTTGACAATGTAGCTGTCAACTGTCTTCCCATAAAGAATATTATTTAGGAGAGGTCTGAGCCTGGGCAGAAAGCCCTGAACTCATGTCTCTAGGGCTGTGGAAGAGGGCTCTACCCATGCTATTCCACCTATGTTCATGCAAACAAGGGCTGTAATTATCCCTCACCTTCATCCTGAAAGAACATATCATTCCATGAGGATGAAAAGGAATAAACTATTATTTGATATTTCTTCTATTAACCTTCATTTTTCATGTTCTAATTTTACTTCACCTTTTTAATTGTTAGAAAAGATTTTTTTTGGTAAAGAAAAAAAATTCACAGGTACAGTAGGAAGATATCAAAGAGAATTAAAGACTTCCATTTGGCATACTGCTACTGTAATTTTAATTTCCTATTTAGGACTTGGGCATTACAGTCCAGAGCTCTGAATACCCCGGAATGAAACTGGCCTAATCACAGTGATCTCTGTGCTCTGCACTCACTGAGACCTCTGCTTTCCCAGGAACATGTACCCCACTTTGAAAGATCTGAAATGAAACCCACATGTATGCATTTTAAAGAACACTGTAGTACCTCCCTGGAAATAGCATTGTCATGGAATAAGTAAAAGATGGGGTGAAAGGATAATATCTCTGCTCCAAGGCTCCAATATTTATTTTGAGAGATGCAGTGCATCAAGCATTTTATCCTGTGCAAGCATGCTAGGCTGAGGAAGAACAACGGAGTATTGACTAAGGAACATCTTGGACTTTGCAGTGAATGAAGGAAGGACTAAGAGAGCAGAATAACTAACTTGCTTTACCAGGCTGTAACTACCACCAGAGTGGCACTGAGTGGTAGGCTGAATAGGTAGAAAAAACAATAACAATTTTGCCAGTTTTAACTGCCTGATATAGCACAATGAAGAATGGCCACAAGCTATCATTTGATATATGATACTGCTTCTTAAGACCAGCAGTGATGTTTCTTTAGGGCATGAAAGAAAATTTGTGCAGAGGGGCTGCAGTGCAACACCTGGCCAGAAGTGCCACCATAGGGGCTGCCAGAAGCAAGCTGCCTTGCAGAGGGAGCACCCAGGTGCTGTAGTGAGGAACCCAAAAACTAGTGACATCAGTGTCTCCATGATAATCCGAAGCCTGGAAATGCTTCTCTGCACAGGACCTCCAATTTGATGTCTCAGTGCTGTTGGCTAACAGGCCCAGCAGGTATTTGCCATGGATGGTGTGTGTGTGGGTCTCCTGGGTGGAGAGTGAGAATTAAAAAGTATCTGCATGTACTGTCTACCAGAAACAATGGGTTTTTCAAAACTGATGAGACAAGGAGGCAGCAGGGAAAAAAGGATAAAGCAGTTCAATTTGGATGGAAGCAGCAATGCCAGGACACACCTGACCTGAGCTCTTTCATCAAAAGCAGAAAGACCCACGAAGAGAAAAATCATGGATGTCCAACCCCGTTAAGTGAGCTCACAGTAGGAGTAATTTTTAAAATGAAAAGCATGCCCACTGTTCAGAGATACAAGCAGGAGAATGGCAGGGGAATCTACAAAAGGAGAAAGGTGATGAAGAGAGACAGCAGGAAATCAAGCTCCGCTGAGAACAGCCACAAAGGTCCAGTGCAGTCCAGCCTGCAAAATAACAAATAAAGTCTCCCTCAGATGAATAAACTGCAAAATGCACTGATCACAGAAGAATGAGTTGTACCTACAGGTACCTCACAGCCCTTTTAAATGGTAACAGTTAGAAGTCCAGATGTGAATACAAACCTCCTTTTCTTTCTCTAATTCACATTATACATGCTTTTGTAACAGCAACATATGGAATAAGGAGTTTGGCAACTCAGAAAAATCATTATGTTCAAACAACCTGTATCACCATTAGAGTATTTTTCTTCTGATGTATTAATCCTTTGCTGAAGGGAGTGTCAACTAAAGGCCCAAATAACTGTAAAACCATACCCTGATATTACATTTATACGTAGGTATAAAAAGTGAAGCCAAAAACTAGTGTAATCTCTACCTTAATCACAAGTTGTCTGCTTGAGAAAATATTCTTGATTTGTAGGTGTTGTTACTGCCCACTTTGATTACTCAGGTGTAAAAATATTTTCATTATTTTAGCATGAAATATGAACTTTCTGATAAGGAATCTTGAAATGAATTGTCTGTATTTCACCTTTGAAATATCTGTGGCACTTATGTCAGGTGCACCAAGATTTTTTTCAGGCAGATAAAGTAAGGAGATCTATTTTTAGATCTTTTTTCAACTTTATTGCCCTCATCAATTTTAGAGAGAGCTACTGAGCTCTTTTTCAAAGTTTGAGAAAGCCTACACTCGTTAGAGATGTGAGCTTTGTCTGCTCAGGCATAGTACATGGCCATGAGGACCCAATTAGGAATTTAAAGGCACTGCTCAAAACAAGAAAGGTGGGTTGATTTCATTAGTATTGGCAGGCAGGTCATTGAGAAGTTCACCATGGGAAGAACTCATTTAGGTGATAAATCCTCACTGGTGTTCACTTGGTAAGGTTTACTTCCTGTCCAAAAGAAAAGATACTTCCTTTTTTTTTTTTTCCTTTCCCAATAATGAATGTGGCCTTAAGATTTTACACAAACAAATATTGGATTATAGGTTTTTCTGGAAAACTTTGGACAAACTACCTAGGCAGTAATTTGAACTAGGACAGGCACATTAGTCCAGCACTGATGTGTCACTTGAGCTTCAAATGCTGGATGTTTCAGTGCTAGAGGGAATATCAGGAGTGCAGGGTAGGGATGTGTTTGCTACAGGTATTTGTGAATTCTTCCTGACCCAAAAGCTGGCTTGATTAAATAGTAGAAAACTGCATTTAACTTATTGCCTCCAATTAATTTGTGCAAATTGCTTAGTAATCCTAAATCATTACAGTGTTTAGAGTAATGACTTTGAATTTTTATTATGGAACATTTTCATTAATGCTATTTCATTACTGGTTAGAGAATTCTTGCAAGAAAAAAAGTATGCTGAGATAGTATTTTCTTCAGTTCCCATAAGTGTGATACTTTAGGTTGGTGTATGTTTGCAGGTGTCCTCTTCCACAAACACCCTGTGAGCAGCCCCCCCAGGATGTCCGTGCATTGTTTGGGTGGTCCCCAATGATACAATCTGCAGCATGTTGACCAGGATTCTGCAGAGATGACACAAGTGGGGTCAAGTCAAGAATAAATCCCCCCTCTGAAACTTGTGAAACCCAACCAGGCTACCGTGGCAGTGACTATGAATAGTGAATGTCTTGCTGATTTTTAATCAGTGGAGATACATATTTGGGAAGTCCTGTGCTTGGATTCTTTAAAACTGTTCCCCTTTGTGTTGCTGCTGCCTTAGCTACAAGAGCTGGCCGTTTCTGATCCAAGTGGCTAATCTGCCACTGCTGCTCTGCAGCAAAACCGAGAGTTGAATGTCTCCCAAGACTGAATTTCCAAGCAGCTAAACCAAGCACCCCAGTATGGGGATTTTTAAGGAGTGCCGCAAACACTGATCTTTTGAGATGGCTTAAAATTGCACGGGATGAATTATCTCTAAAGCTGAAAGTGATTGTCTTCAGCGTATGGAAAATAAAGATGTGCTGAACTTTGATATTACTGGCATCAGCAACTGTACACCTAAGGATATTCATGACAGTTGCACCAATTTAATGTGTGATCAAGATTTTGAGATTGCTATGATAATCAGGTTGGTAAGTATATGTCCAGGCACGTAATATTTCATAATATTTCTGGCTTTGGAAGTAGGCTAAGCATGCAAATAAGCACTCTTTTAAGTCTCTTTGTTTAAAGCACTAGAGATCACTAGCTGTACTGTTCACTTTAGTAGGTCAAGTAGAGCTTCCTTCCTTCCTTCCTTCCTTCCTTCCTTCCTTCCTTCCTTCCTTCCTTCCTTCCTTCCTTCCTTCCTTC
>JAYDZK010000056.1:44577744-44651100 GCA_034509185.1 Euphonia xanthogaster | reverse complement strand
CTTCCTTCCTTCCTTCCTTCCTTCCTTCCCCCCCCCCCACAAGGTGTAGGCAATATTTTTTCTAGAGTGAGGTGAAAGCCAAATGAGGGAAAAAAGTGGGCATTCATACCTGTATTTGTACACATATATCATGTTCAAAAATACACATTGAAAGGAAATCATTGTTTACAGAAGCAAGTCCTTAGAATTTAGGAAATACCAGAATCAAGTTTGCCTCTGCATGTTGAATTGAATTTGGTTTGCATTACAGTGAATGCTCCATCATACAGCTACATGTTTTTTACCCACAGGTGGCTGGGATGGATTAGGATCACTTGCTGGGCAGCTTTTCAATATTCTGTTTTATCTTCGTAGTTCAGCACGTGGCCCCATGTCTCGGGTATTGCACTCTATTCAAGCTGTGATCTGGATACATAATTATTAATTCCATCAGCAGCTTTTTGATGGCAGGCACTGCTATTGTTTTCAGGTGACTCACAAATAGCATTGAATTCTGTTTTCCCTCTCTAAGATCAAAGGACATTGTTATCTTAATTTTTCAGGTGGAAAAAAAAGAAGGAAGATTGTGGTCCACAGGTGGCACTAATTTCAGCCACCAAAGATCTCTGCTGATTACCCTTATGGGAAGCTGATAGAGTTAGCTGCAGCCTTTATGTGGTTCAGCCTTGGCAGCAGCCATCGCGGTCACTTGGTGACAAGGAGAGCACAGGAGCCCCAAACACTGGAGCCCCAGTGCCTCCCCAACTCTTTGAGACAGACGCACCATAGACAGACACAGGTTCATCTGTCAGCCCCTCCACAGCCAATGATCCGTGAGCGCCTTGGCTCTAGCTGAAGAGGGCAGTGTCATCCCTGAGAGCGAGCCAAGCGGGGGCTCTGCTGCCAGCCCTGGTCACTGTCTCCAGCCGAGCAGCAGCAGCCTTGGATAGCAGCTGCTGGGCGACGCCGAGGCACCCCAGTGGGGCCCATGCCCTGAAAGCACAGACTCTTTCAGGAATTTAACTGCTTTCCTGTGCTTGGACTGTGATCTCAGAAATGCACTGTCAGATTTGGGCTGATTTGCACAGAAGTAGCAAATGCACTGTTAACCTTTTAAGATGAGGCTAGGATATATATTTTTTCCTTAAACTTCTTAGAAAAAGAAACAAACCAACAGTCTGAAATTGGATATTTCCCTAAGTATACAGCCTGCAGGAAAATCTGCCTGGAATAATTCAGTCCAACAGGTTAAAGTTGCAAAAATGTTAGCAGATGAAGCAGGCAAAAATGTTAGCAGATGAAGCAGGCAAAAATATTAGCAGATGAAGCAGGCAAATCCTGGATGACTTTACTATTAAGTCGTTCCTGTAGTGGCCTTGCTGCTAATAAGAAGGCAGATACACGCACGTATGCACCCACACACAGACTGTGTGTGCATGCACAAGCACAGTAATTAGCAGGATGCTGGATGCCCTCTCATTTATTTTACTTGTTCTTTTCTGTAGAGCTTAATCTTGCAGACAGTTCGCTTTAATCGTGAGCTGGTGGAAACGGCAGGAGTTTGTATAAAATTGGTGTAACTTTTCAGCTGCTGAGAGCAGAACCCATCAGAAGGCAATGCTGAATAAATCCAGAAGAACACCGTGGCATTAATTGTGCACCTTGCTGAGCATACCTACTGTGGCAGAAGGTGACTCCCACCCCAGTGATGGATGGAACCTGAAAAAACTAGGGCCTCCTCGTGTTTCACCAATGCAGAATTGCTTAAAGCTGCATGCTGTAGCCTAATTCAAATTACTTGAATTTAAATGGTAAACACAGACTCATACAAAAAATTAAGTACAAAGCAAAGGAACCTACTGCTGTCATTCCTCTTTTGAAATGCATTAACACCTTTTGGGGAAAATCTCAAGATGTGGAGGAAAAAAAGAATAATTTCCTTAAAAAAAAGGTGTTAGGTCTTTTAAAATCTGACCTGCCTTTTATTTTTAAAATAATAATTATATCTTAATGCATAATATGAATGGGGGTAATGCATGTATTATTAAGGGCTCAGATTTGCAAGGAGTGTGAAACAGTAATTTAATCCTCCTGAATTATGTTGTCAGTGTCAGTTCCATGCTTTTTATACATGTGCAAAATTAAGTGGAAACCACCATAACTGTTTTCCTTCTTATTAAACAGTAAAAATCTATAATTCAGTGAGACATTAAGCAGTTGGCATTTGTTGCTATACAATCCCATTCCACAAGCCCCACTGTGAATTCAGCAGGGCATTTGGCACTAGCCAGCTTCTGTTATCAGTAACTCTACATGAAAAAACTTGCATTTTCCTGCTAATGAAACAAACAGAAGAATAATAAAGTTGTTCAGTGTTTTAAAACCTTAGTTTGAATTCCAGCTCTGAGATTTCAGTACTGAGAACAGTTGAGATGCTCTCAAGTCCAAGAGTCTCTCACTGCTAAGTGCCTGTACGCTTTTATCTCCTACAGATGAACATTTACAAGTTATCACAACTATTGGACATCAGTGAGATAACATCACTAAATTCTGATAGGGGAATCTCAAATATTCTATGAGCTGTATCTGGATTAGGGAATTACGAATTGAAAAGTCAAACTGGACCCTTGGGTCTGAAGGCAGTGAGCAATACAGGCTTCAAACACAAGGCAGAAAAATCAGATCCTGACACATTCTTCCCCTTATCTTCCTAGCACGACCATTTCTTTTTAGGACATATATTTTTGAAGAATGGTAAGAGTTTTTACCCTTTACAGAGTTTATTGACTAATAAGCCTGTCAGCGGCACTCCAATTGCAGGCACTGACCTCAAATCCTCTTTGGACTTAAGCTCCTTTTGGCCACCTGTGTGTTTGTGTGGTGCTGTCACTGCCTCCCCTGTATGAACCCAGCTTGGCTTGAGGAGCCAGGTTTTCTTCAGTGAAGTGGCTGGTGTTGCTCCTGAGATGACCAGGTAGTTGCTCAGGGTGAAGTGTCTGGGCTGAACATGGTGGCATGGGGCTGCAGCACGTGCGAGGGGATCATGCTGGGCTGTCACTGGGGCATCCCTGGTAAGCCCCTCTGGCTTCTGGAAAGCTCAAAATTAAGATGATAAGAAGATGAGGCAAAGCTATTTTAAACTGTGGTCTCTGGTCTGTGCTTAACTGTCCTGTGCTTCTCAGGCCATCCCTGTACTGTCACTGTGCCCAAGGCGGATCTCTCCATTGCTTTTTTTGATTTCTGGTAACTTGCCTGAAGAACAGTTTATTTGCCCTCTGTTATGGCTGGGAAACCACAGCCCTTCCCCACTTCCTTGGATCTCTCTGTCTGTCTCCATCCTACTCTACAGAAGAAGGTATTAATCAGCATTGTGGGAGCAATGTGACGTCGTATTAAGCTGGAAAAATTCTTTCAAATGGGAGAAATTTCAATTTAGAAGATAAAATACCATTTTGGGGAAGCAAGTGCTCTGAGTTTGGACTTTGTCAGTGGAGAAGAGTCTTACACTGACTGTATCCCTCAGTCAGTAATTGTGTGAGTTTGCACTGCTGAAACCAGGACAGGTTTTGCTGCTTATCTACGGATGGCAGTTCCAGAAAGTTGTGTTTCTCTGCACTTCTATTTTTCAGCTTTTTTTGGCTAGATGAATTATTGCTGAAATAATTTTCAAGGAAAAAAATGCAAATATTTGCCTTTTATAGGAAAATGCTCCATCTCCTTCCCTTCTACACCAATAAATTCTACTTCTACTCTACCTGCTCTGCTTGTTTGGAGACATCACATCAGAGCTAGGAGCATAGTTTTGCAGGAGGAGAGAAGGACCTGTCAGCAAAGTTGCAGAAGCTGTTGCATGGGATTTGTATTGCCCAACACAACATTGTGATTGCAGAAGGTTATCAGGCTGTGCAAAAATTTGCAAAACATTAATGATCCTGACTTCTAATGAATTTTAAAAAGAATTTGTGCTAGCAAAATCAGTTTTGTTAACTGCTGAGCAACAGTACTTTTGTTCACGCTTAGTTGTGGAAGAACAATGACAGGCATGCAAATAGAAGCTCTATTTAAATCAGCACATTCCATTTAAGTACATGACTGATAACTACACAATTGGAGGCTTGTAACAATGGTATTTTCAGGAAAGATCAGACAGGTGTTTGAAGACACAGTGTGGAGGCAACTTTGAGGGTTGAAATTCTGCACTCTCTCATGTCTGTGAGAAGAGCTGGATATTTTTCAGGTAGAAACAGCTAAAAACCTAGACTGCGGGGGTGAATGGGAAGCAAGGAAAAAGGTCATGGACTTCTGACAGTGGAGGATTGTAAGGACTCTAAGTATGCCAGGACAGCAAGGTCTCAGGGTCTCAGTTTTGTTCCTTGGTCTACAAAAAGGGCTTATTCCAGTCATGGAATACTAGGAAGACTGAGCATCAGCCCTTTTGTGCAATAATTGCAACTTTGAGCTACCCTGTTTGGGTAAGACTTCTAAGGAAAAAAGCTGGTAAAGTGTATGGATTGCTGAGGATGGAGAACACTGTATTTTAGGAGTTGTCAGTTCCCGAGTCACTTCCCAAATTTCCACTGCTGCGAAAGGGGACTCAGAAAGCCCTTTGTGAGTCCCTGATGTTGAAAGGCAACCTTGACTTCCCTGGGCAGCAGAGTTTGAAGACCTTGCAGTAAGTCATTCACATGAGTATGATCATATTTCCTAGCCAATGAGATAGTATGAGTTTCCAAAGTTTATTAGAAATCTTGGGGCAAAAATGGAAAGAGATTTGTAGAGGAAGGAGAGCCGAGGAGTCCTTGGCCTGTCCAACCATCCCCATGATTCCTAGCAGTCATCATGAACATCAGAGGACACTTGGAAATACCCAAAATGGAGAAAACACTGGTCAAATCTCTCCTCATTTGTTTATGTATTCATCAGCATGTAGCCAGCTGAACACACAGAAAGCAGCTAGTTTATTAGTTCCTCAAAGAAATATCTATTTCTTGGCAGGGAAAATACAGGCTGAGACACAGTGTGACACTCCACACCTGCCAGCAGCAGCAAGGAGATGGGCTTGGAGCAACATCCGCATCCAGCAGTTAACATCTGTCCTAGCTGCTGGTGCCACAGGGATGGGAGGATAGCTCTAGGGGCTGCCTGGAACTTGGCAGCGGGCAGGACTCCTGCTGTCTGCTGCCTGTCCCCAGCTGGCATCTCAGCACAGTCCTGCTCCAGGTGTGCAGAGACCTCCCAGTGCTGGGATGAGAGGCTGAGAAGGGGTCTTGTCCTCTGTAATCCTTTGAAACAGGGATTATCAGTGCCAAAGATGCACAGAAATTCTTCTGGACAGCTTTGCCATTCCCATTTTACTGCCTCTCTGGAGGAGGCTGCCCAGCCCTGACACAGGTGCTGGGCTGACTGCACTTGTCTGACTTGCTCATTTTGCCAAGGGCTGAAGGGAGATCGATTGGGAAGAGTTAAGTCATTGGGCTGATGATACAGACTGGATGGAATGGAAATGGCATGGTGTGAACAGAACAAAACAAAACAGAATATATTTTTAGAGCTGATAGCTGCTTCACCACCCTATTCC
Source organism: Euphonia xanthogaster (assembly GCA_034509185.1). NCBI lineage: Eukaryota > Metazoa > Chordata > Aves > Passeriformes > Fringillidae > Euphonia > Euphonia xanthogaster. Next base: position 44,645,543 of record JAYDZK010000056.1, on the reverse strand, counting down.
CTGGCCTCCTGATCTTGAGGCCTACTCATCTGCCGTGGCAGAAAGATCGAGAGAGGTTAACTGTGGAATTAACCACTCCTCATACAACCAGCACAGTTTCTGCACCAGAGAGACATAAACAGCAAAATGTGCTGTTTTCAAGGAAAACTGCTAGTGTGGATTCCTGGAGGAGTGGGGGAAATAAAGGGATTTTAGTGCCCTTGGACTGTGGGCTACAGTTAAGTGCCTTTGGGGGACTTAGTCTTTGCAAAGAGGAAGACTTGACACAGAGAGGTGTAAAAGGAAGGAATTATTATTAATCAGGAAGTATTATTTAAATATCAGGATTACATGACAACTAAGCAGTTAATTTGTTGTTCAGAAAAAATAGAAAAATGACAATCACCCTGATTTTAAGAGCATCCCCTGTCTCAGGTGGTTAGCCAAAGGGCCCTTTTCTTATGCAGCTTGAGAAAGCATCATGGAGACTTTTATCAAATAATTGCATAAACAACAATGGTATCACAATAGCCAGACTTCTACAGTGCCTTGAGGTCCTCCCTGAGGAGCCTGCTGCAGGGCAGAGGAGCAGCAGCTGGGGAGACATCGCCCATTCTTACAAAATTCTCTGTGGTTAAAAATTTTGCTGCTAAAGAAAAATAGACCAAGACAGAACTAAACTTATTCAACATGCACAAGGCTGTATAAATCAGCTCTGTACTTACTTTGCCTTGCTTGTCCTTCCCCTACACCTCTTTGTCATTCAAAGTATGCTCCTAGGAAACTTCGAGAGAAGCTGCTAACAACATTATCAACATCAGGAGAGACAGACAAACCAATGACACCAGGATGTAAGTGAAAGGAAACCAGTGAGAAAAGCTACACAGATGGTTTTAGAGATTAAAAAAGCTGGCATTTCTAAAGCTCAGGATGGTTAAAAACAGAGGAAGATAGAGGGGGAGAGGGTGAGAGGGAGGAGTAACTTACTTATTCAATCCTTCTGGTTTGGTATTTCTGTAGGCCCCATCTGTACTTTGCAAGAATGGGTTTGTGCTTTTGGTTGCACTCCCAGCTTATTCTTCTTGGTGTTTATAGACTATCCCAAATGTCAGGTTCTTTTTCACAAAGCAAGTTGATAGCTCCTCACAGCAAGAATTGTTCTGTTCTGGGACTGTGCCAAGGCATTTTGCATTTTTAAAGTGATTTCCAACCCAGAGAAGTCCTGTGAGTAATGACTTTGCTGTTTCTAGGGCAGAGAAGCACTGGGTCTCTCTCTTGGCCTGCCTGCCTTTTAGCTAGAAAAAATTCTTAGTTATAGTCTTTGTCCATTCATTTTCTCTTTCCCTAAAATCACTTATTCGAGTAGTTCCCAAACCGCGATTCTTGTACCACATCAAACAATGCTTTCTTTGGGTGCTTTCCACTGAAGGCTTCAGGAAAGGGACATCTTCTAAGAAATTGTGCTAGTGTAATGTTTGGAAAAAAAGCTTTGGAAAACCAAAGAGACCTTTTCTTTTTCAGAAGATGTATGGGATTACCAGCTGTGATTTCAACAAGAAGATCGAATTGGTAGGAGGGACTCCACAAGCCTTCTGGAATATTTGCTCAAAGTTTTGCGGTTTCAAGAATTCTCACTTCTGAATAAACCACCCCAAAAAAACCCCTCTCCTTCTTGCTAAGTAATTGACATTAAATGCGTGTTACTTCTGGGCACCCCCTGGCCCCATCTGTCCCCTGGCTCTCCTGCCAGGTTCTGCACCCAAACATACCCCAACTTCCCTGGGTATACCTCATGTCTTACCTACAGTCCCAGCCAACAAGGAGGCAATGGAGATCCTGAAATATTTTCCTCTTTCCCAGTCCCCTGGCTAGCTTGGCTTGTGCTGAAGTTTCACTTTTCCACCTACATGGCATTCATGAAGGGCACAAAGTGTCCCGGTGTCCCCTGCAGCATCTTTCATGAAAGAGAGGCTATACCAGGCAGCCATTCATGGCATTCCATTTAATAACTCAAGCCAAAGTAACACTGCATCCCTGTCAGGGGCTCTGTTTAAGCATTTGAGGCTGTGACAAGTGTTTGGTGCAAAAAACACTTTTAAGGGAAAAAATTTTCTCTCTGAGGACGGGAATGAAATGAGTTTCTGAGAAGTAAATAGACAGACAGACAAATGGGCGGGTGATGAAATTGGTCCTGTACCCTGCTTCTAACATATTTCAAAATAGCAGCTTTGGAAGATGGCACTTCCTTTTACAGTCCTTTTCAGAAATAGTAAGTACAGTTTGCTGGAATTTTGGTCGAACTATTTAAACACCACATTGACTTTTAGCAAAGGTTTGCTTCCCATCATTAAGTAATTCATTCAAGAGAAAAAGTGGAATAAAACCAGAGGGATGACGTGGTAGTCTCAGATGTAAGTCTTATATTACAGTAAAGAATAGTGTGGTTAGGCTTTTACCAGAGGATTTTTTTATTTTCTTGCTCTGTTACAGCTCGCAGAAAGTAGAGATTACAGCATGTATCTGCTGATCAATATTAAACTAGTAGAGTAAAATGTCAAGAAGAAAAAAAATTGAAATCATACTAGATTTCAACACCAACAGAGAAAATCCCAGCATTTGTGAAATGGCAGCAATAAAACTAGCAATTGTTATTTAGTTTTAAGTAATGAACTACATAAAAAATACAAAACTTGCTGCATTGCCTCCCAAATGGAGCTTATTACACTGCTGCTTGAATGTTTGTACAATCTCTAATTTAAACATTTTCTCTTCAGGTCTTAATAATAGGCATGGGCTGTCCCAATTTACTCTCTCTTCAAAGGCAAAAAATGAAAGAGGAAAACAAAATACTTTAACTCACATGTGAACAGAATTGACTCATTCAGCTAGAGGAGGGCTTGAAAGTCAGAAAATTTCACCCTCCGATTTATCTTTCAGCCAGGTAAGGGCAGGATTAGCATGTGGACACTCCAAAGCTGCTCCCCCAGTGAGAAGGAAAAGCCATTCATCACTGTTTACTGTGCTTTTGTTGTGCTGCAAACCCTCACAGAGAAGAAATATAAAGAGTAATTTGTATTTCTCAAAAGGAGACCAACATGCAATCACATAGATGCTGCAAGGAGTTTTTTTTTATTATTATATTTTAATATATAAGCAACTGAGAAAAGCATTTAGAGGTGAATGTTAATATATTCCATTCCTCGTGGCCCACAGGATTCTCAATTCTCAGTTCAGTTTTTTCATTATATTTCTGGAATTACTGTGGTAGTTTACTGGTTTGAAGGATTTTAGAGTCATAAATATCAGGAAATCTTAACCTTGAAACTTGAATGACAAAATAATCCTATTTGAAACAACACTTGAGTGGCACAGGGAAGAGAAATAAATAAATAAATAAATAAATTCAACTTTTCCCTGTACATGACTACTTCAAGCTCAAGCTGCTGTTTAAATTTGATCATCTGATAAAAAACCCAATTTTAAAATGCCTGGCTCTGATTTTAAATGAAGGAACAAAGGTGGGCTGCAGTGTTTATTCCTGGCCTTGGGTTCTGTGGATGCATGATCCTCTGTTTCCACCCTTCCTTTAGGGCATCAATGCTTACAGCTTCACGTGCAGGCAGAAATCATTTTGAAAAATTTGGGTTCCTTGCTTGCCTGAAAAGTAAATAAGGAAATCTTTCTCTTGGTCTACATTTGATTTCTTTAAATATTTTTGTTCTTTGGGCTCTGCTGTGCCTTCTCAGTGAAGCATGGCTCTTTACTCAACCTGCCACACCAGAAGCAGGAGCTGAATGGAAGGGCTGCTGCTTTGCAGGGGTCACAGCCGCCCTCTGGGCGTCTGCCCAGCATCTGGGTAGATGTGATGGCCATGTCAAGCCTGGGAAGGAGTATTTTGGAGGCCTGGAGGAGCACAGAACCCTCCTTTACATCTTGTGTCTTGTCTCAGACATGGCTGTGAGGGCATTTCTCTGAAAGTATCCCTCTCCTTGTCTGTCCTGTGTAGCTGTGAGGCCCCAGCTGCTTCTCTCAGTGACCCATAGCATGGCTTTCTGTGGGAAATGTAAAGCTACAGTCTGTGAGCTTTTTACACCCTACTGGAGTGACATTTAATAGGCTACAACATACAGAAGGAGAGATTTGAGACCATTGTACAATGTTTAGTGTAAATTTTTGTCGTGCTGGTAACCTTTATCCTCCCTTTTAGAGAACTCTCTCTCCTGTACTGAAAATTGAAAAACCAAACATGTCCTTAGCACAGTAAAGTAAACCAGACAGTAAGACAGGATGCCATGAACGAAGATGATCAAATAATCAGGCTCTGCCTCTCTGCACCTCAGCACCAGGCAGAGAAGCCAAGAGCTGGCTCGCCCTTTTGCATGGCAGCCGAGGGCACACTGCTCAAATCTAATGTGGGGCTGAGGTCCCACAACACACTCCTGAGTGTTAACATCTGCATTAAGGGGTCCTCTGGAGCATGCTGGGACAATCCCCATGCTTCAGACTTTGATATTCTTTTCCAGGTATGCATAAACCTTCAGCACAGGACACATTTCCAGTGTAGCTGTGACAGCTGATAGAAAAAACAAGGAACAAGTGACAATGACATCTGGAAAATGCATTCTGAAGAGTTGTTGCAAAGAATGTGGATTTGGCTTGCTTTTGCTAGGGAACTAGAGAAAGAATATGTGTTTAGTAGGGAGATACTATGCCAAGAAGTATATTAGAGGTCTAGCACAGCTATGTAGTATGTGAGGTAAGAGAATATTGCTGAAATTTTATCAGTACTGGCACCTAAATAGTGCTGTACATCCCTTAGGATCTGTTACAGATAGACTCATACAACCACTGTAAAATATAATGAAATTACACTCTTCTCCCCGTAGATTAGTCTAGGAAATAGCTGGGAACACAGTATTCATTTCTGTCTTTCTTATTTTTTGCATTGAGAATTTCTAACACATTCAAACTATTGGTCAGTCAGAAATTTGTAAGCCATAAGAGACACTGACCATAAGAAATCAGGATAGGAAATAATTCTCCAAATTTTTCCTCATTTATAGTTAAATTAAAGGAAAAAAGCAATTAGAAAGATGTGACTTAAGCCTGAGTATATACAAGGCAAAGAGATAGTTCTTGCTGCCAACAATGAGGACCTATCAAGTACTGAATGTTGAGGATAGACTCTTTAAAATCTAGGACCAATTTTACATCCAGAGAGAATACAATTTAAAAGATACTAGAAATTTCAATTATGTCTGAAAATTTAAGAAATGCTACCTATTGTTTTGAGGACATTATTCATTACTGCTTATGCTGAGGGATGAAGATGTTGAACAAATTATATCAGCTGTGTATGGCAAATTGAGGAAAGTGCTTCCTAAATCTAATGGGTTACCTCATGAAGTTCAGAGGTATTATGATTGTAGATAGGCAGCAAAGTGCATTGTGATAAAATCAAACCTCAAGTGCTTACTGTTCTGAGAGAGAATCTAGCTGAGGGAAAAAATAACACATTCATGCACTCATACCTACCTGCACAGTTCCTGTGTTTACAGGAAGCTTTAATGATAATCCATCATCAGCATTAATGGGGAAGCCTTCCAGCCACATCAAGTAACTGGGAGTGCGTGGGCCACAGCTGGAGGTACAAAACCAGCCTGCAGTTCATCATAATTTTCCTGGTAATTCCTTGCTTCTTTTTAATCAAGGGCCATTGTACCTTCATAAACTTGAGGACCAGATGGTGTTGTTCTGGTCTCCCAGGTGAACACCAGTACAGAAGCCAGAAAATCTCAGGCAGTACTTCCTGCCTCTTATGATACTTTGTCCTTGCCTTAGAGTAGGGGATAGCCTTGGGACCTCCAGGAAAATAAGTAGGCACCCAGCTATGCAGTGATTTCACAATGATTTCTGAAGGTGTTCATACTTTTCCCAAAGGCAAAGTTAATCTTTGTTATTAATAACTACATAAGCAAAAGGAAACAAAGTTAAGAGATATTCAGTGTAACTGTTAAAATAGAAGAGTTTTCTATCTTTTGGGGAGTGTTTTTGACTCTGGCTCAGATTAACTGTGATCAAAATACGTTTCTATTCTTGCAAGGCAAAGAGAATGCTTTTGTCTCGGACCTTTGCTCGATGACAAAGGTTTGGTTTTTGCATCTGCAAATCTGACCTGAGGCTGCAGAGCAGCTCAAACAGGAGAATGAGAAAAGCAAGGAGGAATTATCTGTAGCTAAAAGGCAAGCCTCCCACCACAGGTTAAAGCTGTTTTGCTTTCAGCTGCTGTTTCTTGTCTCATGTTGTCTGATCTAGCGTCTAGCTGATAGAAACTCCCTGCAAAATGAGGCATAACAAAGGCAGGAGAGAGCGGAATGGCTTCATCCTACATCAATGTTTATGCTGGGTGCCAGTGGGAAGAGGAGGGCACGGGCGTGCCCTCCCAAGGCTTTGCCCCTTGCTGGGTCAAAAAGGAAGAGCTCGTAGGTGGGAGCCTTGAAAAAAAATACCAGTATTTATAGAGGCTATGAAACAGGCAGGAAAATTATGTATCATAAAAGAGGGGAACCTCTGCTTGAGCCAGAACAAAGGCAGAAACTTAATACTGGATGAAGGATTTTCTCAGAAGGAAAAAGCAGAAGAGAGTGGTGTCCCTGCTTACAAGAGAAGACCAAAAGGAAAGAGAGGGCAAAGAACAGTTTCTCAGTCAGGGAGGGAAAAAGAATCAGAGTAGGAGAAATGGTGTAGCTTGCATCATAAAAGCAAACACTAAATATAGAAGGTGAATGAAACTCCTTGAGAGAGGCAGTGGGACTTGGTGCTTGTTACAGCTAATGCCAAGCAACATTACTTTGCCCCACCAGGTATTAGTGAATATTAATATTATGTCATTAGCAAGCTTTCAGTACCACTGTAGTATGTTATGCCTTTTCTGGGGTGAAATAAAAAAACTCAGTTTCTAGCCCAACTAATTTTATATCTTTTATGAACCACACATTTTCTTCTAAAAATAAAGTACATAACATAAAAGTAGTAATTTACAGCTAAAGCAACTATTTTCTGATGTTCTCATTAAGCCTATTTTATGCACCTGTCTTCAATTCACTCTTTTGAAATTGTAAACCACAAATAAGTGTACTGGGAGTGAGTAATTAGCCATAATTATTTTTTCTTTGTAATATTTTGGGATGTTTAGGAGATTTCTTGCATGAGGGTGTCTTTTGTGAGAAGGGAAATATTCATAATAATGCTGAAGCTTATGACTTGAACCCACATATCAACAGCAGCCTGCAGTGAGGAGAGAAAAAAAAGAATTATAGCAGGGTGTCTGCAGCAGCAGGTTTCACCAAGGACAAATCCCAATACAGTTTAATCACTGCTTGGTTTTAAATATTTTTCATGAAATATTTGCATTTTTATGTCTGCTAAAGGCTTTGATAGTTCCAAGCTCTTTCATTTCCTAAATTTGCTATAATGGTGTGTATGTTTAAATACATCTGCATGTATAATGATCTGTAACGTCGCTGATCCTCCGTGTAATGAATTAGACTTTTCACTTTTGTAAATAGGACTGATTTGAGATAAATAGACCAGGCCAAAGAGTACTGATACATGGAATTGATGTAAACCAGGGTAGAGGAGAAACTAATAAACATACTTGACTGATTTGCAGTCTAGTCCTATGCAAAACATTGGAAACCTAACTTGTGAGCACTAAAACAATGAATCCCAGTTTAAGTATTAAAAAACAATGTTTCAAATTCTGTTGTGGTTTGTCCCCTCAACACTCCTTAATATTACACAAGATATGATTTTGCAGACTAAATATAAGAATTGTAATTTGTTTTAAAATTGGATTTAATATGAAATATGTTCTTCACAAGAATCTTTTTTAAGAAATGAGTGGATTTGTCCTAAATATAAACATTGTTAATTGTTTTAAAATTGGATTTAATGTGAAATATGTTTTTCACAAGGATTTTTTTTAAGAAATGAGTGGATTTCTCCATCTATTTGCAAATGTAAACTATTCAATTCAAACAGTAACTGTGAAAGTGTGAAAAGCTGTTTGCAGGTCTGCAGCCATCTCTAGTTTCATCAATTTGTTTTTCAGTCTTTGTTATTTCTTGTTTCTTATGTATCTCCTGGGACAGCTTCTTGCTTGAGGAGAGAATGTTAATAGCTCATTCATTCTCCAGGACGTTTCCTCGCAACAATGAGAATGCTCCCCAAATTTCATCTAATTCCTTTGCCTCTTTTCTGTAAAATCAAGGAAAAAATAGTCAAGAAACATGAATATAATCTGAATAAGGCTGTTCTGTAATAACAGCCTGCTTTTGCTTGGTTTATGTAAAAAGATATTTAAATAGAATATAAGTTGCAAAAAACCATTAGTGAAATTCCAGTCCATTATAAGTCTTATTTTCAGAATAGTGTAGGTGCTAAATGAAGTTCATCTGAGAAGAGATTTATGCTTTGGGGGTTTTTTATTTCACCAACATATTCATCAAACTTGTAATTAAAGCTTGTGTACCTGTAGGTCACTCTGCTGCAATATTTAAGAATTAGTTTTCATTTTCCTGGAACCATAAAATATTTCTTGGCCCATGCAATATGATGATGCACTGCAGTGTTCATAGTATTGTTTAAAAAAAGGAAAAAAAGGAAGTATGAGCATGAATGCAGACAAGTATTTGTACTCTAGATAGATTCTAGAGAGAAATAAACTTGAATTAGGTGGAGAGCTTAAGTTTTCTTAGATATAATATATGGGGAAAGCATCTATTATCTATCTGTCTATAATTTATAAGAAAAAATAATTTCCTTTGTTCAGGGCATATCTACCACCATCTTCATAAAATTCCCTAAAGCTGGCTCTGAACTGTGAGAAAAGGAGAATTACCTGTGCTATGATTTAAACTATTTCCGTGTATTTACTACTTTAGTTCCTATCTGATTATACTTCTGGAGTTATTGAGCATTGGGATCCTTGGAGCAGCACACAGCAGATATTAGTTCTGCTCTGAACCCATATGAAAAAAAAAAAAAAAAGAAAACAACAAAATAATGTTTCCTGGAATAGTTCTATAACAAAAATTATATTAAATTCATAGTTAAATTTGGTGTGATAGTAAAGCTGAGACTGTGACTTCTCTGTTGACATCTGTACATATCTGGAAAATCTGTGAAATTACTGCACCTTTTATTTTTCTAGACTCTGATGGGTTTTTTTTTTCCTTTGTTAACATAAGTGACTACCTGGTAGGGGGACCAGCTTCTCATATTAGTTACTTGATTATTGTCTAGCATATTGTAGCTTAACCTAACTTTTCCTCCCCCTGTTCCCTCAAACAAAAAGCCTCTAAAAACCTATGGGAAATCAGGTGAGAAACTGTATTAGAGAAAATCAGTTCATATATATACAGACTAACAACCTTCTGACCTTTCTTGCCAGAATACACATGATAAGGGTAATTGCCAGCACTGTTATTTGTTCTCATTTTATTAAGTCTGTTTTTACAATAGGTATTTGAGATAACTACTCTGATGGCTATTTCTCCAGGTGTCTGGTTTACATATACCATCAAACATGCTGGGTGGTGTATCCACTAACACCATATAGTGATGAGAGGAGCAGATTAACATTAAACAATGTGTTAAAGGAGAAAATGTTTCTAAATTGCATTTTCTAGGGTTAGTTGAAACAACCAGAAATAATTAAAACTGCAATAATTAGAAAAGGATTTCCTGCCATATGCTGTCTACTTTTCCCCTTATTCAGTTTTTAAATTCCAGGATGCTCTCAGAGTAAGGATATTCAGGTTTGGTGCTTCTGATGCTGTGCAATGGAGGGAATATGTTTGTCCTTCCAGAGCTGGGAAGGAATCACAGATGTTGTGTCTCTGCTCCTTATCCACTCCCTCATTATGCACAGATACTCTCTGCCCTTGCATGTTAGGTTATTTTACACACAAGTGAGATGCACAGCACCATGATGAGTGTACATCGTTGGTAAAAAATAAGAGCTTTTATGTTTTCAATATTCCTACTCCAAATTTGCACCTTTGAAAATCTCTTCTGTATCCTAAACCTGTATCCTATTGGACCTACACTGCCAGGAAACAACTCAGACTTTTAGTCTCTGGAAAGAGTCAATAGTCTTTAAATCTAAGAATCCATAATGCTTTTTATGAAACACACTTTCATATATTCTTCTAAGCAGTATCTCTCCCTTTCCCCCCCACTCAAAAAACATTGAACACTTCATTGTTTTTGTGTGCATTGCTTTCTTGCCATCACCACTACCCTGGTTATACATTTCAGTTTTGGTGTTCTGCTTTAACTTTTTCTATAACTCCTAAACAATATTCTTCAGCTACTTATGCCCTTTTCTCTTTTTTATTTTTTTTTACCCCATTATTGGATAGTTTTTCCTTTCTATCTATTCCACCAAGTATTTTTCAACAACAGTATTTGATTTCTGTGATTTTTTTTTCTAGTAACTTGTATGGAGAAAACATACTTTGACAGGTACTTTGGGCAGCTATTGAGTATTTTGGAGATGGGTGATCATGTGGTACTTGAAATCCCTGCTGTAATGAGTAACAGCCTTTCCCCAACTGGATGTATTCCATTTCACTTTGTTTAAATGTCTGTCTCAGACTCTGGAGTAGGACTGAGTTCTTCTGAAAGGTTTTCAATTAGCATGGTATTCCCAAACTATCAAAGCAGAAATGTATCAGAAATAAGCAAAAATAAGCAAACAATTAACAATTTTATTTCAAAATCCTTAAACAATTTTGGTTACTTTAGCATAGCAAGAAACATAGTTTGAATTGAGCCTAACAAAATAATTTTGATAGTCCTGTGCTTGTCAACCATTTTTTTCCCTTTAAGTCAATACTGTGCATTTCTTTGATTTCTAAGTAGTGAGCAGAAATAAGTGAAACATTTTAATTGAAAACTGAGCTTGTATGTTCAACATAAGGAAAAAAAACCCAACCAAGCTAGGCAGAAAAAAATGTTTCCTTTGCATTAACAGATGATGAAAAGTTTTCTTCTCTTCTGTGAGGAAATGATGATTTTCATTTCTCAGTACCATTGTATTATGACTCCTCACAATGCTCCAGTAATCATTTTTCCTGGACTTTGGGTGTTCATGTTCTTTTAAAACCTGAGATCATGGGATGGTAGCATCTGCTACACAGGAGACTGGCCCCTGAATTTAAACTATTTGATGAAGTGGGAGCTCCTGGCATGAGGAGGGTAATTATATTGGTTGAAACACAGCCCTTTGAGACTGGGTAACTGATGACTGCCTTCTGCAGTTTCCTGTCAGGTGGAAGCAGGAGCAGGCATTACTTTACTGAGAAGAAAGATTCCAAGGGATTAATGTCCTGGTACCTGTATGAAGAGATTTGGTAAAAAGCTCTTGTCTTCTGAATTGGTAGATTTTTCTAGCTGTATTTTATTACTTCTCACTAGAGTTTAAAACCCACAAGGCTGATGCCCAAGTCAGCCAGCACCATTTTCTACCCACACCCTTCAGTGGAAATGCAGGGATTTAATGGGTAAGAGAGGGCTTTTGAACTTTACAAAGGTGACCTTTTTTCTATGGCCCTTTTTCTGTCTTCTCTTACTTCATCCTGAACGTGGGTGTGGGACAGTGGCTGAGTCTAGTTTTCCATGCAGAGTGGCCATTTGTCATCATCTGGAAAAGCTTCCCAGCAGACAGGAATTTGGAGAGCTGATGTGAGTTTGACAATGTTTCTTTCTTCCCTGACAGCTCATCAGGCTACTCCATAAGGTTTGCAAGAGATTTTCAGGATGGTGAAAGGCTGTGCCATAGGATTTTCTCTTATGGATTTCACTGTTGGGGCTTATTTTCACTTGTAATAGCCCAGGCACCTCCTGAAACTCCAGTGTTTTCTTGTCAGCTTGGATGTGAAGACAGTTAACTTTGGTGTCCTTTTCTCCTGGGCAAGCGTGCTGGACTCTGCTAAACTTTTCATCAAAGTTAGCTGATTAAAAAACAGAGTTATGGGAGCTGACACTTGGGCCTGAGATTTGGGCAAGGAAAGCAGGTGTTGTTATCCACTGCTCCTTAAAATCAATTCACTGAAGTTGTTAATTCCCGTGTTTACCTTCTTTGGAGTGCTTCAGCTTCCTTCAGCGTGTGGTGGCTATTTGTGCCCTCAGTGTTGCATGGACATTAACAAGAGATCAGTGAGGCCACAGAGGGCATGAGGGAAGGTGGAATACCTCAGGAACCATGGTTTCATGATGTGACAGAAGGGGGAATGAAGGTGCAGTCGGGTGAAGAGAAACAGGAGGAAGATAAAGAAAGAGATAATGAAGGAGTAGTTACAGCAACACAAAGGGGAGTGGATGAAATGATCATGCCAGTGGAAACCCCAGACAAAGCCAGAGTAGAGAAGGGACAGGGAAATTTGGTAATCCCTCCATCCACTGCTGTGACTGCCAAGAATACCACAGTGTCTACGATGACAGAGAAAGCTTCAGTTATACATACAAACTGTGTTTTGGGCACTGGAGGAGGAAGACCATTTCTTGCCATACTTACCCACTTAATACAGAAGGAAAATTCATCCAGGATGAATTTTAGAGAATGATAATATTCTGCTCAACAATTTTCAAAAACAATGTTCTCTTGAAATGGTGTAAATTTTAGCTGATCATGTGAATACAAAAATATAGTCTACAAAGTTACAAATTTGATGCATTGCAAAACTTGAGTAGCAAATTGCTTTATGCAGACTGATGAATATGATGAACCCCATTAAAAGCTTTTATGTTTATAACGGATATGTCTTCAGAATAATAGAACAGGTTCATTAGATCAAGTTATATGCTGTCTATGTTTTGCTAGTGATAAAAGTTTTAAAGGATTTCCTGTCTTCTTAGTATTTCACTGTGACTAGTACTTCTCACAAAATTCATGCTACTCTGCAAATAGAATTAATGTAGACATTTTGTAACAGGTGTGTTCAATCTTCTGTATAGCAAACAGTAGCAGGATCCAGTACTGGTGAACAAATATAAAAAACAGGCCATTTTTGGATTTCATAACACATAACTAAATAAATCTTTTTCATGTAGACCAGTTCTGTAGAAGAAAGAGTTCATGGTGCCCCTGCGCACACTAGTAATAGCTAGCTCTGTGTCTTGGAGACTCAGCATCTGACAGGTATGCTGGTTTTAGCTGGGATACAGTTATTTATCTCCATGGTAGCTGGTATGGGGCTGTGTTTTGGATTTGTGGTGGGAATGGTATTGATGGCACAGGGCTGATTTAGCTGTTAATGAGCAGAGCTTACACTGAGCCAAGGCCTTTTCTGGTTCACACACCTTCTATCCCCACCCACCAGCTAAGAGTCTGGGAGTGCACAAGGATCTGAGAGGGAAAATGGCAGGGACAGCTGACCTTGATGACCCAAGAGATATCCCTTACCCTATGGCATTGTGCTCAGCATATAAAACTGGGGGAAGAAGAAGGAAGGGGCGGGGGATGCTCACAGTGGTGATATCTGTCTTCGCCAGTCACCATTACATGTGGTGGACCCCTGCTCTCCTGGAGATGGCTGAACACTTGCTGCCCATGGTACGGGGCAAATGAGCCCCTTGCTTTGTTTGTGAGCATGACTTTTGCCTTACTCATTAAATTGTCTTTATCTCAGCCCATGAGTTTTCTCACTTTTACGCATCCCATTCTCTCCCTGGCTTCTGGGAGAATGACTGATTGGCTGTGTGGGGGCTAGTTGCTTCCTGGCTTCAAACCATAACACAGGCTGACCTTGACTTTCAGCAATAAGCTTCTTTCAAATAAATATCACTTTCCCCATTTACAAATGGATATTCAGAAAGCACAGACAAAAAGTCAAAACCCAAATGCATGAACAAGCAGAAGTCTTGTGTAATTGTATTTCAGAAATGCCATGAGTGTGTTTTAGAAGTACATGACAACATGCAGGTTTTGTCCTGGTTTGATAGTATTGAAAGCTCATAACATGAACCAGGAAAGCTTTGAAGTACTGCCTCTAGACACAGCTTGTTATTGAGGAAACATATTGCTTCTGCTCAACAAGAAATTCCTCTATTGAACTCCTCTGCTCTAAGTTCCCCAGACAAATAAGCAGCAGCTGGACCTAACGTGGGCCTTTCACATTCTGGAGAACATACCTGCTCTCACCCAGCTAAGGCAGGAGCATTAATACTCTGCAGCAGCTGGGAAAACACGTGTGTGCTGCCAATTAGGAAACCTTTCAAAGTGAGGCTTTGCAGCTCATCTGTGATCTGCAGACCTCAGCTTGGGAACCATTATTCTCTACTAATGGCACCTGCGGGCCAGGAGCGATGGGAAACTGGGGTTTGAGGCAGCAGAGTCTATTAAATGCTATGGCAACAGGTAGCAAAGCAGTGTTCTCCCTCTCTCCCTAATTAGTAGCTGTTAGCATCTGGAGTTGACTGTTGGTGGGTGTAATTTGCTGCACTCCATCATGTGATGGTCCAAGGATCAGTGAAGGGTGATGCAAGGACCAGTCAAGAGGTAAAAGAAATATTAGGAATTAGCTTCTCTATACATACTTTGCAATGCCATATTTAAAATAAAATCATGCTCCTGGAGGCATGGGGGTAATGTACCTAATGTTTTAATGTTTTCTCCCCTGTCTTGATTGTTCTGGTTATGTGCTTTGCATTCTTTTGGCAGAAAATACACGCTGATCTTTTAACTTCTTTGAAATTTCCAGAAAATTAAATTGCCTCTTGAAAACAAAATTCCCATGGTAGATCTGAGTGAAATCTTTCCACCTTTTATGAGCGATCCAAATCACTTGGAAAGGAATGGTTTCAGGTAAGCTCTGGTCTTGTGGCATGCTGATAGAGGGTTGGGGAAGTAGCCTTAGCTGTGGGGTTGCTCCTATCTGTGGGGAGAGGAGGGTTCCAGGCAATCAGCAGAGTGAAGTCAATAGTGAAATCTTTCTTCTTACCAAAGCTGAATGTTTTCAGACCACCATATTAGATATGATCCTTATTATTAAATAAATTTGACCTTTAGGGTTCAAAATTGTTTGGAGAAAGAGAGAGAATGAAATGTATCTGAAGATGTAGTGTATTTGCAAACATGTTTCCTCATTTCCTGGGGAAACTAAGATAAAAAGAAGAATTTCAGTCTTAAATATTGCATATATTTGGTATGTTTGAAGGCAGGAGTGACATTGGACCACTACGGTCAATTGCATTGATATTTTATGCTTGATTGTATTAATCTTTCCTTCGGTGCTTGTTTACTACCAAAATCCACAATTTCCTCACTGAGTGGCTGGAGAGGAAAAAGGAGCTGCCACCAAGAGATGTCAAAGGAAAGATCTGTCAGCTGAAACTCTACCCAGAACCATTTTCTGTACAAAATAAAATGGGGTGGTTGCTATTCATTGGTGAAGTACCAGAGTTTGCCAGGTGTGCTCCTGACATGCTACAAAAAGAGCAATTATAGTTGTGCATGTCTGGGGTCCAAAGAATGTTCAGCCTCCTGCCTGCTTCGGTAGCCAGGAGACAGCAGTACCAGTTAGTTATGTACCTTTGTGAGACTTTGCAAAAACCTGTGCATTTTATATGATCCTAATCTGCAAAAATTTATTCATGGCTTTGTTTCTACTGTTGTAAGGAATTCCAGTTATACATATACATATTTGCAGAACGTAGATGTCTCATGATAGATGCCAAGTACAGCCCCCAGGCTGTATCAAGTTGTATCAGCTCTTTGCCAGCAGCAGATGGACAGTGTCTATGATTTAATAAGCACTGTTCTGATTATTTATGTACTTATGTTTTCTTTTGTTGCTTTATGTGATTTTGAATGAGTGATGCAGCAGCTCTGCAGCAACTTACATATTATGAGAAACTGTAAGAAAATAGAAATATCTTCTAAAACCAGAAGTCATAGTTTATTTATTAGGTAAATAATATGGCTTAATAGAAGGAGGGCTTTTCCATTTTTAACAGTGCCTAAATAGAAGTTCCAAATTTCACACATCATCAACTTTGCAAAAATCGATTTTAATTTCTCTCTTTGTTTTTAGTTTGTGTACCAGCTTGATCCTAAAGGCCTGAAAAAGAGTTAAAACTCTATTTTGAAAATACAGACAAAATTATAAAAGCAATGAGATCTAGGTGATGATGGGCATTTGAAAATCCCACTAGACACTCATTTGTGTTTTTAGAAATTCATCTTAAAATCTGCTAAACTATCACTTACTCATTTGGCATTTGTGATAGCAGATTTAGGCATCTGCAGGTGCACTAATAAGAAATCAGCATAATCTGCAGCAGCACAAATATGTTATACAGAAGCTTCTGTGTTATACAGAAACTTTAAACTAGGGTAGGCTGCAGGAATGACTCAAAGCAAAAGACTTGTGAAGCTTGAGGAACAGAAGCTCCAAAAGGACCATAGGGGAATATTTGATTAGGGGAGTTTTGATTATCATTACTGTTTGGTGCATATGTTTTACAAAAGATATTTTTTTTTCCCCAAGACCAGATTCAGTAGTTCAATGAATGGCAGTGGATTAAACCCTATTGACGCATACGATAAAGCAATGCTGAAGTAATTGCTTGGGATTCAAGCATTGTCTGTGAGACATACAGATTATAGAGGGGAGAAAAAACTTTATACAAACCACACAAAAATAGTCTTAATCACTACACTGGCTTTTAGTGCCCAAATCCTTGAGAAGGAGAAGAACGGCAGACAAAGGGCAAATGAAAAGAAGGTGAAATAACACAAAATTAATCCTTATGTTTTCCCTTATCTCCAAGTCCTGCCTGTCATTTTTTTACATTAAAAATGTATTTTTGAAGTACCAATTAATTCAACAGATACATGATATGTATATCAAAGGTAGCCTAATGCTTTGCAGGACTAAGATATTCCCAGTTGCAGGATTTTACCGACTGAGATTATGGAAATTAATTTCTAGTGCTTTTTTAGCTCAGCGGCCCACTATACTTGCGCCACTATTTTTTAGCCTGTAAGAACAGTGACACTCATTATATGAGAATGGGGCTGTAAATCAGTTACTTTTTAAGTTCAGTGTTTTCCCCTGGCAGTCTCCTCTGACAGATTGGACAGAGCTGGGCCTTGAGAATTCTACTTCTAAGAGCACTGCTGGCATGCTGTTGGTTTTTCTTTGCCTGAATGTTTAAGATAGTTCTTCTGAATGTCCAGTCATTGCCACTGAGCAATGGTCTTTAAAATTAATGCAGAAAGCAATTATCTCTTGCCTGGAATGACATACAAGTGTGAAAAGCAATTTTGGATTTCCTTCATTAATATATTCTGACGTGGGTTTTAAAAATCCTATTTGAAAGGAAACCAGATTAGTGAAAGGCAAATAAAAGATCTCAAAATCTGGCATGCATTTACTTTATCTGTAGAGGGTTTTCTAAAAGATGATGTTTTATCAATATCCAAGGTGTCAGTCATGCCAAACACTGAAAGGCAGAAAACAGTCCAAGGTAGAGAAAATTTGGTGATTGTACAACTTAAATAACAACACTTACTGTTATTTTAATTGAGAGGTACTTAGATTATTTTTTGCTTCTTTTTGAAGGTAAATATACAGAACCTTAGCCAGGTTGTGCAGTGTAGTATTGTTTCTTATGGCTACAGATTCTTTTACAGAGGGGATTGTCCTACCTTCTAATTTGCTTCGTGTGTTATTTTAAAGATGGAAATGAACAATCTTTGTTTTAATTTAACCAGAAAGGCACAGCTGTCTACATAGGGACTGAATATATGATGAACTTTTAAGAGGAGCACACATGTAGTCAGTGTGAGAGTGGCACTGGCCATTTATTGCCCCTTTTGATTTACTGTAAAATTTTGATATGTTCTGTATTGCAGTTGTTGGTAGATCAGCAATGACGTGGTGAACTGTGATGCACCATTTGTCCTGAGCATTTTTATAGGAAAGTATTGTGGTTGTTACAATCTTGGTATATTTATTGAGTACTAAAAAAAGCAGGAATGGGAGACCCGTAGCAGGGCTCAGTCAATTTGGAAAGTCAAATTCTGTCCTTTTGAAGAATTTTAATGGCAGAGAGAAGTGATGGAATCACCTGAAAATATCTACACATGGTGCTAGGAGACATGATTTAGTGGTGAACACAGTGGTGCAGGGATAACAGCTGGGTTCTATGCCCTTAGAGGCCTTTTCCAACTTTAATGATTCCCTCTTGAACTGCAGGACAATTTTTTTGCATTCCATTTACTTGATCGTATTATTTATTTTTATTTTTAAAGAGGAATGAGAAGAAGCAGAACAGTTGTTTCTTAGCATTATCATATGGCTGCCAACATTAGTGTTCGCTGAGGATAGCTGTGAGGAGCAGCTAAGCTGTCTTGAGCAGGGCCTGAACACACTCTCATCGCTGCTGCATCAGCCAAAATAAAACCACGTGCCTTGTGTATGTGTGGGGAGAGGAATTTGCTGCTGCAAGAGTCTCTTCATGAGAAGCAGGGATGCCTGGAGAGGGATGAAGGAGAGAGAAGCAGCGCCAAGTGGAGTGATCAAGTTTTAAATGTACAGCCCCAGAGGAGCTCTCAGAGAGAGCTTTGTGGCTGGATGGGAGCAGAGGTGGCTCCTAACATTTCCTGAAGAGCACCCCTCCAGGGAAGCAGTGCACGGGCTGGGCTTCTGCGCCAGCTGCTGTGCCAAAGGTGGATACAGCTGCAAGTGTAGTTGAGCTCATCACAGTCAAGGCAAGAGCGAGTGCTGAGCCCACGGCAAATCTGCTGGGGCCTTCCTGAGGGGTAAGGCTGGGTTACTTCACAAGTGCAATGGCCCTGAAGTGGAGGTTTATTTCTCTTAACACATGATATTTTTTAGTGCCTTTGGAAACTTTTGCTTAGGCTCTCAGGTAATTGTGACTTAAAATGGAGGCACTGGCAGGTTTTTGGCACACTTGGGTATGTGGTGATGTTTTCAGGCAGGCACTTGGATGATTTCAGTCGACAGTCAACACAGCACAGCAGAGATGACCATCCATGTTCTTCCTGCAGGCACTGTGGTGCCTCCAAGGGCCCTCATGTATATTCATAAAATTATGGAATCATTTAGGTTGAAAAAGACCATTAAGGTCATTGAGTCCAACTGTTACCCAGCATTACCAAGCCCGCCACTAAACCATGCCTCTAAGCATGGCATCTTCACATCTTCTAAATACCTCCAGAGATGACAATTCCACCACGTTCCTGGGCAGCCTGTTCCAATGCTTGACAGCCCTTTCAGTGAAGAAATTTTTCAAAATATCCAATCTAAACCTCCTCTGGTGTTACTTGAGGCCATATCCTTTTGTTCTGTCACTCAATACTTGGGAAGAGAGAGCCATGTTGTTTCATTCACCTCACTGCTAGGAATCTCAGTGCTTTTTCTACTTCCATCCTATTGCAAGCCATCTGGGCTGCCAAAAAGTCTGATATCCATCCCAGAAACACTTACCCCATTGCTAGCAAGGACTTCCTTACAATTGTCCTGTCAGTAAGCGATCTGCAACACGCTCATCTGTAAGAGTATCATGCAGACTTTAATGAAAGGTTTTGGGGCTGAATGAGGTTTTCTGTGTCCACTCTGACCTCCCTGCAGCAGTGCAGGTGAGCAGGCTGAGGCTTGCAAGACCAAAAATAGATGGATGATGTGAGAAGCAGAACAACCCATGGAGCTCACAGCAAGGGAGTAAAGCAATTAGCTGATTTCAGGGCCTTCTCAACTGGTGCCAGCTGTATTTTGTAGTTAACTGCTTGAAAACACTTTAGTGGGACCAAGTCATTCCCCAGACTTGTAATGATAGGTACACTGAGGTGTTAATTTGCAGAATGCAAAATGGAGCCAGATGACTTCTGGTTGAGAAGATACTTTGCCTTCATTTCTGGTTCCCATCAAGGTCTATTTCTCAGCATATATCCTCTCTGCAAGGTAGCCACGTTAGACAATTAAGGCACAACAGTTTGGCATCAACTAGGACCAGCATCATAGCAGAGATCTGCAAACCCATATGCCATCTGTTCTGCTCTCTTCAAAGTTTTTGGCTTTGTTATAGTTTTGGCAGTCAACTAAAAAAGGAAATGGTTTTTGAAATCTGAACTTACATTTCTTGCCAGCAGACCACTGCTTGCTTAACCTTGAAATATTCGAACAATCTCTACTCTGTTCCCAAGCAGTGTAGGTGTAATGGGGGTAAAATCACTTTGTGGAACTACATGAAGTGAGTGGACATTTACTTGTACCAGCAGCACCTTTGTGACAGGACTGGGAAGATTCATGCAGCCCTCAGACTGGAGAAGAAGGTTAGTAGTAAGGAAAGGAATTCACCAACTCAAGAAACAGAAAAGCAGTGGAGGTAGAAATATTATTAATGCAGACTGAAATGAAATCCAGACAAATCTGTGGAACATTTTCCTTTTTCATTTGTCTCAATACTCTCAATACATCTCTTAATATTATATTCCTATCAAAAGTGAAGGATATTAATCACTCATCTGTAACAAACATGGAAATTGAATAATTAATGACAGAGTAAAAGATTGGTTTTTTTGTCCTCAGTCAGTCCTGGACATGTCTGGGTTTTTGTTTCATTTTTTCCTGTTTTGCACACATATGTTTCATTTTGTACATAATTTCTCTCCAACCAAGAGGACAGAAGACAGTAGAAGTAGAAACATTGATAGTGCAGACTGAAATTAAATCCAGTCTCTTGCTATACAAGGGGTCTCTGTATTGCTACCATGGTCTACAAGATCCTCACCCAAGTCACAGGTTTCTCTTTTTGGCTGTTAGTTGTTTTAGCCTGAGCTGACATTCCCTCATAGTGTTTTCTTTAAAGCAGAAGAGACATTGAACTATAAACTTTAAAAAAACTCACATTACCCATTCCCCCTCTCCCCTGAGAAGTTTACAAATAGCTAAAGAATGTGGAAAAACCAGTAGTTTGGTTTAGACCAGAGAACCATCCTCACTTCTCTAAGACAAATCACACTCTTGCATGTGCATGTGATGAGACACCTGTGAATTGCCTCAGGGACTGTTTTCACTGTTCTTCAAGCTGATCCTGAACAGGGGGTGTGGAATGGCATCACTGAAGAGCTGGGGCATGAGTCTATTCTGCTTGTATTTAGCTGAAGGTACAAGCACGCTCATAACTGATTTTCAGGTATTTTAAATTTTTTTACACTTAATACTTAATTTCTAGGGGATTCACTGTTCAAAATCAAGTCTTACATACAGTGTCATGAGTATTATTTTAGGTGTGAAACCAGAATATGCTTTAAATATCTTCACAAGCCACTGAGACTCAAAATATAAAACTTATGTTTAAATAAAAGGGAAAGAAAACTGCAAGGGTAAATAAAACATGTCTCAGCAGACTTTTCAGACAAACCTGCCTAAGTAAGAGACCTAGAATAGCTGTTTCTCCCACAGCAATTTTTTTAAGGTTTATAGAAGGTGTTTTTCAACTTTGGATGACTTCACTCAAAAACATTCTGAAGAGAATCACTTTTGCCTTCTTGGTTGAGTTTTAGTTCCATACTGCATCTAGAAAGAGAAGCTGTTGTCTCTCCACACTTACTACCAGTGAGACCATAGCTGCAGTCCTGGATCCAGTATTGCAGTCTCAAGTATGAGACAGGTACTGACAGGAAGAAGAGCATTGTGGAGAGAAGTAATACTAGGCACCAAGGTCAGCTCATGCATTTTACCCTTAGCCCCTCAAACTTTGCATTCAGTAACAAACATTTCTTCAGACATTTTCACAGCTGGAAGAACAGTGTGCTCCCCCCAGTATGCTGTAGCAGTGACCATGAAAAGAGATTCTAAATAGCTACCACCAAATCTAAGAAAACTTCATCACCTGGATTGAAAACCTTGAATACCTATCGATTTCCACCACAGTTTCATTAATCACTTTCTGTAAAACACTAATTTCCTGTTCACAAGCAGCAGCATAAAGAACAGATGGAATACACACAAAACCAAGATCAGTGCACCCACCTCTACAATAATTTATCCACCAATCAATAATTTAAAACAAAGCAAAAATGTTGGGGTGTGCACTCAGAACCTGAAATGCAGTGTATTAGCTTTGAGGAAATATTTCATCTACCCAGCCCATCCCTCCTCCAGAGCTCCCAAAAAAGGATTATCACCTGTAAGGCAATTCTGTGAAAATGTACCCCATATATAACCCATATACAACACTACCATGTACAAAGTGTCTTCGTTTAAAAAAATCACCTCAGTTGTATGCAGCTACCTGTGTTACACCCCAGCCTTGAAAATAACTCTGAATTAGCATCCACACTTGAAGAAAGTTGGCATTTATTTCCTTTATTGGAAAATAAATTGGCAGCAAATTCCCTCTCACCCTCTCCACCCCCTTCAGTTTCACTCAGTTCATTGCCCAAAGAAAATTTCCTGAAGTTCAACATGCACCACTGGTTCAGGGCATTGTTCAGGATGACTGGGAAATTTGGCAGGAGGTCCACTTGGCTAAGCATGGAGCTTCTTAATGAACTAAAATGCAAAGCACATAAGAAGTGAAAACAAGGGCAAACAACAAAGGAAAAGTACAAAAGTACTGCTCAGACATGTTGGGACAAACCAGAAAGACCAAAGCCCAGTCGGATTTAAAACTGGACAGGAACATAAAACCTTACAAGATGTGATTTTACAAGCATGTCAGAAGTGAAAAGAAACTCAGAGAAAGAGTGAGTCCATTTCTGAATGGAAGAAAACCTAGTGATGGAGAGTATGGAAAAGGCTGCTCAATGGCTTTTTGTCTCAGGGAAAACCTGTTCCCAGATGTCTGCACCCACTAATGCTATATGGGAAGCCAACAGTGTATTGAAATTTGTAGGTCTGGATGGGACTCCTCAGCAGGTGCTGGAAGATATGGCTGATATGCTTGCGAGGCTTGTCATAATTTTGGAAAAATCATAGTTTTTGGGAGGATCCCAAATAACTGGGCTGATGTTACCCCCAGCTTTAAGAAAGGCAAGAAGCAGAATCTAGATAATTGTGGGCTGATCAGCGTCACTTCAGTCCTTAGAAAAATAACAGAGCACATCCATTTCTGAACACAGGAATGACAGGTAGTAATGAGAAGCTATCAAAGGATTTATCAGAGCAAATCACAGTTCTGAACTTGGACCGAGGACTGGACTGCATTAAAAGACCACAGGTGGCAGGGTGTGAGTGGGCTGGTGATAATTTCCCTCCTTTTGACACTTGTGAGGTCACATCTAGAACACCACTTTGGCCACGCCTATGTCCACATAAAAAAATCCCCGGTCATGTTAAAGTGTGTCTTTGCGGTCTCCAGGATGACTGGGAGGATCATGGCCCAGAGAATAGAAGGCTACAGGGAAGTCTGATCTATGTTTTCTACCATCTAGTATGTAAGTATAAAGAAGGCAAAGACTTCTTGAAAGTGCCTGGCAAAAGTATATGCTATAGAAATTGCAATTTTGGTCACTGGAATAATCAGACATATTTAAAGCTCAGTTGGGCAGGTCCCTGATCTCACTTTTGAAGTTAGCCCTGCCTTGGGCAGGATCCTAGGCAGTACAATCTTGAGTTCACTTCCAACAAAAGCCCTCCCATGTTTTTATGATTCTGTCTTTAGACAACTTGATTCCTCTCTGTGGTGGAAGAACTGGTGACGTGGATACTGAGTGGTTTATGTGGGCTTGTATCCTTCCTGTCTGGAAGCTAAAGAAGAATAGGCTGGACAAATGGACTCCTAAATGAACGAAGATGGTCTGGGTCACTGTGCTGAAAAGATAGCAATCAATGTCTCAAGGGTCAAGACAGCAGCCGGCAGAGTGCTCAAATGTTTGATTATGAGGCTGATACTGTCCGGTGTCTTCATCAGCAAAAGGGATGATGATGATGCAGAATGTAACTCCTAAAAGCTGTGGAAGATTTGGTGGAGTGCACCATGACAGCCTGTGGGATATGGCCAATAAAAAAGAGATTGCAGGAACTGAGTTTGTTTAGTCTGCTAAAGAAGACCCATAGAGGCAGAATCCAAGAGTAGCCTACAACAGCTTGAAGGGGAATTGCCAAGCCAACAGAGCCACAATCTTCTAGCAGACAGTAGATGCTATAAAAACATGCAATGGCCACAAGTCACAGATTTAAAGATTCAGAGTGGACATCAGGAATGACATTCATTAGAAGCATAGGACAACAGTGGAACAGGCTTCCCAGAGAGATGTTGAATCTCTGTCTTTGCAAGTTTTCAATACTTTCTTAGCTCAACAGAGCTACAAAGTGTGATTTGGTGCTTGCCATACGCCTGCTTAAGCAGGACTTTGGACTAATTGAGTACTCTTCCAATCAAAATTCCCATGGCTCTGTGAGCCATACTGCATCTGCACAACATATGTGAGACCTGCCAACATATCTCTATGTCCATGATGTTAAATGCACCACCACAGAAGCATCAAAACCTCTGATTCCTGCACAAACACATCCCAGAACACACAATGCACTGTCCAGTGAGGCAGCTACCAGGCTGTTTCCATGGCAGTAAAAGTGCAATAACCACACACTGGAAAAACTCACAGAGATGAACAGTAAATGACAGGGGCTTTCAGTTAGCAGGAGCTTATGGTTTTATTTTGTTTTTTTTTCCCTTCCTTTCACAAAGCAGCAGTTTCATCTGTGCCTGCTCAGGCCTAACCATCCAGGGAGATGTGCAAAGCACCTTCAGAAGAGGAGTGTAGGAAGTAAAATACACACCCCAGCTGGACACTAAAAATTACAGATTAAACAGAGAGAGATTAGCTTTATAGCACATTGTAATTCCCTCCCCAAGCCCCTCTATCTTTCACAGGCAATGAATTACCTGTCTTTTTCTCTTTTTGCCCACCAGAAGCTAATGACCTTACCAGCTTTTTCATTGCTCTCGCCGCCCATATGCTCCTCAGGTACCCTTCACTTTCTTGCCCAGATAGTCTAACTATTTAACATAATCAAGTTAACCTCAGACCACTGTTGCCTTTAACACTGAAGATGTTGCATTTATTTCAGCTTTGAAAAATGATTCTCATAGCTGAAAGGCTGTCTGCTTTGTCCAGCTATTTGCTAGGTCTAATAAAAGATATTATCTTCTCTTACAAACCTTTCACCAGTTATATCCATAGATTATCACTATTCAACAACAATGCCACTTTTCTGAATTAAATAATTTGAAAGAACCATGTTTTAAAAAAAAATTGCATAATCCTCTCTTCCAATGCCACCCATTTTCATCTGTGAAGGCACATGCCCAGACTCTGCCTGTAAACTTCATTTTCCAGTGGAGCCAGGTGATATAAAACAAAGTTTAATTTACTCCAATTTGGAATGCTTCAGGTCTTAATCCTGATATAGGTCAAAACTTACTTCTTACAATCTGCTGAAGGCTGATGTAAGTCAGCCTTTGAAAGTTACCTGTTTGTCTTTATGAACTGCATCAATCTCAGGCTCCTCAGTCCAAACACAGGACTTTGTTGTAGCAGATTTCTGTGCAGACTTGGAAATTGCAGAGCTGAGCAATTTATACGAGTCAGATGGTCTGTCAAACCTGTATTCTTTAGGGCTAGTGATCTTGATTGATAAGGAATCTTCTTAAACATTTAATTTTTAGTTTTTTACTGATTTTAAATCAGCCCCTTATCTTGTTGCTGGAAATGCAAGGAATCTTCTGAGGCTAAAAAGGAATGATGTTCTTCTCTTGATGGACTGTATCCCATGTCATGGATAAGTCATTTCAATGCAAGACTAATTTAAGATGAAAATCTGAATATTGTGTTAAAAGGATTGAAGCAAAGAATAGTTAAAATGCACTAAATCCTGCAACTTTTGTGCTTGTTTATAAATCAATTATAGCCTTGCCAGAAGCCAGCACCATCTTTGGAGCTGTTCTGGATTTTCACTTTCAACAGTTTCACTGTAGGTCAGAGTTCACTATAAGCCGCTCCACTGTATAATGAACCAAGCCAGAGGGGTTGACTTAGTAGTCTCAGTATCCACTTTGAAATATCCAGACGCCCTGGAAACAAAGGTTTAAATTCCAACAGGATTGACTCAACCCTTCTACTTTTTGAGGCAGATAAATGGTGTGCAGTGCACTAGACTACCTTAGAGCCTCTCTGGTAAGGTGAGACCTGAAAAAGAGACATGCGATCTACTCTGCACACATGAAAGGGCTTGCTGCCTTTTTCTCAAGGACAAGTTTGTTTCAAATTCATGTCCAAAAGTTTTCAGCTCCCAGAGCTGTGCAGTTCAACCTGTATTGCTTTTCTGAGTGACTGTTACCCCCTGAATTAGTGAGACTGCACTTGAGTTTGATCCAAAACCCATCAAAATTAAGGCTGTTCTTTTGACCTTAATATTGATTTTTTTTTTGGTGTGACACCTTCCTTTAAACTCTAGGTGTCCCCCCCCAGCCCAAATATTATTAAAGACAATCCCTGTGGTACACTATATCAGAAGTACAAATGCATGTGTAATACCATATATTCATGACCTCTTGGATATGCAACTGTGCACACACCTAATATGAAAATGAAATCAAACAAATGTGATTCAGTCCTTCCAGATACCTCAGCCCACGTGTCCCAGTTGTGTGGCATATTAGCATTCATCTCACACTGATTTGCCTACAGAAATTTTTCAAGATGAAAGTTTGATGCATAAGAAGAATCTCAGGACAGAGTGGTTCCCTTAGCAACCTTGCAGCCGGCTCCAGCAGCCCTGACCCAGCTACAAAGCCCTTCACAAGCAGAGGAGACACACTTAATGACAGCTGGATGAAATTTGGGAGTACTGATAAACTGCCTTCTTATCTGGAAAACACCTTTGAGGAATATTATCTTTATTGACTCACTTAAAAAAAAAAAAAGCCCACAAACTGCTGCTACAAATTAGTACACAATAATAAGCAACAATACCAATTTATTAGTGTGCCCTCCCTCTCCACCAGTAAAGCACCTGGGGCACTGAATAACAGAGTAAAAATAAACACAGCATAATTAATTAACACTGATTACACTTCATCCCCTCTAGACCTTCTTGAACATAACTGTTCAGTCCTGTCTGTCTCACCCATGGCTCTCCCCATGCCACCTACACCAGGTAGCCCCTTGCCACATCCCCAGCTCTCCATTTCCTCTGCAAGCTCTGGCCTTGCCCCATCTTGTGTCTCAGTGCACAGCTATGTCCTTTTCCTATTTTTGTACCTGCCTTCCCGCCCCTGCCTCCATTTTATGAAAAAAGGCCAGATTTGTCTTTTGTTGGACAGGGAAATCAGTGATGGGTGTGACTGAATTGGAATAGCAAGGAAGTATTTAGAGAATAATATGGGCAAATGTTGCTATGATTTCCCACGTCTTTCTTTCTGCATTGCTGAAAAAAACTATTATCAAATTTTGGCTTTTAATGAGGTATTCATATGGTATCTCTGGGCCAGGTCTGAGCCTCCTAGTTGACTTCTATGTTGTCTAAATTAAGAAAAAGAAAACATCCCCTCTACAGAGAGGTTGATGGCATTGACCTCTCTGTTCAACTACAAGGTGCTACTGTCTAGCCAAGTTTCAACATGAGTTTTGTAAATCTTCCACACTTCACCCTAGGGCTGGCTCATGGAAAAGGGCAAGCCTTAACAGTTAGAGATTGCAACAGAAAATTTTTGATGTGGTGATGAATGTGCATGTGGAACACAGGGGAGGTTGAAGAGAGCTTTGTCTGATACAACACAAGGAAAGCCATTTTCTCTAGGTCAAGGTAATCCCTTTTCATCGTCAAGATAATATTAACAATTTAAGAATACTAAATTGTTATGTGTGGGGAAAAAAAGGCCTTTAGCATCCTAACTTTCTTCAATGTGCTCCTTTTCATGATTAGCCCCTGTCACCACGTGCAAATCTCTGCAAGCATTAACCAGCAAAATCTCCACTGAGGACTACTGTGCCAGCTCACCAACCCATGAGAAATCGGCAATGCCTTCCAGACTCTTAGAAATAAAATACGAAAGAAAAACTGTGGAAATTTTGTTATCTGTTATAATAGCTATTGCATGATGTAAACAGCTACATATTGCAACAAATGTGAATGAAGCTTGTAGTTACCTCCATTGCATTATTCATATTACTATTAGGAGAGAATGATAATGAAAAAATCTTAGCAAACTTTATAAAATTCTGATGGGGATGGACCTCCTGTTCTCCAAGATAAAAGTTACATATGTAAACAGAAAATCTGCATGTCAAAGGGAGATATTCCCTTTCACAGCTTGAGTTAGGCAGGAAACTGTAGAAGTTGTGGCTGAAAAATGAGCACTGTGCTCAATGTACTCGTGCAAGACTGTGGCTGGAGATGTGACAGTGCGTGTGACAGCAGCTTCAGCATTCCTTCACGCTGGGGTGAGCGTGAGCCTTCTTTCCACAAATTTGAAGGCATTGTTTGTGGAAAATATGATTTTTTTTTTAGGCCAAATATGCTCAGCCTAAACCACCCCTCATTCTAAACCTCAATTCTGCATCTGTAGATGTTCAGAAGCAGACATTAGTGAGTTCAGATTAAATGCTGATAAATAGATCAAATTTGCTTATTGTTAAATAACATCTCATGTTATTTAAAGTGATTTTCCCAGCTCACTTGACAGTCTCCAAAGCTAAAAGATATCCCTTATTGTGTGTAGATACACATACACAGTTTGTAATTTCAAATCATCCCTTCACCTTCAGATCAGCTGGGCAAAGTTGAGGCATAGGCAGAAGAGGTGGCTATACAATCGTGATCGGCCCTGGCTGCCGCAGCTTTGGCACAAACGCTGTTTTTTGCCTGTCCTTTCTCCTGGAAGGGATGGGAATAGGCTGTCTGAGCCACCTCAGCTACCCTCAGAGCAGACATCTGCCTCCCTACATAGCTGGATGTGCCACTGCCCTGTGGTTGGGGTCAGGGTGTGGTGCTGGTGGAGATTTCACCAGCATGGAGAGAGACAGGCAGACGCGTCACGAGGCCACTGTCCATGTCTGTACCTACCCCCTCCTTCCCCATGCCATTTGTGTGAGGGCACAGATTCATGGGGAGCAGGGAGGAGGAGACAGCACAAGTATACCACCACCTAACACCATCAACCTCTTCTGGAGCCTCCAAAAATCACTGAAACTTTGCAGGCGTCTGCACCATTGAGTCTACTTCCTTCTCTCCCATCTCCCCAGATATTGGCAATTCCTGTCCCTGATGTCTCTGCCTTAGCCAACACATGCCTTTCCACACAATCCCTACACTACACCTGGGTGTTGGTTGCACAGTGGGTTTGCCTGTGCACTTGACATAAATATTTCTGACCTCTGAGCAGAGCATTCCTATATTGCTCCTCTGATGTCTTAGCTCTGACCATGCTCTGCCAGCCCAAGCTCCTGCTGAGAAGCCACAGGGAGCAAGTTGGAGCTGTCAGCTGTGCCCCAGCCCCACGATGCCAGCCCTGAAAGCTGACAAAAGCTCTGGCCATGAAAGCTGCTGCAAGAAAGAATTTACAGTCTCGGCAGACAGGCTGAGCAGAGGTTTGTGAAGAGGGAAACAGGAAAGCAGAGAGAAGAAAAATGACAGCCCAACACAGAGGACATCAGTAATGTCCTCAGAGCTAGATGTGCTAAGATGGACCTGCATCTCAAAAAGGACAGAGTATGGCTAGGGGACCATGACTCACAGAATGCAGGGCTGCAATATTTTATGATAAACCACATGATCCTCAAAAATGTTGAATTTAACTCTCTAAACACCTAGCTCAAAGTAAAAAAAAAAAATTAGGATGTTACAGTCTAAATAAAACATTAAGACATATTAAATATTCACAATGGTCCCCTCTGAGTTTATAAGCCCTGGCTGTTGAAAATTTTAGACAGGGATGTGCCACCTCTGAAGTAGGCCATAATAATTACAGCATAGATGGTGAAATATACATGGGATATAAGAAAAGGCATCCTTGCTACAGTGCTCTAAATTCAAATTGATTGCAGAATTTAAGAAAGATATTTGCAATTTTTCATGGAATGGAAATTGAAAGAAAAAAATGTATCTTCCTCAGATATTCCAGTTTTGTGTTGTTTTGCTGATTAGAAACAGCCCAATTTGTTTTATGATACCATTTGTTACTGTACCACAAGGTCCCAATAAACATTTTAATAAACATCATAACCCAAGAACTCATCATCTCTGGTTATGTCTCCATAAAAATTTATGACAGAATCATTCTGCCAGGGTTTCTGGCTGAAGAACTTAACTTAGATGGTTATTTATGAGTTTTGTCTGGGGGGCACATATTTATAGAACAGTTGGATGCAGCTGGCTAATCACATCCTCCCCATACATCCATAGTGAAAGCCATCTAGACTTTGGACATTTTCTGCCTCCCTCAGTGGCCTGGTGCAAAAAGGGGATGAGCAGTGGAGGGGGTACAAGCCTGAGCTGCAGCTCAAGCCTGTGGATGAGACGCTGTCTGTACCTGGATGTCGCCCTGCTGGCTACACGTGCTGCTGAGTGACTCCTTCCAAACACCAGAAGGTGAATTCCAGTCCAGGCCTGCTGCCTATTCCTTTAGATATATCTAGAACCTGCCTGACCTTTGTGGTTTAAACACTGATGAGAAAATGCTTGAACTGACTTTGCCCCAAACCCAATTCTGTTCTTTCCTCCCGGTTCATAGCTTCAGCTGATAGTTTTGCACCCAGTCATGTTGAAGCAGTGGCATTACTTTCATGTGTCTTAACAATACTTAATGCCATCAAAAACTTTGAAATAAGCTCTGGTATTAAGGCTTTCCCAGAGTGCAGAAGTGAAGGAGTAGTTCTTCTAACAGCGAAGTGGAGACCTGACCTGCCCGTGTCTCTGGGCTTGCTGAGAACCAACAGCACCAATGGAGCCATTCATAAGGGGGGAGAGAAAAG
Organism: Euphonia xanthogaster; assembly: GCA_034509185.1. Lineage (NCBI taxonomy): Eukaryota > Metazoa > Chordata > Aves > Passeriformes > Fringillidae > Euphonia > Euphonia xanthogaster. The sequence goes on along the minus strand of JAYDZK010000056.1, from coordinate 44,614,546 downwards.
CAAAAAGCAAGAAGAAAGGGTCTTTCTGTCAGCCATGGTGAGGAGATTAGACATGTTGAGAGCCCAGTCCCAGTGCTCTGGGCAGGTGCTGGGTGTCCTCAGCTTCCATTTGCAACAGCATGATGGGAGAGACTGCATGAACACTCTGCTCCATGCAGCAGCATCCCTGGGAGCTGCTGCTCAGTCTCCTCTTTTTAACTTCCATTTTTCTTCAATTTCAGTTGCAGTGTGAAAAAGTAAAATAGGAGGACGGGATTTGATGCACACAGAGATAGTTCAGTTTGATAGTGGCAACAACCTGACAAATTCCCAATATTAATTGGTCATATTTGTCTCCTCAATTGAAAAGAGACTTTATCAGGAATGTGATTTATATGAAAGATTGCTGGTTTTATACTTCTTTATACAAAGCAGGCAATCTTGGCATAAATCAGCATTAAAGCATTTAAACAATAAGTTGTTAACTCATAAAACAGTAAGTCAGCTTCCACACAAGACAAAATCAGTCACTGTCAGGTTCTGATCACTTGGTAGGAGTCTCCAGGCAATTTCTCTCACATCTGCGCCTTAAAAATCGATTTATCTCAATGCATGGGGGACTTAGCTCTGATTCTCATCAGGAAGAGGTCCATTTCCAGGCCATTTTTATAGCAAAGTCATAGTCACACACAGGTGTAGGTTTTTTATTGGATTATTGGCTTGACTTTTTTTTGGTTTTGTTTTTGGTTTTTTTTTAAAGGAAATGTCACTGGTTTATTTTTCATGAGTATTGCACCACGGAGACCAAAGTATATGGGCTTCACCACTGTGCCTGCATTTGTAAGTTGTTCTGTGGCTCAGTGTACTACTGTTCTTTACTACATTGGTTTATGCAGCTTTTTCCTTCTTTATTTTCTTAGCATTACTTCCTACTGTACAGCTTAAGACTAAAAATAAAGAATAAAATGACAATAAAGGCTCCCAGGGAAAAACAAAAGGGAGGAAACATGAAAAGGACTTGAGAAGAAAAGGGTATAAAAGCACAAAGTACAAAGGAACCTAGAGTTGAAAAGATTATAGAATTAAGGGGGAAAACCTGCTAATGTAATCTTAAAAAAAAGAAGGGAAATAATTCAAATGAAAAGCCATCAAAAGGAAGATAAAAAGGAGGAACATTAAAAAAAAAAAGGAGATATTTTTAGACAGCCTGTTTAACATGAGGGGCCACCCTCAGGAAAGCCAGATGTAGTTTACTGAAATTATTATCCTAATAAAATGTGTAACAGAACAGAGAGCACCATAAAAACAGTTTTAATGGAGAACACAAAATGATCTTCTCCTTCTTGTTGGTAACACCCTTGCTTTGAGCACAACTCCTGTAAAGGGTACTGGCATTCCCAGCTTGTTAGTTCTCTGCCAAAACAATGCCTGTGCAGCTCATACATATTTTTCTACATCAAAATTCACTTTTCCTACCTATAAAATGTGGGTATTATTTCTGGACATGTTTCTCCCTGGGGAGAACAGGTGTATTAAGGCTAATGGGGACCAGTTCTCAAGTCCCCTGCATGTGGTGAGAATGATGGGGATGCAGCCCTGCAGAGTGAGAGCAGTGTCCCCAGCCCTGCCCTGCCCACTGCCCTTTCCCCAGGCTCATCCCAACAGGTACCTTTATTTATGTGATGCTCTTAGCAGGGTTAAAATCAAATGGCCACTCTGAGGGCAGAAAGGGAGAAGCAGTTCTGCTTAGTAAAACACAGTCATTAATTTTCTAAATTATAATCTTTCATTACAGTGCTATATTTAAAGCTAAGACTTTTTTTCCCTATGTTCATAGCCCCTATTTACAGAAACATCTGTATCTCCTGAAATATTACATTTTGGATGGAAATCATTATGTTTCTCTTAATTTCAGAAAAGTGCTGTAAAAAAAGTGTGTAACACCTCTGTTCAAATGATATCAATATAAAAAAAGTAAGAGAGTGAGTAGTCTTATTAGCTGAATCTTCATATCCCATTTCTTTTTACTTGGTCCATAGTATAAAGCAGTTGACAGGGCAGTTAGCTAAATTAACAAACGAAGCATTCATTAAGGACTATTAACCACAAAGGTGCAAACTCAGTTTTTGGCTTCAGGAACCAGTAAGTTAAGTCACTAAAGTTACTGAAAACTGAAATATCACATGGTTCTTGGCTTGATTTAATCTTGCTTTAGACTGGAAGGAGATGGCTTTGTTGCACGCTTGCATCTAGCCTGGCATTTTAGTGTTGTAAAACCAGAAGACAAAGAACCAAAAAATAGCTTTCAAAAAGTATTTGTCATGGGGATTTCATTGGCATGCATTGCATCAGCAGACACAGGTTGTCCATGTGTCTGCTGATGCAGACACACCATTAAGGGTTGGGAATATGTTTTGCACTGCCACACAGAGGCTCTGTCCAGGTTAGAGAAGAGGGTTGTCAGTGGAACAACTTCTTGTTAGGTCTGCAGGCATGCAGGGAAAGGCATTGACAAGGAAAGTAGGGTGCAGAAATATTCAGAAGTGGTGAGTGCAGCTCCCAGACAAGCTGGGCAGCTGCTTCTGATGTTCATGAAGACTTTCACACCATGGGTTACACACAGCCAAATCCAATCATGGCTGACATAATCATGGCTAGGGTGAGAATAAGGGAGGGGGAGAAAGGCTGAAATCGGGGGAGCCTAGACAGCAAGGAAATTAAAGGTTAAAAATAGACCACTGTCAAGCTGTATTTGACATTTCCCACACGCAAACCCCTGGTAGTTTAGAGCACTCAGGAAAAGGTATAAAACCTCATTTCTACCCACGGTTTGATGTTGGAATTGGGTTTCATCTCTGACAAACCCGAGCCAAAAAGCCCTGGGAATGAGATTGCTGTCATCTAGGGAAGGACCCAAACACCTCTGTCATGTGTGACACCATGCAACCAAGATGTGCAGCCAAACTAGAGGAGTAGTGAAGATGAGTCCTACAACCATGGTCTGCCTGCTTTGTGGGCTAAAGCACGTTTGAGTAAGACCACTTATCAAATCCACTAGAGAAAAATGAGAGGAATAGAAAAATAGTCTGCTGGAGAAACTCATTGCTGATCACAAGTGAATCTTTGGTGAACTATTTGGCAATATGCAGGTGGGACTGATGGCATGCAGCAGGCAATTTCTCCCTGAAGGGGGAGGTGTTTTGGGACCAGACAGTAAAGGATGACAAAGGGAAAGCAATCAGAAGGTATTGGCTGGTTTATCAGTTCAGGACCCCAAGCCTGGGATTCCTCCTGAGCATGTGTATCTATTAAGGTAGGACTGTGGCTCCCTCAGTTAAAAAAAATAGATCTGTCTACCGGCATCAGTATAATGATTCTGTGGAAATGAAATTACGTGAAGCATTTCCCAAATGGTCATGCATATGGTTATGCTTGACTTCAAAGCTGAGTGCATTTCTATGACCTGTCTCCCTGCACCCTGCCTTTTCCCAAGGGAAGAAATTCTCTGATTCTTTTGCACCTTTCTTTATGTTTCTAGTGTTAACTCCACTCTACTTTAGCAACACATTCTTCTTTCTATAAGAAGTCTGAAAGCAAACTCCCATGTGAAGAACGGTGTCAATGTTTCCCTCCACAACCTCGTCTTTAAACAGTAAAACTGTTGACACATGGCTCAGAATATGAATATTTGATCAAAATGAAGCTTCAGTGATTCCAGAAATTTCACGTCCCCAAGCATCTTTTTGGCAGATGGCCAGTAATCATCTACATTTTTTTCCATTTGGATCCACCTTGTTTCAGGTTTAATGCCCTTAGAATAGAACAACCATTATGGAAATTAGTTAGCAGCTGCTGTACATCAATGTTTAGAAAATTAATATTACCCACATTACACAGCACAGAAGCTGAATTTTAATGAAGCATGGAAACTATAAGCAAATTGGCCTTTCACCTCATCAGAGAAATAGTCAAACACTACTTTTTCTGAGAAAACTTATAATTTTCACCAGAATTCTCTGGGCATGATAACAGAAATACAGTATTTTCATTATAACAAAAGAAATTAAAATGCTTCAGCAGATTAAAGACGACAATAGAATCTAAACTATTACATCTTCTTACTGCTAAGCTTTAGAAATATGTTCTCTTAGTTGTATGACAGTGGAAATTACAATACTTTATAATAACAGCTCTAACACATGAAGAGAAATGATCAGATATATGCTGGGAGGAAAAGTGATCTAAGCAGTCAGTTGAGGTTTGAGGTTTCCTCTGGCTTAGGAGCCATTACCAGCCCATACCAAGAAGGCAGCAGCGTCAGTCCCTCACTGACATTTTGGTTGCTGGCTTCTTTGCTTTCCAGCTTTTCACCACCATTTTCCTCTCCTTTTTATTGAACTCTCAAACATGTACAATTCTGATCTCTGTAATTTAAATCATGTATCTTCTTTTATATTCTAAGACAGTTATAACTACATCACAGGAAAAAAAGAAGGGGTGAATTTATTATACTCTAGGAATGTATCATGGACATTTTAGTTTCAGCTAGATGCATTTAGTAAATGCATTTTTCTCTTAAAAAAAATACAAAAATCAACTTTGAAAAACTTGCAGGGTGCCTTTCTGCAAAGACTTTCTAAAAATAATTTTATAGCCTTTTTAAAACACCATCCTAGCATGTGTTTCTGTGTACGTGCTTGTGTAGTGTCGTGCATTTCGTAAACATGCATCAAGACTGCCAGTATAAATTTACCTTGAGGGTACATTTATTCTATAAATGGCAGTGAGTACAAGAAAGTCTTTTGATGGAAAATTATGCAATTTCTAGTAGAACTATTTACTGGAGTACAAAGTTAGAGGAAGAGGTCTGAATGCTGTAGTAGCCAAATTTAGGTTTTACTCACATTTAGTTGGCAATAAAAAAGGCCCGAAACTCTCAAAAGTTAATAAATGTGAAATAAAAAAAGGCATCAGGAAGACATTACAAGGCTCAAATAACTGTACTATAAGCTGACTCACCTGGCTGCAGCAGGAATTCTTGATGTGTAGGGATTCAAATTAATGGAACTTTGGATGAATAAGAAAGTCTGCTTATCATTTCCCTCAGACACAATGCTGATTAAAAGACTGCAGCAGAACCATAAAGTGCTATAAAATTACTTAAAGGTCATCACATGTTGTAATAAACTGTAACCTAATTTATTTTTTCTTTAATGCTGACATGAATCTGCTGAAACTAAAAAAGCAGGTAACTTTCTCAATTAATGTCAAAATGTTCCATTTTATTTTATAGGTTGTTTTACCCATTCTAAGTTGAAATGATGCTTTATTATGGTATCATTTTATGAGCCCAAAGAGACATTTTGACATTTAGCATAATCTTCCAGAAAATCAGTAGAGAAATGGTTACAAAAGGTGTACTGAAACAAAATGTAGGAAAGATTACATTATAAATAGGAGTGGTGAATAAAGTATTGGTTTTTCCCCACTTCAGATGTGGGGTTGTATTTCCCCCGCTTTCTCTATACTCTTCAGCACTGTCTTTGAAATAAAAGGCAAGCAACTTGCAAGAGACCTTTGAAAAGCAATAAAAATCCTTCTTCAGACTTCATTTTTGTCTCGTTATTTTACCTGTAACCATTTCATGGCAGTCTAGTGCAGAGGTATTATGGATTTCAACTGCAATTTGTGGGCAGTCTCTGCTCCTTGCTGGAGCACTGTGGGTGAAGAGATGAGACATAAAGGGTTGAATAGTCTCATTTAAAGAGCCTCTCTGTGACTGGGCACTCAAGCACCCCAATTCACGCCACCACAATGCAATGATGGGAGGATGCTGGCAGCCCCTCTCCCTCCACTGGCCTTTGTCCCCTGCCTCTCTGCTGCTTTGCCACTGAGCTATAATTCATTGCCGTGGCTCACGGGCAGAGATGCAGAGCAGAGGTGACTGACATACTCTGCTTGGCTCTTTCAAGGACATGGCCACACGGTGCTCCCCCGCTGGCCCCTTCCCTGGCTCCCAGCCACGGCCGCCAGCATGCTGGCCGCATGCCCTGCACGTCTCTGAAGCCAAGGGGTGTTGAAAAATACCCCATAAGGTTCATTGAAGCCTGGTGCTTTAGGGATTGGCAGAGAATGAGTCCTTCCTAATTAAAAGTTTTAATTTACTTTTGAGGCACCCCTTAGGTCCCCAGAACAATCCCGGCTTACTCTATGTGTCTTCAGAAGGACATTTCTCATTTTCCTGTGCCCACTAGAGACCTAAGAGCTGGAATTGACACTGGGAAGATGCTTTCTTCTGGAGGCAGAGGTTGGAGGAGTGGAAGGCAGTGGCAGTGGTCTGGAAAGCTCCCTAGGAATCAGGGCTAAGCCCAGATGGGTCTCACTGTCCTTGGATCTTCTCTCTTCATTGGCAAGGGAAGTGGGAGGTTGTACTTCACTGAGTATTAATCACTAAATGCTGACATCATGTCAGGGATTTCTCTGTTTTAACAGCAACTGTTTCCAGGGACTCAGTGGCAGCTCACAGCTGCCTAAGACCGAACAGTGGCTCCTGTCTGCCAATGGACATCAAATGTTTTAAGGCACGGGATGTGTGTGTGGAGCCAGCAGCCCAGAAGGGTGAAGGGAGAGGTGTAAGGAAAGGCCATTGCCGATCCTGCCCGGGGGACCATGAACATCTGCGGAGTGCCAGAGGTGCCCTGTGCCATGCCTGGGGTTGGGAAGAGCAGGGGAGAGCAAGCCATGGAGGGTTGGACATTCAGGAGGACACTCTGAGGGCTGGACATTCAGGAGGACACTCAAAATTCAATCCCTACACAGCTGACATGTTGTCTGGGATTCACAAATAAACTGTGTTGGGCAGTGTTAGAAAAGGGACCAAGACCTACAGTGTGCATGGTGAGTGGCCAAGGATAACCACTCAGAAAGTCCCCCGTCAGGGAGAAGGTGTGGAGCTCACACCCAGAACAACTCCACTCTTTTCTTGCACTAGGAAGGAGCAAGTGGAGATAGTACCATCCCCCTTCTGCACTCACTTTGGATTCTGGACCTCAAGTCAGTCGGGCAGGGAAAAAAATCTTCACCAATCTCAGCACCACAGGAAGGTTGTTTGACTGCTGGGGGCTTGGAGAGGGATGTGGTTGATCACCATCATCTCCCCCTGCCAGGTACATGCTATTCAGGGTTTGGCATGGTGAGAGCACCCAGTGCCTGCATGCTTGTCAAACTGCCAGCAGCAATTTTCTTTGGGAATTTAAACACTGGCAAGTGATACAGAGGACAGTGAAACAATTTTGGACAAATAAACTTTCTGCTGAGTGAATTACCTTTGGTTTTCCTGTAAACCTCAGGTATTTTCTGCTCTGGTGGGGCTTAGTGGAAAGGCATGAAAATGCACAGATGGAACAAAAGGAGGGGAGAAATAAATAGAGAAAATAAATAGAGAAAAGAGGAAAAAAGAGGAAGGTGTGGGTGTTGCACAGTTAAAGGCAAATGTTAGAAGAGAAGGCATATAATTGGGGTATAAGGCTGGAATCCCCATTGATCCAACGAGCCTCACAAGCTGCTTTCTCACCACGCGTTAAAGCACCAGATCCCTTCCCCAGCACGCCCTGTAATGCACAGCCAGCCGGTTTTCATCCTAAATGATACGCTTGCAACACCTCCAGCAGGCCTCATTAGCAGGGAGCTGCGAGCATGTGCAGGCGTGTTGCTTTGAGCTTGTATTTCACAGGCACATTTTTAATGTCCTTGCTATGACTGCAGCTGCAATTTCCAAAGATGATCCCAACCCCAAGTGACCGCAACTTTCTGTCTGCCCCAAGGGAGAGGACAGCAGCCACAGATCAGACAGGGCATGGGGGATTTCTGCTTTTCTGTGTTAGTAAGAAGGCAGTATCTGAAGTGCCACTTTTGTAAAGAACATGGTGTTCAGTTTTCCTCCAGCCCTGATGCTGAAGTGATCAATACTAAATCTAAATTATAATGATGGCCCCGTGAAGCTTGCAAATGTTATGTCAACGTGTCTTAATAGCTTTGGCTTCCTGAGCAACCTTATTAGCTGCAACCTTCTCTGCTTCTGCTGTTCTCTTGTCTACTTCCAGCTATGGAGCCCCATCTCTAACAATGCTGACCACTTCTTCCATCCTTCTTTCTCTCTTCCGCCAGTGGTGGCTTCTGTCCTGTTGGTTCCTGTCATGTGAGAGCTCTCCGACAAGGACATGCAAGAAGAAGAGAAGAAGAGGGAAGAAAACAAAATTAATTCCCCTGCCTATTCTCCCCCTCCCTGCAACTGATGAACCAAAGAAGGAAATAATTGCTACTTTCTTTTAATAACACCACGTTTACAGAAATTTCCATAAAGATGATTCAAAAAGGAATGCATGGATTTCTTCTCTGTGGGGTGTCAAAAACGGTTTGCATTGTTCTGTAATGTGATGTTATTAGTGCTCCATCTAATTTATATTTGCATTTCCCTGTCTCCAGGGCAAATTTTTACAACTCACTGGCAAAGTACTAAATGAAGAAGTGCTGCAGTGCTAAAGAATATTTCCTAGCAAGCTTTCAAGCCCTTCATTAATTGCCAAGGGGCCAAACCTGAAAGGTGTTGAAGGACTCCAAAGAAACCCTGAGTATTCTCCATCCTCATGTGGAGCGCAGAGCACGCAGCACTGCAGAAGTGTTTGATCATTATGGCTGTAACATGGAAAGTGGAAATGAACAGACTCTGTGTCTGTAGCCTGAATTTGTTGTAAATGGGAAGGATTCCCTCCCCACTTACCACTGGAAAGGAAGTTGAAAGTGGAACAGAGGCAGGTGAAAGATGAGTGACAGCTGGAAAATCACCATTTTTCTGAGGTGTCTCACTGCCAGGGCACGTGTCACATCCACATGTATGGTGGGATAGTTTAGGCAAGAAAGCTTTCATTAATTGAGTACTTACAAACTCTAGACTACATAAACACTAATTGTAGCAGAGTTTCTCCTGCCACTTACTGTGTAGGCACAGGGTATTTATCCAAATGGAACAATACAGGAAGATAGGAAATAATATTAATGTTATTAATGGATTATTCTGAAGTTGCTGTTAAGTCACCTTTATGTGCACTGGGAAACAGATGCCAAGAGATGTAAATGACTTGCTCAAAAGTCAGATGGGAAGTGATTGGCAGTGGGGAGGAGGACATGAATCCCATGAATCTCAGTCACATTCTTTATGCTCAAAACATTTTCCTCTTTTCTGATATCATCTATATAAAAAGTATAAATATCTGTACATAAAATATCCCAACATAAATTAAACACCACCAAGTGGATTCCTAATTCTGAGACTAAGTGTGTGGCATTTCAAGAATTTGCCCAGCAGCTGAGGTCAAGCTAATTTGGGTTTAACAACAAAATCTGCAGACATGCCTGAACAGTCACCAAGGGACAATGGTTACTTTCTTCTTCCAGGAAAGAGCTCAGGCTTCACAGCCTGTGGAAGAAAAAAATGTACTAAAAATCACCAGGGTTGGGAGAGAAAGAAACATAATGTGAGGTTTCTGCTGTAAATACCTGATCAAAAGGCAAGAAAAGAAGAAAGCAGCAGCTTCCTAACCTTTCTGGGCAGCAGAAAATTGTGATGATTTCTGTGTCTGTGATGCCAAGGTGGCTGCTTTGCTTTCTAACAAGAGAGCATTATAGTCCAATTAAAACAGGATAAGCTTGTTCCTCCTGTTCTTTAATGTCAATAACTCAGGACTGCAGTTTATGGCAAACTCCATTCACATAAAGGGGAAGCTGCACCTGCTTAAACATCAGGTCTTAATTTAGATAAAAGTCTTTATGGATGCACCTCAGGTTTTGTTTCATTAAGATGACTCTACATGCTTCACTGGGTGCTAACCTTTCAGATATACTTGCAAAGCAGAAAAATGTAATATTTCAAGACTTAACCGCATGTCTTACTTAGCAACTCAAACTTTATGTTCCAGTATTTTAAGAAAATCCTTAATTAATTCAAGGTAAGGAACCAGAATCACGTATTTTTTTCTTAATAGGGATTCAAAGAATCCATCCACCTGTTCAAAATGGAGGATGAGCCAAAATTTCATGTTGGAGTAACAATTATGTCTGTCAAAGAAACAACTTTTCCTCCACTCCCCTCTTTATTTGGCCCATCCTTCCTGTTCTGAAGATATAATCTGTAGAACAAGTCTTCAGCAAATCCAGCAAGTATCATTTGCAAAAATCACACCAAGTTAAAAACAGAAACTGATTTCCACTTCAGCAGCTTGAAGTTTAGGTCAGAGGTGAAACAATGCAGACACTTGTGTTTATAAATATTATTAAGCTCTATGACATAGTGAAAGTTGTATTTAAAAATTGTGATAAACAGTGGCCAAAGGAATGTCCTGTTATGTAACTGTTTGGACTCAAAAGTAATGAGAATGGCTTTCACAATGGAAAAGAACATCCATCTCAGGGCTGGCCTCTCCCTTTGTTTGCTCCTCCATAGATCCACCTCTCTCTGTTCCTCTGGCTTTGGTAGTCAGCAGGCAATTTTCTCTTTGGCAGGAGGGTTTCTGCAGGCTGATGACAAAGATCTTACCACTCACAAGAGTGAGATTCTCCATAAGGAAGAAAAACCTTAGACAGCATCCTCATAAATGATGTTTCTATATATTGGGGTCCTAAGAGCGATGAGATTGGATGGAGACTATATAAAGCCTATAATATTTAGGACCAAATCCCTGAGGTAATAATTTAATAGCTGGGCCGTGTTTTCAAGAGGAAGACTAGAAACTCACAGTAAAACATGGAAACCGACCTTCAGCTCAACATTTACAGCTTCTACAACCTGGGTACCCCCAGGCTTTGATTATGACTTTCAGTAGACCCAAACTCTGGCTCTGCATGAAGGGTGCCTAAATAATTCCCTGAAGATCATGCACATGGCAAGACAAAGGACCATGTGCCCTGTTTTTGGTTCACCTCCCTGGCTGCATATGTGTCCCCATGCTCTTTGGGGACTTTCTTTTCTTGAATATTTGCTCCAGGTATAGTCCTGCAGTTCTACCCCCTCACCACAGTCTATGGATTTTGCTGAGTTGATTAAACAGACACTACACAAAGAATTTTTTTCTGGCTGAGTCATGTGCAGAGGTTTCCATGCCTTTCCTCTGCCTCAATGCAGTATCTGCTGGCTTAGTTTGGACCAGATTAGTGGCACCTGGAGATAATGCTACACTCAGAGAGAGAAAAATCCACTGATGTAATGCCTTCAGCTGCATAGGAACAAGGAACTGGTGTCTGGCAGTAATACCCAATGCCCCCACAGCCACTGCTTCAGTGGCTGACCAGGGCCATAGACACCTGGGACACAGGAGATGGGTCAGAGCAGTATTTGTTACAGGCATTCTGCCTTCAAAGTGCCTGAATTTTCACACAGGTTAGAAAGGGTGAGCAAACATTTGCAAATGAATCCCCTGCAGTCCCTAGTCTAGACAAAGCCAGTGAATGGGTGTTTAAGTTGGATTTGGAGGATTTGGCAAACAGCCAGGCCACTTCTTCCCTATTTATAGCAAAGTGTTAAAAACAGGATAAGGTCCAGAAGGCTCAGATCTGCCCTTCAAAAAAATCCATATAATTGAGGAGTTTCTCTCACTGACACGTTTCTATTTCTGTTGTCAAAAGGAAAGAAAAACTAATAATGTTGGGATTTAATAACAGAATATCCCTGATATACAGAAGGTCTTTAGATTTTGATTGGGAGATTACAAGGTAGGCTGCTGTTACCTGTGCGTTGTAAATGGTGCACAGTGAAATCATAACTGAAGGGCTGAGGTGCAGGTCAGACATGCCACAAACAAAAAAATAAAAGAGCGAGAGAGCTATAATATCTTTCATTTCTCTTTCACCCTGCAGGGTTTTAGGAACAGTAATAAGTAAATAGGTTTACAGCTGTCCACACAAGGGGTTTTTGATCACCAGTATGGCTATATTTTTCAGATACGATAAGTTTAGGACCAGGGTTTTTCAATGATCAGATCTGGTCCAAATTTCAGCCTTACTATCACAACAGAAGTTCATGATTACTGTCTGAAACACCAACAAGAATGAAAGTGGAAAAATGTGCATTATGGCACCTGATTTGCTGCTTTGCATCCTTATTATTGGTGGCAATCAAAAACAAACAAACGAAAAATACCCATCCTAAGATGGAAGCTCAGTGCTATAAATAACAATTCCCTGTGAGATTTTTGAAAGATATGCATTCAGTTTACTGAAAAAAAAATCATATTTTTCTTTCTGTCACCAGAATAGAGACAAAATAACTACACATGAACACGCTGCATTTCTGACTCAAACACTTCCCTGGAGAATTTTCAGTTAAGTTTTTATTTTACAATTTTTATAGTCAGCGATGATACTTAAAGCACAGAAATAACACAGTTTAATTTGAAGTTTTAAGGCTAAATCTCCACTCTTGATCAAAAAAATCTTGAACTGACTTTAAAAATGAGTGAATTCATGTGGCATTTATGGTGCAGGAATATGTAGGGAGTGTTTGGATGTCATTTTCATAAGAACACTTCTTATAGTAACTGAAGCTGCTATAAATTGAATTATGGAATATGAAAGTCCTTAAGGTTTATGGTGGAGTTTGTGACTGCTGAAATGAAGACAAAGAACTTGAGATAGCAGGTGTGTCAGCAGCACAGAGGCTAAGTATGATTCATTTTGTTATAAAATTAAAATACAGTCTTTTTTGCAAATATTTGAATTCCATGGTAGGTGAATAAATACTGGTTTTCTATTGATTCATACTGAAGCATATGCCTCTTTGTCTCTTTGACGGTGAATAGTCTATATTGCACAATAAAGTTTTAGTGTCGTTATTTCTTTTACCACTAATACTTTTACAGTTTCACAGCTATTACACTGCCATTCTCCTTGGACTTGAAAATATGTTCTGTGCACTGATCCCACAGAATCTGTTTATGCATTTCACTCTCCTGAGTTTGTTTGTTAGAGGAGTAATTACTTGCAGGAGCAGAGCTTGCCTTTTCAGGTCCTAAAACATGCAACTCTACCTAATTAGGTTCTTTGAAGCCACCACATCCTGTAAATAATTCAAACATATCTGATTCATGCAAATACATCCAAATGACCTCTAAATGTAATTTCATATGCAACAGATATTGGGATACCAATTCTGAGATTTCTGCCTCTTCCGAAGTGCTGGAGATACAACAGGGACTGCTGTTGTACTGGGATCTTTTGGGGTCAAGAAGTGCCCTGGTGTCCCAGGCTCCTCCATGCCAGCACCAGACAGGGTCCAGCTTTAGCTTCAGCAGGGAGACAACAATTTGACATCCACAGAATCCCACCATCATGCAATAAGCTGAGTTGGAAGTAATCCACAAGGATAATCGAGTCCAGCTCCTGGCCCTGCACAGGACCATCCCCAGGAATCACACCCTGTGCCCGAGAGCACTGTCCAAACACTTCTTGAGCTCTGTCGGGCTGGTGCTGTGACCATTTCCATGGGGACACCATTCCAGTGCCTTTCTGGGAGAAGAAACTTTTTTTAATACCCAACCTAAACCTCCTCTGACACAAATTCAGGCCATTGCCTCACGTCCTGTCACTGCCCACCACAGAGAAGAGAGCAGTGCCTGCCCCTCCACTTCCCCTCGGGAGGAAGCTGCAGGCTGCCATGAGGTCTCCCCTCAGTCTCCCCTATGTGCTGAACAAGCCAAGTGGCCTCAGCTGCTTCCCATACAGCTTCCCCTCAAGGCCCTTCACCATCCCTGTGGCCCTCCTTTGGCACTGGAGGTGAGGCCAACCAGTGCAGAGCAGAGGGGACAATCCCCTCCCTTGCCCGGCTGGTGATGCTGTGCCTGATGCCCCCCAGGACAGGGTTGGCCCTCCTGGCTCGCGGGGCACTGCTGGCTCATGTTCAGCTTGCCATCACCCAGGACTGCCAGGTCCCTTTCCATGGCACTGCTTTCCAGCTTCTCATTCCCCAGTCTGCATGTACCATACCAACAGGGTTGCCCCATCCCACGTGCAGAATTTGGCATTTTCCCTTGTTGAATTTCCTGTGGTTGGTGATTGCCCATCTCTTTAATTTGCTGAGGTCTGTCTGCAGGGCCTCTCTGAGAGTCAACATCTCCTCCCAATTTTGTATTTTCTGCAAACTTAATTAGTATCCTATGTCCTAGTAATTTACTAGCATGGATGCATCTGTCAAGTAAGAAGCCTATCTGAAGTTTTGCAAAACCCTTTGAAACCTGTGGTGGATAAGGAGAAACTTTGGACGCTTGAAAAGGTGAGGTCAAGGCAAGTGTCAGCTGAATGATAAATATGACCACTGATATTGCATTTAGTTACCACAGGAAGAAGTACTTTTGAAATAAAATTGGAGACATATTTAATGTTGGTGAGTGCAGTGCCTCTGAAAGACACCACAATGGAAACTCAAGCTTCTCGCCCACCCTCAAACAAATGCACCAAAGGTAGCAGTAAAATACAGCAAAAGTAGCAGCCAGACCAACCCAGCAGTATGCTGCCCACTGACCCTGAAGCCACTTCAAAGCCATAAAAGTTGCTCACTTGTATGGCCCACCTAATCTCTGACCTGTCTATTTAAAAGGTGCTATTGAATATTAAAGTCGTGTTTTGTTGTTGCTGTTGTGGGTTCTCTCTGTTCTCCTCCCCTCCCCCTTTCCCCCACCCTGCTCCTTTTTTTCCTTCTCTTTTATTCAAGCCAATTCCTGCACTGGTATGAGGCAAGCTATGCCGTTTCTCACACAGCACTAAAATATTCACAAGAAAAAAATTTGTTGTTAACATCAACTTAGGCTACAGCTGAACACCCAAACATGAATACCACCTGCTTGTGTTTCATGTTAAGGGGACTATTCATGAGCTTCTAGCCATACGTTTTTAACACTCACAGTGGATCAGTTCCACTGAAGTGGAAGATCTTAAAGATCTGCCTTAAAGATCTTGATTCACATGTCTTTTCTACTTGCTAAATTAATGTTAAACAACAGCTCCTTGAGAGGGCAAGAAAGTTCAAGCAGGGGTGATATCTTCTAGATACCGAAAGTGAGTATAGATAAGTATTAAAAATATAGTGTAGCAGAAGTTACAGAAATTATGATACATCGTTCATAATGACTAGTGAAATGTGATAGCTTAATATACCTCATGAAAATGTTAAAAAATTAGATGGAATACTTCCATTAAAATTACAGCTTGATTCTATTGACACAGTTTCATTATTTAGACATTTCTAAGTCTTTACCTCAAAAATATTTTGTGGTCATGTCTTCTGAAACCACACTGAAACCACACTGAAGCCATTGCAGGGCTGGTGCTGATACCTTTTAACTCAGCAGTAGGGATCTCAACAGTAGTAGATTTGTGAGCATGTTTGGATGTACTTTACATCATCAAAGTTTAAGGGAGTACGATTGCACAAATCAGTAGAGTTTTCATTAAAAAGATAAACCTAACAGGACAAAAAATATTTAGTGCTTAGATTTTGAAGAACAGATAAAAGGTTCCTGTACACCCTATAAGGACCCTTCTGATTTTTTTCTGTGACCTCTTTTCAAGCTCTAGCTAAGTTGCCATGTGACAGTCTCTATGAGCTTGAGGATAGACAAAAAGTGCTCAGTAAGAGCTACCTACCACTCAAATGCACAGGAGCTCTGAAATGCGTTTATTAATCTTGTTTTTAATAACTCAAAGCCAATCTACTTTGTTCATCTTCCCTATGAAAATGGCAGCTGAAGCACATAACTATATGAGAAGTTCTTACTATTTGCTTCATCAACAAAATCACAGGGCAGATGGGACACAGGACATTTTGTTCCTTCCAATTATATCCTAAATCTCTCCTTTCACTCAGTCCAACCTGCATGCACGTGCCCACATCTGTGACCTTGGGAATAGCTGGGGAATTCACCACTGTGTGTGTGTGCTTTCGCTTCTGCTGTGCTGTGGGGCCAGATGCTGCTGTGTGCACCAGCAATCCTCATTACAAGGAGGGGATGAGAAAGCTTTTACAAACATACACGGAGGGGATGAGAAAGCTTTTGCAAAGGGCTATGAAGTTATTGTGGGGTTGGATCCTGTATCCTTAAGGTAGGGGCTTTCTCTGCTCCACTACCAGAAAGACACAGGTTGGGACGATTAGTAATCTACAGAAAGGCTGCAGTAGAATTAAGCAGTCTAAACATAATATCTTAGAAACCCTGAAGTTGTCTGTTTAATTCCTTCAATTTAAGGAATTGGTGAAATACAAATTATTTTAAGATGAAGCTGACCTATAACTGCAGTATACCATTTTGCCATTATCTCTTAAAGAAATAAAACCCCCAAGTACATAACTTTGTAAAATAGTGAGAATTTAGAGTCTGATAAATTATTAAAAACCGCTAAAGAGATAATGAAAAGCAATACATGAGTAATCTACATTTCAAAAGCCAAAACCCAGCCATGCTGTATTTCTTACAATTAGTTTTGCTGTCATGCTCATCCTGTGCAGAACTTGGGAGATCCACCGTAGCAGTGAACTTTTCAAGCACGTATTTTCCAAAAGGCCATCTCATTACGCAGCCAATTAAAACGATTTGTTTGTTTATGATGGAATCTAATGTAGGGATTTGTTTTCTTCCAATAGATACCTTCTGCTAAGAAGCCAATTTGGCACAACTTTATAATTGTGCTGGTTCCACTGGGAGCTACAAAGACGTTTGTGAAGCTGATAATTCTTTAATGCAAATGAACGAACAATGAAGACAAGACACTTATGAAATTTTCCACAGTGAAAATTCAGAAACATTGTAGCATCCAAAGAAAATGTTGGAGATTAAAACCCGTAGGACTGTGTTATATTACCATCTCTATTGTATTACTGATGTTATAATACTTATGATATTATTATATTAGCATATATATAATATGATCAGCTTTATTGTTGATGCATCAGTGAAGTCTTATTCTTGAAGATTTTAAGACCAACAAACTGATATTGCAAAACCTTGCTCCTTCCCAAGGAAGATACCAAAGATGCTGTAAAAGTTGTCACAGTGACAAAGTTTTGTGCTCTGTTTCTCAAATAAGCACAGTAACCGTCAGAGCCAACCCGGGCATAAAGTTCAGTAACATATATAAATACACTTTAAAATTGCAAAGAGAAACCTGTAGAGCCTCAGAGTCTTTGCTTGTAATGAATGTAAATAAAAATTTTCTCTGAGGCACTCAGAGCAATATGCACCCCTCACAGTGTAGCCTGTTCATCAAAACTACAGTAGGTACAAACCCACAGATTTAAGCATGAGGCATGGAGGGAACAAGAGGAAAGAGGCTGCAGTTTTCTAAAAATTAAGTTGAAACTGAACCAGGCACATTTTCTGAGAAAAAAATAAGGGTTTCTGTAGCTCACAGTGGAGTTGACTTTGGCATGGAAGCTTAGCTGGTGTCATTGCTGCAATAGAAGCAGCAGCAATGAAACATGGAACACTCAGGTATATTTTAGCTCCAAAGCTTGTTTTCCCTTTTCTAATTTGGGTGGGAGGAGAGGGTAAAGCAGTAGAACGAGGACCATCGATACGATCAGGGACAGACCCGATCACCCAAAGCTAGTGGAGAGATTGATAGTCCTTGTTGCAGACCACATAATCCTTGAGGAAATGCTGAGAAAGCCTGACATGAAGAACTTATCATCCTTCTGGGCATGAGTGACTCTGCAGCAGTGCCAGCAAACTACGTTATGGATGATTCTCACGCTGCTATCAAAGCAGTGAGAAAAGATGGATGCTGTTGGCAGTGATGGGGAGAGGGTGTGACCCCTGATGATCCTTACATGTTGTATTTAGGGGCATCCAGAACATCACACTCTTCTTTCCAGGGCAATTGGTATGTCAGGAGAGACAAAAAAAAAATTAAAAAAAATACTGATACAGAAATACTACTACTGAAAAAATAAATACTAGTACTAGGGAAAGTACTCCCTTTCATCTCTTCTCTTTAGCCCTGGGAATCCAGCCCAAAAATGAAGAGAGTGAAGGAGGCCTCTGACAGCTCTGGGGAAGAGCTGCTGCATACCTAGAAGCTAAGGAGAACTCCTAAGGTGAGACACAAGTTTCATCACAAGCGATCCTGTGGCCGAGGCCTGAGGGTTTTATCCACACTGCAGTATTAATCAGAGAATCATGTTTCCTTTTCTTGGAGGCAAAAGTTTGGTTTATATCATTAGGAGATTAAAATTAGAAACTAAAAATATGGTGTATGCTCACATACATCCAAAGGTAGGAATTTTCCTCAGGGTATTTAAATTGCCTCAAGCAAATTTCCTTTTATGGCCTCAAGTGTGTGGAACTAGCATTTCCCTTACCTTGTGACTTTATCATCTTTCAAATTAGTGCAAAGTAGCAGTCAAGTACCACAAACCCAGAAGTTTGTAACACTGCATTTTGGCTCAGTAACTCAGAAGAAAAGATGGTTTGTTACAATATTTGAGCTATTTTCCCTTGGACAATAAATGCCAGTTTGAAACATCATTATTATTCTTATTGTGGATAAAATTAGAATTTAAACTTGTAAAATATATGACAGAAGCTGACAATATAATAAAATGAAGTTTTGGAGTTGATGAATAGTTTATGCTGTGGATGCTAAAATAAGATAAAGAATGGAGTTAATGCTGAAAAAAATGAGCTGGATACATCTCATTAAGGGCTTACTGCTGTATTTGCATTTTTGTTTAATACTCAAATCCTGAAGCACTGCAAATGAGCTGTAACTTTGCAGTCTTTAAAAAATAAATAAAGATTAGATAAATGCAGATGCTGTGCAAATAGTCAAGCAGCAGCAGGCTACTGGGCAGCCATTAACGAGGGCTGGGAAGTTACATAGGTGATCATGAAGACCTTTCCAGGAAGACTAAATGCCAAAGTAATGTGTAAGTTCCTTCTACTTCTTTCCTTGAATTTGTCATACGGGCTATTCAGAGGTAACCTGGAATTATGCCTTGTTAGGTGGGGAAAGTTGATGTATCTGTAGGTGGGGAAATACATGTAGCATTGCAGTCATGTACAGAAGAGACAAATAGCATAATTGCACAATGCCTGAATTATTGTGAAGGGAAAGAAACAACCTCTTCTGTTATTTCTAGTTCTTCATTATCAAGTAACATATGAGTATCTCCTGGATTCGCAATCAGACCCAGACCTTATAAAAATTACTTACGCTCAGTCAGATGAGACAGTTGCTCATTTACATCCCAGATTACAAAAGCATTTTAAAAATATTTCTTTCACTATCCATTTATTTGTCTGCCCCACACATTCTTATTGGTTGTTTGTTATGAAAGAGATTTATGGTTTAAAACTCCTTCTTATTTATCCCTTTCCTTTTAATGAGTGACTATAAAATAAGCATCATTTTCCTAATGTGCATTTTGAGTGTCAGAAATAGGCAATTTAAATGTGAAGCTTCAAAGTGCTATTAATGCTGCAATTTAGTGACAAAATATCTCTGTTTTCAGTGCCTCTTGCCACTCTTTCTTCATTTCAGTGATTTATTGTATTATTTCTCAGCCTGTAATAGTTAGTGCCCTAAGTAGCCGGTTTATTTTTGTGTTTCTCTGCACATTAATACCCTCTGGTAATGGCTGGCTCTACCTTTGTTTGACAGTCAGCCAAGAGGAATGCCACAGAATGCCACATTGTGCCAGGCCCTTCACGACACCTTTCTGGGATTGCCTCTCCATTCACTGGCTGTGGATGACTCCTGAATTCTAACTTGGAAAAGCTCAGCCTGCCATGAACGGCTCCAGCCTCGCCAGAGAGTGCCAACCACTGCTTTCTCCCCCTGATGACACGGGGGAAAAGCTGTCACAATGACTAACATGAAAACCTAAGTAATGATAGAGATTAGAGGGTTTCTTGATGATTAGCTCAGCTTCTTCTGTTCCAAAGCCTTTAGAGAGGATGAACTCTGTCTCAAGAAAGGCACAGTGAGTTTAGCAGCCTCTTTTCTCAACTATGCTACAAACACAAGTAACTTCTTAGCGCTCAGTGTGTGGCAGGCACAGTTTCAGGGTGCTGGATTTCATGCCTGCCTGCATGAGGCACAATGTAAATTATCCAGCAACCTGCTGCTATTTGAAGATATTGAAAGGTTTTTTCCATTTTAAATGTGCTCTCAAAATCCAGAGACTGTACCACCGTGCCTGCATTAGATATACACTTGTGCTGAAAATGTTTTCAGACAGCTTCATATAAACAGGTCTTTTGTGAAAATATATTGTGGTGCTCTGAAAGCTGCAAAAAGACAAATTGTGCTTGTCAAAGCCCTTCCACAGTCTTCTCTCTTCTCCTCCCAGACTTCAAAGCCTATAACACAGAATAGGTACCCTCATCATTTATAAACTGTGTATGATGCAGGGATGGCTTAGTGTCAGCGTTGGCATTTCAGGCTGAGGAAATAAACCTCAGAGTTGTGAGGTACCTGTCCTAGCATAGTACAGCAGATCTATTACAAAATTTCCTTGCTCTGTGCTCCAATCCAATATTGCTAATTGGCTGACCTAAATACATTCCTGTAGTGGCGTCTCCCAACAGCAAAATCAAGTAAACAGCAACATTTGCCACTGGAAAAAATATCTGTTGCCCCAGATTTGGTCCTGAATCTGACTCTTGTATCCCAGCAGATCACAATCCCACTTTTGTTGAAATTTTATCCTGTAGTTCAAATGTTGGCAGAAATGTAGGACAGAACTATTTGGGGGGAAAAGTACGGAGAAAGAATAGCCTCCTCCTCTATCTGGGTGTTTAAAAAAGCCTCAAGGGTTATCCCTAGAGATGACAAAAATGTTCACTAATGATACAAAATAAAAAAAAAAACAACATGGCCTTATTGGGAAAAGGAATGATATATTGTGATCAACAACTCATTTTGATGCCATGAGCAAATTTCCTTACAGCTTATTGAGAGGGTAATGTCCCACCAATGTAGCAGAGGATGTGATGGGCTCGTTTCTCATGGGTGGGGAGGGAGGTTGTTGCTGAACTAAGTTCCCTAAGGGGAAAATCAATGTTATTGCACCCAGAAAAAACATGTGCCACAATATTTGCAAAATCTACCCAGGCTTGTCAAATTTATTTCTACTTAGATGTATGTTTATACAGTATTTAGCACTGGAACACATTTTTTTAAAAAGTCTCAAACTACCTTTTTTCCAGGAGTAGGAAGCCCCGCATCACTTTAGCTGGACCATCCCCAAAGCCAAAAAGCACTCTGAAGTTCAGGGGAGACTGGCTGGATAGGAAAATTGTTAGTGTAGCTTGAAAATTGTTAGTGTAGACCATGGATTGGGCAATGCCATGGAATGAGCCTTATGTAAATCTCCCAAAACTTCAAGATCCTGTGCAAAATTTGCATCACCTGGCAGTTGAAATACACTTGCCCTTTGTTCACTTTTTGAATTTTAAAGGACTGTATGTGCCTGAAATTCTGCCATTTTATACCCACCTGCTCTTCAGTCTTATGCCAGGTTTTATTGTGAGAAGACCTAAGTTTGCATGGAGCCTGAAACAATAGCTTGACAAACATATATTCTCCACTTGAAATAAAAATAAGAAAAATACTGAAATTTTCTAAGAGAAGTATGAAATGTCACTTCACTGAATGAGTTCACCTGAAAGAACAGACCAACCATAAAATTGTTCTCTACATGCACCTGAATGCTCTTTGATTGCCACAGCCAGTCACCGACCATCACATTAGTCTTTGAAAGAGGAAACTGCAGACTGACTGTGGAGACTTGAGGGCATTAGGCCAGCAGGGCTTGTAGACACTCTGAAGGTTTCTCTCCTCACTCATACAGTGATTCACTGCTGAGCATTTTGCAGTTTAACTGGCCACAGAGAAGGCTGCCAACTATTTCCAAGTGCTAATCATCACACTTTTGTGGAGAATAAAAGAGGGACATAATAACGAGGAGTGCCTTAGAACAAGAAGACGAAGCTGGGCCATCTGAGAGCACCATTTCAGGCTCACATACAAGATCCACAAACCCAGGACTCCCAGATCTTCAGGCTGGTCCTTCCACATGGCAGGGTTATCTTTTCGTTTCTCAGGTGAAACAGTCACTTATATTTACTCATTTTATTTATGGGGTATGTCAGTAATTTTCTTATTCTGGCATTTTAATTTTCTCTGAAGAGACAAATTTGTCAAAGAAAAAGCTACAAAAATCATCCTCTTGTAGCAGTGCCTCTCAAGAAGGGACCAGTCTTTTTCCCTTTGAGTGGAGTTTGCGCAATGTTCTGAGAAGGGAAAGATCTTAATAACCCTGCCCATTTTATTAAAAATCCACATAGACTGTACAAAAAAATTCATATTTTCATCTCATTCTCACCATATTTTTCAATAGAAAAGGAAAATCTAGAAATAAATTTGGAATTATGTAGTTTGAGTTTATTAAGTCTACTTGACCCATATGTCATATAATGACATTTTAATTTTACTGCCTGACATTTAACAAATCCTTAGCAGTCCTGAAAAAGTTAATGATTGAAAAAGAAAAAAGAAATCTCTCTGTGGAGTTAACTAAAATGCATGCAAATAAAATAATTAGCAGCATCTTTTGTTTTATCACATAAAATTGTTCACTATTATGATTTTTAATTGCACGTTCAGCATGTATTTATCCACAGCCTTTTGACTAACAGCTTGCCCTATTTATTTAAATAGTGGTTGTTTCTTTAAATAGACAACAAGGAGAGACCACTATAATAATAATAGTAATTATAATATTCCTATCATGTATCAGACTTTTCCCTCCTTCACACTACTGACCTGGAGAGACTCTACTACAGGAATGAAAATACTACGTTGCCTTTGTATATTTCCTACAATAGGATCATGTCCCTCCCAGCTATTTGCAAGAAGTCCTATAGGAACAATTATGAAATACTCTCATTCATTTGGCACAATGGCATATGGAAATTTCCTGCAACACTAATTACTATGGTTGCAATCTTTAGCCAAAAATGTCAGTGTCTAGGATTTAATTAGGCTGCAGCAGGATTTTAAAACTGACCTTCTAGTTTAGTTAATTAATTTTCCAGTTCTTTTCTTTTTTCTTTTCTTTTTTTTTCAGAGACTCCTGTCACATCAGTTTTTAAGAGATTTTAATTAAAAAGAAATCACTACTTCTAATGCCAGCCGAATGTCTAAAAGCAGTTGCTAAAACACTTTTAGCAAATAAAGCAATGAGGTCAAGTCCCTATTGCTTCAGCGTGCCCTGCTTGCCATTGCCCACAAGTGCTAGGATTGCCACCCAGGTATTGGTGAAAGGCAGTTTGCAAAGTGTAAAAGTGTAATGAAGTTCTTCCCCAATTAACTATTCTTCCTCATGCTTGCATCAGCACTCTCTGCTGATAGCGATTTCTTCACAGAAGTCTTTTACAGTATTAATTAGAGACCTGTTTGAATAAAAATAGAGAAACCAACACACTGAAAGTCTTGGAAAGTTTGAATTGTTCCAAAATCTTCAATGAGCGTCTGAGGCTGGCTTCTCATTTGAACCAGAAATCTTGATATAAATTCAGTTTCAGAGTTATAATGACAGAACAGCAAAAAAGAAATTTTTTTGTTCAGTTTTATCTTGACATGAGCCAAAATATGCCTTTTATTCTATCCCCTTTCTTTGTGACAGTTAGTCTGCTGAGAAGTTACACATTACTCTTTCCTGTGGAGAAAATTAAAAACAAGCTATCTAGCAGTCCCAGCTCTGCAGCCCATTCCAGCTACTGAACTGTGTCATACTGTTTTAAAAGAAGAACTATAGTACATCCCCTGAAATGGAAGCAGCTGTGGCTTTTTAGGTGCTGAGGAATCAATAAAAGGATGAAAAAGTACACGGACGTGCCTGAGACTGCTCTTGACACCTGCACCCAGCCACAATTACCAGCTATAGGGTACTATAATGTGGGGGCTTTACAGCTAGGATTTAATCACCAGGAGCATGCATGCTGCCAGCTAAACCATGCAAACGTCCAGGAGCTGCTTTTTTGCAAACTGTGGGAAACTTTAATCTCGATGGCAATACTTGTGATGGATTTCTAGTCATAGGTCCACCCTGTTTCCCCCATATCCTGGATGAGACAATGGAATTAAAACACAAGTAGAAGAATGTCATCTTGTTATAGAATCATCACCTTGCCAAAAAGTCACGGTGATACATAATCCCAGAGCTATCACCTGGGATAACTCATCAAGCCACTAGGAAGGGCAATAGCTATATCCATGTATCTCTGCAGCTCAGTCTGCCTGTATCTGTCATCTTTCCATTGCAGACAAATGCTTCCCTTGCAACCACAAAATGCTGCTACGCTTTGGAAGCAGAAGAAATGAGACTCCATTCTTTAAAGGAGACCAGGTTTTGGATAAATAGAGAGGAAAAAACAGAGTTAGAAAAGACGCAAGATTTGAAAGATATGAGACAAAATATCAGAGAAAATAATTTCAGGGAATATTCCAGTTGAAATCTCAGAAGAAAATATCAGGAGGACTGGAATCTCTCTCCTGTAAAAAGGGTGAGAATTGGGGTTGTTCAGCCTTCAGAAAAGTAGATGCTGGGGACCTCGTTGCAGCCGTTCGATACAAAAAGACTTTTACCAAGTCCTGTTGGGACAGGACAAGAGATATTGGTTTTAAACTGCAAGAGACTAAATTTAGATTGGATATAAGGAAGAAATTCTTTACCATGAGGATGATGAGACACTGGAACAAGTTGCCCAGCGAAGTTGTGGATGCTGCATACCTGGAATTGTTCAAGGCCAGGGTGGAGCTGTGGGCTTGAGCTACCTTCTCTAGTAGAAATTGTCCCTTCTCTAATGTCCCAAACCATTCTGTAATTCTCTGACCTGCCAGTGAGCAAGTCTGATGGCGAGCTGAGGGCCTGCTCTCTTCAGTTTGTTTGCTCAGTAGATCATGGCTCATCAGCGGTGAATTATGAATGCAACATCAACTCACTTTCTGTACAAACCCTCTCTTGAATATCGTGAAACCTCCAGCATGCAGGAACCTCTATCAGGTGTTCCATAATTTCGAGGAATGTGCTTTTGATGTTGCCCGATTATTCATTCACCAGAGGCGGCTCCCTAGGCCTTTACAAACTGCACATGCCTGTTCTCATTTCTCAGCAGTGAGCTTGCCTGAAGACACAAATTGTCATCAGATACATTTGTCCTCGTGTTACTGGTCTTTTCCTGCATTACTGCGTGATGCTAAGCCCCACTACAAGGGCTACCCAAAATAAGATGAGCTCTCTCTCCTATTTCAACTGGTTTAACTGTTGAACACATCCTCTTCAGAGAGCCAGAGAGGATTTGTTTAACAGAGTGGCTGCATGGTTGCAGTGTTTGTTGGCTCTTCATCCTCAGCAGGGGAGGGTATTCCATTGCTCACAGATTTAACTGAATATTTTATGGGCAGCACCACTAAGTTAAAACCAAGTAATTTATTTCCCTTTAAAAGAACAACCACAGGGAAGTTATGGCCTTTCAGCTGTGTGGTAACTGTTGGCCATTTAACAGTTCAAAGCAAGTTCTGAATAACATCAAATACAGACTGTTTATTTATTGTTTATTTTTAAACAATAAATGAATGGGTGATTGTTTCTATCTCAGAAACCATAGAGAAGACTAGCAGTAATGACTTGTGAAATGAAATTAAACTTACAGGGAGCTGGACTGAACACCTAATTTCTCCACTACCATTAGCAATTTTGATTTTCCATTGTACAGTGTATATTCCAAGGGTGGAATTTCATTTACCTGAACATATTTTGGACTCATGGAGTTAAAAAGCAAACAAGCAAAATAAAGAAGCATCAGTGCATCTTTCATAGCCTTTTTACTGTCAGAAGGTCCAAGGCTTTGAGGATTTGCCTGAAGTCATTAGCTGATTTTCTCATTACTTCACAGTGTGGAAGGAAAGTTCCCTCTGTACCAGCTTTGACTGTCTACAGCTTTATCACTAAGGACCCAGTAGACTTCCTGTACCCATAGCTGCATTGACTTTCACGTCCCTTCAATAGCTTAAGGTACTTTTCTGCCTTCAATAAAATCACTCCTTACCAATCAATAAAAAAACCCAGAGAATATGAATCTTTCAAAATCAATTATTACGTACAATAATCACACAAGTATGCTAGCGACAGCTGGAGTGTCAAAGCAAATCCCAGGACCGATGATCTCAAAGCCTTCAGAAACCAGCAGAAAATGATGTAGTTTTATTCACTTGTACTTTTGTGTGAGCCAGTGTCAAGGTTAGATGATGAGTGGGTGTATTAACTCCTCAGCCTGTTCCCTCAACTTTCACAAAACAAACTCCACTTAAATGTGAGGATTTTCAGTTTGATCAAAAAATTTCTACTGCTGGCTGCCGATTGAAATGGCAGAGTTCAGACAAGGTGGAAAAGAACAAAAGAGTGTATATGAGTGCTGACCTCTCACACTAGCTATTTCTGTGGTGCAAAGAGGATTCATGAGGCCACTTTACAGAGGTAAAATTTACAAGGCTAGTTAGAAATGATTGCAACAATGCAAGCTGAAAGCAGCTTGGAAAGTCCACATTCAGCACCCTTGGGTGAAGGGCTGGGGTTTTCTTCTTAACATTTTTGGTGATGTTGGAAAGTTAGCTGGTGGATGCTCTAGGGATGACACTGATTCCTAAATAACATATTGGTGTAATGTGATTTAAGAAACCTGCAGTCTTCAAATGCCAAGGTATCAAATAATTGTCTTGTAACTGTTCAACATTTTCAACTACAGCTTTCTGAATCTGAGAAACGAACGAACTTTAAAAAATGCAGCCATTTGCAAGCTATGGCTGCATTTTTTAAAGTTCGTTCTTAGAGCTCATTCTGAGGTCTACACTCATATAAGTTTGCTTTCTTGCAAAGAAAGTACTAAGAAATTGACAGCAGGAAATTATGAGAGGTAAGGGTGACTGGCACAAATAAGGGTGACTGGCACAAAAGTAGGTGTTTTCGCATTTGCCCTTGGTGCTTTTTCAAGCCAAGCCTCAGTTTCTGGTCTTCTTGCTTTCCATTGGGTCGGTGCATAACACTGAAAGACCTTGCACACAGCCTTCATCTTCCTTGCTTTTGACCATCTCCTAAGTACAGCATAATGCAGGGGACAATCTCAGCAGCCCCATGCTCCATGTGCTGGGGCAGCATGATTTCAAATGGATGTTTAACTGCATTGCTGTTTCATCCCTCTAGCTATGCTCAGATCCAGGAGTGTAGCAAGCATCTTACAACAACTTCTTCCACTCACCAATCCTCTTCCCTCCACCCTCCAGCCCTGTTTTTTTCCCCCTTGTAATGCAGATTTCTACTTACATTTTTACAGAGTCACAAAAATACGTGAATTACATTTAACTACTTCAAACTGAACATACTACCCAGAAAGTATGCTGAAAACTCCTTTCTGGAGAAGGTGTAAGAAGATTACACAAACAGCAGCCACTTCTCAGTTATTCATGTTGTTGTATGTTGTTGCCCAAAACTGCAATGGAATAGAAGCAAGGTCAGAAATGGAATAGGAGATATTAAAAATTAAAAAAAAAATTAAAATACATCTTAATTGGTATTTCAAAGCACCACGTTAGAGCTCAGGTTTATCAGCAGGAAACTGAATTCTCTGATATCAAAGAGCAGCTCTAGCCTGTCAGTCAAGAGTTCAGCCAGATCTTGTTTAGAAGCATGTGCAGTTCTTAGAAGTCCTTTGGTGATAAAGTGAGCTTGGTTTAGCTCCCATTCCTTGTGTCCTTGGTCTCCAGGGAGAGTGATAAATGTATGTGAAAGAAAACTTTCCAGAGCTAAAAACATCTGCCCTCTGATCATTTTTCTGGACAACCAAGCCAGAGAAACTATAAGTCAGATCAGTCTACAGAATAAATATGAATGTAATCAAAACATAAGAGAAAGGGAAACAATTTGAAGTGATAAAGGGAAATAAAACTTTAGCATGAAGACTACTTTCTTTTTAATCCATATATGGCTGTCTCTGCCATTTTCATTGTTCTTAGGTGTTATGTCCTACATTATCAACCTCCTGTTTGCATCTTCCCCATTTTTGCTTCTTGTTTTATGTTTTCCAGGTATTTTTAAGGGCTCCTCCAGTCTTTACAGACAGGAAAGACTGGGAAACTAGAGACTTTAGTCAGCAGGAGGGAAGGTTTTTCTGAATCATTACAAATCCAAATAAAAGACAGCTTTTGCTCAGTGTTGGCTGTATGCAGTTGTCTCATTACCTCAGTGCCTAATTCCCCTACTTGTGTTATTTTGTACAGGGTTCTGCACCCAAAAAAAAACCCCCAAAACCCCCCCACAAGCCCAGGCAAAAGATATGAGTGTGTCCACAGGGCTCTTGTGTTGCAGCCATGTTTGTCTCCCTGTAATGTTGCAACTCCTCTGTGGAAAGGGTCCCTGTTAATTTCTTTAGTAGATTTTAGGACCAGAGAATGTCCTAATTAAAAGTTCCCAATTTCCTACAAACTCAATTCTTAGGAGATATATATATATATATATATTGATTTGATGCATTTAATTTCTCCTTCAGAACTATGGAAAGAATAAACCTGAGTTAAGGATGCAGGCAAGTAAAACCTGAACATGAAAAACATTGAGGGGGTTTAAATCTCAAAGTACTAGTGCCTGCCAAAAGAATTCTAAAGACCTTTTTTAGGAAGAAGAAAACAAAGATGCATGCAGAGCTTCATTTGGCTCAGTTTGGTTTTCAGCTCACAGTTGCAGTTTACAGCCATATTACCATGCAGAGTGACAGGCCTATGGACTGGATAAATAAGATTTGCAATTAAGTCCTCATTGGAAAAAAAAAAGCCAGAATTCACCAGAAGGACTCTGCAAAGAATTTCATCCCTTTTTTAACCAGTTCTAATAAATGAGGTGACAGATGGCCCCAGATCCAATACAAGGTTGGACTGGCTCAGGGGGCTCTGCTTGTTCATGGGTAGCAGCTGAACTCCAGGATTGGGCTGCTCCCTAGGAGACACCATTTGTTTTAATGGGCAATGCTTCATATTTGTGTGTGTGTGCATGTTTGTGTCCCTTTTTTTTGGTGTCACATGCACACAATGGCTTGTAAATGATTCCTCACTAGGTTTCCCTTTTGTACCACTGGCAAAGATTTTGTCCTCCACCAGTTCTTGAGGGAAAAGGCTCGCACAGCTTTTCCATAATGACCTCCTTATCTGTGCAGCCAGAGGCGGCACTGGCAATGAGGGAGATTGGGTTTTATAATTAAACTAGTGCTCCCTCTGTTGGCTGGATGTCAGGGCCCAGAAACAAGAACTTGCATAGCCAGAAATTGCATTGATTGTGGAGGGAAAAATTTAAAAATTAGTATTCTGACTCTTTGCAAAATATGATTTCTCATTTTTGAGTGTGCATGCCAAAGCTCCTTCCCCTCCCTTTGCACTCACATCAGTCACAAATAACGTAGAGAGTCTGAAGTTTACCTGGCAAAGAGAAATAATTCAGAGACAAAACTCAGCAGCTAGCTGCAGTACTGTCTTTCAAGTAACTCAACAACTGCCAAAGGATGTGGATGAATAATACATACAAATAAAGCTAAACAGGAAGAAAAAAGAAGCACCTTGTTGATGTTGTTTAAGACCTGCATATCAAAGCTGCATACTACTTTGTGAAAAATTATCTACAGTCCACTTTGTACATGTTTGCAGGTTCTCCTGTCCCAGTGGTTTCCCTCCACCATCACAGAAGAATAATGAAATTTTTACCAAATAACTAAATAACACACCCAGAAACTGATGGGAGTATTTTGGGTCCCTGTGTTTATCTCTCTCATATTGACAGAAAGGGAGTCAAGAGTGCAATGAAGTTTTGCCCTCTCTGTTCTACTATGACACAGTGACAGAGAGCCTCATTATTACCTTGTTCTGTTTACAAGGATGGGATTAGTCTTTTGAAAAAGTGCAATCAACCAGGCTTTCCACAGAATGCTGAATATCTTTACTAAATTACAAATCTTACATTTCAGAACTAATGCTGTTCTCCATTTTAAGAAAGCTGTATGCATCAGCTTTTTAATTAATTACTTACCTGGTGCTCTGTTGCAAGATAAATACATTTGTGATTGTATCATTAGCAAACAATACTATCTTGTATGCAGCCCATTGGGTTGTCAAGCACTGCTTGCGTTAGATGAGTCTCTCTCTCTGCTTCTTTGACACAGTGGAGTTTAGGATATTTTGAACTTCATAGGATGAACTGGAGGCAAGAAAAGCTAAGCAAAAATGCCAAGATATGCTTCAACTAAGCTCAGGAATTCTTTTAATCTTACCTCTTTGTAGGACATTGCCACCTGCAGAGGTGTTTCTTGGCAGGGTTCTGGCACTGGCTCTTTTCCAGAGCCTCTGACCTTCCAACAGGCTGTTGTAGCACCTCACTGGATCTTGCTGGATATGAGCTAAGTTCCCAACCAAATCCATTCTTTAAGCTTGTTCACCTAGCTAGCTCACTAAAAGGATGGCTTTTCTCTTTAGAGACTCTTAATTTTTTTCCTTACATCATATTTTTCCCCTATTTCTCTCCTACTAAAGCTATTTATCATCCCCATTTCAATCTCAGATTGTTTTATACTTGCTTCCCTTGTAAAAATAATTTTCTTTATTTGGTGATGAAGCCATACATGCTGCCAGTCCCTACCCTTCCCCACCACCTTGTTTGGTGCCAATCTTTCTCTCCATTTCCCATTTCTGTTAGCTCAAATCCTGCTGAAATAATTTCTTGCATTTCAGGTACCACAGGGAAGATCAATACCAATTAGGAGAGCGTATTGTAATAGAGATGTATTAAAATCTTTCATTCTTATAGGCCAATTTTATTCCCACTGAAGGATAAAATAAGGCAACAGTTTAGAGACAATTCCCTTTTCCTGAAAAGGGCAATATATCAGGTTAGCTGAGAGCTTAGCAGGGCATGCTGCATTTGCCTACAGTGAAACTATTATTTATTCCCATCAAACCTCTCCCTCTTAGTTCCTTTTGGATATAGAATAGCACATTAAACAAAGCTTGATTATGACCTAAATGTAGGAAATAGCTTATACGTAGCTTAAAATCCTGAAAATCATTGAGAAATTGTTTTAATGAATGCCTATGAGGGTTTTTTGTTATCTTTATTGGAAAAATCATATAATCATAGTACTGTTTTCTTACTTCTCCACAGATGCAGAAATCACATTCACTTCCTTGGGGTGCAAATCCTTGACACAGAATTTGACTCAAAATTTTGTCAGTATGGTCAGAGAAAAGAAGATACGTGGTTGCTAAGCTTTTGTGCTTGGATAAGATTTCAGAAAAGAGACAACTCTGCATCAAAATGCTCAGTCAGCTCCTGAGGAAAGGAGCTTGACAGGAAAGACATTTGTCCTGTTGTTCTTAGGGAAGGCGTCTGTGGAAGATTCCATCAAAAAAGGACAGGGAGACTTGTTTGTCTTCCACCACCAGGAGGGGCCATAGCTGCAACCAAGAACTTGTCCTTGACTCGTACCACACCCCTGCCTTCCTACATCAAAACCAAAAATGACTTAATTTTTTGCCCATGTCCTTGCCAAAACCTCAAACCCAATGAATTTGCCTGCTCTCCCACCACAAACTCTCTTTAATGGGGAGCATAAAGCACACCATGCTATATCCCTCTGCAATTAAGTGTTCCTCAGAAAGCAGAAAGGAGTCATAGCACAGAATAAGGATGGGCAATGATGTTTACTGTGAATGAAAGTGGGGGGCTGGGCTGGGGGATTGAGCTTTTCACAGCCTGATATTAAAAGGCAACTGTTTGCATCTCTGCTGCTCTCAGGAAGAGCTATTCTCTAAAGCAAATGGATTCCTGACAGTGTTTATTCTGGCAGCTGGAGTTTAAAATAATGATCTCAGACGTTAGTTAAGCATTTTACAAACAGCGAATTAAGATTTGCATTCTCAGAGAAATTACTGGAACAGGCCTAATTTCTGGTCTGCCAATCAGACAGAGGAAAAACATTAAAGGAATAAATTGCTTTCTCCTATCCTCCTGCCTGCCTTCAGACAGGCAGAGCCACCAATCAGGAGAATGTGCTTCACCCACGTGTATCCTCCAGGGCACTGGAGTTTGCTGGGCACTGTTTCCCCATCCTTTAGTGACACGCAGTACCAGTTGTAGGGGAAAGCCTGCACATGCAGCCATGTTTATACCAGCCCAGATGCCCTCTTTCCCTTGCTCCTAAACTGGAGCTGACTTCTTCCCATGGAACTTTGCTTTGGTGCCTTTGCCATCATCACTGCCCAGAGCTACATCAGACTAACAGAGCAGAGACATAATCCCTTTTTTACTAAAAATTTGCGGCCTCCCTCTTGAAAATCAGTACTTGTCCTTTGCTTTTGTTTTGCTGCCTTCTTTTATTCAGTTTAAATAGCCTGGCAGCAATTTATTCAACTCATTCTCTTTTGTCTCTTCTCAGAGCAACTCTTCCTTTTGTCTCCCCTTCCTTCTCTCCCAACACCCTACCACAATAACAGCATGTAGCTCAATCATCAAAACATGTCCATGTCACAGATCTGAAATGCTGTTCTCCAAAATACTGCTGCTGGATTTCAACTGAAAGTGTACAGTGGGCAAGGAAAGAGCCCGGACTGCAGGGTCAGAAGGCTTGAAAGACTCATCACATTTTTGTTCCCGTTATAAAGCTAATACCCTGGGAGGGGAGGCTGGGGGGAGTGCTGGGATGAGGGCAAAAGTTGATGAAGTCTGAGCTGTAGAAAAGTTCAGCGTGACTGGTGCTAGACCAGTCCATCTGGTGGTTCAGCTTCTTTATGGCTTGCTGTGAGAGGATGGCGCGGCTCTATTCACGCATGAGAAAAAGCAGAAGACAGAGAGTTGCTGCTGTGATCTGAAACGTGGTGCTGTCTGACTGTCTGACTGCCACCCCAACCTGGCAGGGCTGAAGGCAGAGAGCAGCGGGAGAGGGGCAGAAAAATCTGAGTGGGAGTGAGAGATCGATGTACTTTTCTTTGCTGACACACAAGATTGCCAATTGCCAGTGTTAGCTGGACAACTGTTTTTCCCCTGCAAATGACTATTAACAGTTGGTGAGAATTCTCAAATAAAATGAATATAAATGTTTATTCATGCTTCAGCTGTGCTTGGCAACTCCGTGTCTTCTGATTTCTTGTCAGGATTCCTTTGCACAGGCTCTCTTTTGCCCCTTGCAGAGACAGGGGCACAGGGTGTGATTGCCATGCTCTCAGGACCACCGATCACCTTTCCCTGCTTAACCCAAGACCTCACCACCATACAAGACTTGCAGGCTCTTTGATTTGCCATGCAATTCTCCACAAATGCACAATAATCAAGATATCCAATGGGACTTGCAGAGGTTTCTAACCACACTGCTCTGACACATAAAGATTGCACAAGGAATATGTAAAGTAACCCAACTTCTTCCTGATGTTCTCTGATTCAGTTTCCTTATCAATTTAAAGCATCAGGCACTTTTTAAACATCCTGGAGGTATCTTCTCCTCTGCCCTTGGAGCTCCTTCTGTGTCCTTCTCTTCTTGGGCTGTGAAATAAACCTGTCCTTCATAGAATCATAGAATGGTTTGGGTTAGGAGGGATATTAAAGATCATCTGATCCCAACCCCCCTGCAGTGGGCAGGAACATCTTCCTCTAGAGCAGGTTGCACAAAGGCCCATCCAACCTGGCCTTGAACACTTCCAGGGATGGGCTACCTACAACTTTTCTGGGAAACTGTTCCAGTGTCACACCACATTCATGGCTCCACATTGTGCTCCTTTGCTCCTAGGAAGACTCGTTCAAATCCCCCACCATGTTATGAGGCTGTAAGCAGAGTGGCTTTTTTAATGTGGTTGCCATTCTATCAAGAATGCTTAATTTCAAAAGTAAATTACCAATGTGTAACCTTTCTCTACAGGCAGCCCTCTTCTTTGCTTCTGAAATTTTCCTGGACTGAACATGAAAATACACTGGAGAAGGTAAACAAGGTTCAGACTAGAAGTGTGTGTTTCATGATGGCTGTATATAAGGCTATATATATGGTACAGAGTAAGTGATTATATAGGATTTTGTTAAAAAATTAAATAGGAAAAAAATAAACCCAGAAAAACCAAATAATATGAAATATGTTTCATCACTTTTCAGTAGAAAAGATTTATAAAAAATTTCCCAACTACCCCTTTTAGTGATTTCTGTTGTTGATTGGGATTTGTTTTAATTTCTTTTAAATCACAGGATAGTCCTTAATTCTTGGAAGAAACACCTTAATTTCTTGGCAAGAATTTTTTTCTTGCTGTTAAAAGTGTCTGACACTGACAGTCCCGTTCAGTGAGTAATAAGATTAAAATAATTGTGGTGGGGTTGAAGATATTGTCTGGTTGCATATCTCAGTTTTCTTTCTAAATGCTTACGCTGCTATCCAAGAGCACAGATGAAATGAGTGGAAATAACCATCACTTCAGAGACAATAACTTTGGACTTTATACATAACTTCTAAATGCTGTTCATTCATCAGTGACCTCCAGGAGTTTGTGTTTTCAAACTATAGAGGGATGGTAGGCTATCAAGGGAAGTAACAAAAAGTGGTGGGTATAATACATTACAGAAACTGAAAGAAATTGTGAGCAAGAGAAGAAGAGAGAGAAATGCAGCTAGAATCCTTGCCCAGTTTTGCACTGATTGTGTGAAAGACCAAGGGGCCCTTTGGATGCTGCCTTTGAGGGGAAGAAACAATCAGCAACTGCCTTGTAGCTATCTGAAGAATCGACCAGGACAGGACAAAGGGTGTCATCCTGCATCATGTAAGGAAGGATTTGTGTGTGACAAGGCCACTGAGAAGAGGGACAGAGGGAAAAAAACCACATCTAAATCTCTTACAGACTGTACAAGCTCTGTGGTGATAGGCAGGGATGGATGAGTACCTTCAAATCTCCTGTAAATCAGAAATTAAGGAATCCACAGAGATGAGCCTGTTTCCATTATAGTTCTGTGTACACAGAGGTTTTGCAAGCTCAGTGGCAAGGTGCAAATCAAGAGAAAGAAAGAGGCTTCTGATGTGAATCTTGTCTCCCCATTCCCATCCTTTATGCAGTTTGAACTAGCTTTCTCAGGGGGCAATTGCAATCAGCAGAAGAATGGTGCACTCTCTTCCATTCCATACTTCTAAAATAGCACATGGTGGATTAAAACTCTGAAACTTTGCTATGAGTAAATATTCTCCAAAACCTAAGATCCAAGAGAGGACTGAAACATATTTTTCTTTTCCTATTTTTGCGGCAGTTTTCAAAATATGATATAAATAAATTTGACTTCATAATCTCATAAGTATGACTTCATGAAGAAATAATAAATTTTACATTTTTAGAAGCTGCTGAAATATTTAATTGCTGTAGCAAGATTCATGGTGTCTATTAGATGGGGAGTAAGGGGAAAATGTTTTTCTTCTTCTTCTGTGTTCTACAGAGAACTCAAACCATTTTCCACAGTCATTTTTCAGGTAGCTCATCTTATTTTCTCTGCCCACATTGGGGATTGAACACTGAGTTCAGCCTGGAGAAGGTACAGACAATTGCCAGGGACCAAATATTGTTGGCTTCACATCTATGATTTCTCAGAACCACATGAGAGAGAGAGTATGAAGTGCTATATCTAAAGCTGAAAAAGTGTGACTTGGGGGGTTTATTTTTAAAAACCAGACATTGAAAAGAAAGCAAGGGGTAAAATTTGCAGGATAGGAACAGAGGAGCAATGGGTATAGGGACAGGATGTAGAAGGTGAAAAGTTGCAGATAAGTCAGTCAATCTCCTCCCAAGTTTTCCACATTCCATGGCATTTTTTTGTTCATTAGCTGAACTAAAACCCCAAACCCCAGATGTGAACATCCTTGGGATTGCTTTGCTCCACAGACACTGCTGTAACTCCTGTTTCAAGAGCCATGCTTGAACCCATATTAAATGAGTTAGCTTGGGTGACACTCTTTAACTGGGACAGCACAAGCGGCAGAGACAGCAAAGTGGCACAGACAGCCAAGCATTTGCACAGATTCTTAGGCAGCATTTGCAGCTCATGCAAAGCCCTGTGTTGCCATGAGTGCCCTTCCAGTAGCTTCAAGCTACTTCTCATGAGCCTCAGTGGGGGCAGCAGGAGGTCCACCCTCAGGCCCAGCCCTGACACCAGGGCAGAGCAGCATTTGCCTTCTCTATTCTGAGCACAGTTGCACAGGTCTGCAATGCAAACTGTAATGCTCTAGACCTCTTGTCCTCATCAGCCATGGCTGATGAGTTAAGATATTTTATCCCTTGCCAATATGAAGAGACTGCAGCTGTCTCTGAGTTACTCTGCTGCAGCCTTCAAACAAAGCCACGGGATTCTTAAGTGATGGGCATGGAGGAGGAAAAGACTTGCCCCAATGAAATAAATGAAAGAAAACCCATTGATTAGATGAAAACTGACACAATGGAAAGCCCTACATGATGGACTGTTTCCCTACTGTGTTCATATCTACATAAAATGGCACAAACACCCACAGATCTATTTGCTATTGTATGATGTTCTATTAACTACAGTTATATATATATCTAGATATATCTATATATATGTATACACACAGAGGGAGAAAGAGAGAGAGAGAGAGAGAAAGAAAGAAAGAAAGAAAGAAAGAAAGAAAGAAAGAAAGAAAGAAAGAAAGAAAGAAAGAAA
>JAYDZK010000056.1:44556652-44571301 GCA_034509185.1 Euphonia xanthogaster | reverse complement strand
TCCTCCACAGGGTTTGTTACACTAGGCTGGTGAAATGCATCAAGAAGTACACTGTGGTCTGACTGTGGAAAGAAAGACATTTTCCCCGTGCAAATAATTATAGAACTAATTCTAGGGTCTTTTGTCAGCTGTCTTGCCTCTCCCTTAAATGCTCTTGGATGGTTGTAGAGCCATAAAATGGGTTCAAAATAATACTTGAAATTAATACAGTTTGATTTAGGTGACCATTTATTTTATAGCCCTAGTTAAAATGTCAGGGAGATTTAACAGAAGATAAACTTTGCATTTGCTAGAATAATTCTAGCAGCTCAAATCTGTGTTTTGAGGGCCTAGTGTTAGCAGTATTTTCCATTTTCCTTGACAAATGGACTGTAAGTTAGCCATCAGTTAATTATTGACAGATAGAGGTGATATATCAGATAATATCTGGTAGAAGAGAATTACAGGAATTAGCAGAAAAGACTAAAAATACTAGAATCACAGGAATGATGCAGAAAATAATTCTTATGCTGTTCATGTCCCTACCAATATGGAGCCGTTTTGTATTCTATAGATCTATACAGTTCATTTTACATGACCTGAAAAATTCTGCTTTCATTGTTTCTCCTGGAGTCTATTCATTAACAGGAGCCTTTTTCTAATACGCAGTTAAACGTTCATTACCTTATTATGCCTCACAATGAACTGAGCTCAGTGCTTTCAGCATATAGTCATAATTTTTACCTATCAGCTGGAAGTGTACTCTATGAAAACGTCAGAATTATCATACAGCTACTGCCTGATAAAACACTGCTCAAATCCTGTAATGTTTTCAAATCTTGAGCTATTAATAATTTAACATAATTAATTCAAAACACTTCACTCAATGTGAACCAGAGAGAGACGATGGGGAAATGATGCATATTCCATCTTTCAAGGGTGGAATTAAATATGGGGAACAAGGAAAAGATAAAGAGCTGCCAACACTTACTTGGAGTGTAATTCGCCTGTTTTGAACTTAATATAAATTTCACGTTTCTAAGACTTTCAACTAACTTCACAGGCATAAATGATAAAACCCTTTCCCCTATCACAAGCAAACAATTTAACATGGTTAGAGCTGTTTGTCAGGCATAAGAAGAAAAGAAACAAATTAACAAATGGGTGAGATTTCTCTACAAAGGGCAGTAACAATTAAGCAAACGAACAGTCTTGTAGAAAATCCTTTAAAATGCAATACACGGAGATTCCTTCCTCATTTTGTTAAAGCTTATCAACAAAGAGTATTGTATTGCTAACACTTTTGCTTGATTAAACCTTCTTTAAAAGCACTTTTGCTGTTGCTCTTTTCATGGTAGTTTTTTTTCACATTGCTCTTTTCACGGTAGGTTGTTTTTTAAAATTTTATTTATTTAAATCAAGGCTGGACCCAACCTTTGTTTTCCTGGCTGGAAATTCTTGCTGTTAGAAAGAACTGCAGGTGCTAAATTATGGCACAATACATCGCAGCTGCAGAAGTGCACCTGGAAAAAATTAGACTAGTAATGAAAATTTCACCTGAGAAGTGCCAAATTGGAAGTCTCAGAGATTGAATGCTTCCATTAAGCCACCACTCAGGAACAAAGCAAGTAATAAATATTGAAACTTCCTTCTTTACTTTGACCATGAAGACTTATTTCAGATGTATTTTCCTCTCTATTTGGGGAAAGAAGGGAAGAACTCAGAGAGAGCTTGTTCATCTCTCATCTCCATTAAATCCCTAGCCAACCTCTACTGCCAATAGAAGTACCAATTAGTACTAATTGTAGTAGACACTAATAGTGTAGACACCTGTCACTACCTATTGAACTGGGTCTGTCAGTAAATTCACAAAGGCCACCAAAAAAACATCTGGAATAGTAATGATCATCATTTTGGTACTGACCCAGTCTGAAATTAAACTGTTGATTCCGAGGTAAAAAGCTCAGCAATGCTTTTTGAAGGTGCCATAATCTAGTGAAAGTAATGCACATGCACACGCACACACACACGCACACACAAACACGCACACACACACACACACACACATATATATAT
Organism: Euphonia xanthogaster; assembly: GCA_034509185.1. NCBI lineage: Eukaryota > Metazoa > Chordata > Aves > Passeriformes > Fringillidae > Euphonia > Euphonia xanthogaster. Next base: position 44,569,246 of record JAYDZK010000056.1, on the reverse strand, counting down.
ATATATATATATATATATAGGTTTTTATTACAGAAACACACAAAAAATGATACAGAACTTGTTACCATAGCAACAGTGCTTTCTGCACTGCACGGACCAATGATCCTCACTATTTTGGAGCATTACAATGGATTCATGCTTTATAAAAAGCCGCCCCCTCTCCGGACAATGGCAGGACCTGTGTGGGTAGAATGATGAACCCCAGCCTGCCCCAATCCCTTCCTCAGCTGACATGTACATCACTCATGCCCACACAGGGCAATGTTCAGGTTCTCCTGTTTCATGTGTAATAATGTGGTAATTCTGTATGTAATATGTCACACCTCGATGAAAGGCGGCCACCTTTCATTTTGACAAAAAGCATGTGGAGCCTGTCAGCCTCAGCACAACAAGGGCAGCTCGAGGGCCAAGCCTGAGCCTCGTTTCCAGGCCACCTCCTGATTATCTGATGTAAGTCATTCCTGTAAATGCTCCCTTCCCTCGAAGTGGTTGTGGGAAGGACAAAAACTCCCATGATGTGATTCTAAACCAGCCAGACACGGGACACGTGCTGCTTGGCCTGGGGATGGGAGCCAGCACCTGTTGGTCTTGGGGGAATTTCTAATTCCCACAGTTATTCTGGAAGCACTCCAGGCACATACTGCAAACACCACAAGCGATAACAAGCCCATAAAACACTGAATGTTAGAGATTACATGTAAGCATGATAGAGAAAAATTAAATCCATTAAAAATCCCTGCCAAGCCATGATTACCTATTATTACTTTTTTAATTCATTGTAATATACACTGTGCATAAGAGAAAAGCTAACAAACATAAATAAGAGGGATGCTAACCAACACATTAATTTTCATTTTAACTTAGGCTTCTTGCCTGAAATAAATGGAAGTGGTAATCCATGCAGATGAGTAAGATGTGTTCTAAAATCTTCTGGATGATGGAGCCCTGCAGAAATACCAACAGGATGCCATTTGTGAGCGGCTTCTCTCTGGCAACGGAGAGAACCACCTGCAGTATTCAGAGCAGGTCATTTTTCCTCCATGTAGAACAGCTGGACAGCCATGGATTCTCAAGCAGTTTCTTTGCATCAAAGTAAAGAGGGGGATTGGGAGTTCAGAGGATTCCTGCAAGCTGTGTTCTGCTTGAAGTTGAGCATCAAAGAAATCCACAGGAATATATATGGAGAAGTCTTTGGGAAAGCCTTTTCCCAAAGACAGACATGTTTCATTTTTCAGTTCACAGAGAACCTTTTTGAATTTCTGCAGATTGGGAAATCCACCATGAAGTTTCTGTCTATATCCCAAACTCTCATAAGGTTGCATCTCAGGGCCAGCAACATGTATTGTCTCCAGCAGTGCCTGATGGGCCCAGCTATGCTCATAAGGATGCTCACTTCTCTTCATCTCTCTGTTGGAGGAAACACAGGAAAGGTTCTCATTAATCACTAACTCTCCAGACAGGAATTGTATCTGGAGTTCCTCTGCTCACCAGAGCGTTGTGCAGACAAGCCTGAAAAGGTGCAAGGTGCTGGTTTTCTCCTTGCCTTTCAGTACAGCATTTCACATTCCCCAGGCAGGAAGTGATAGCTTTACCAGTGCAACCTGCCTATAAGCTCTGAGAGAAATTATTGCTGCATGTGGCTAAATTTCCTCTTAGGGGCCTGAGTGTACACCCTGAAAAGACCTGTCTGTGAGAGAAGCTTCCTGGCAAAGACGACCCTCTTCTTTTTTAAGAATTAATTAAATTGGTCACCAAGGGATGGTAAAAGAGCTCAGCACAGAACTTCAAAACAGAAGCTGCAATCAAACTATGGAAATCACTTCACCCATATTTGCTTCAGCAGGTGGGTAAGTGCAATCTGCTCTTGGAGGGAGACAGCACAAGAAAAGCTCCAAAGAAGGAGATGAAGTTGTTTCTCCAGCTCCTGAAGAGCATTCTTCCTCATCTCGTGTTCCAGGCCAGTATTTTGACTGACACAGAAGAGGGTACATTGCAACCCTTGCCTTTCCCTCACTGCCCTTCAGCAATAAGGATTTGGACAAGTTAAGAATCAAGCAGACACAGGCAAAAAAGTACAGGGTGTCTTTCTTCACTTGTTGAAAGAGGGGAAAGCCAATCTTTGTCACAAGGGGTAAAAGAAATCTCATTTTTGAGAGCACACTGTGCACTGTCTGTTAGACTCCTTATTTATTTGACTGCTTAATTCAGTACATGACTTCAGTCATGTAGTCAGATGTCTGGTGCTCATTTTCAGCCAGTTGACAAACTGCCTGAAAGTTTGAGTCTTTTGATCAAACACTTAATGAAATAATCACTGTCTGAATCATGCTGACAGATCCAGGTTGGGTTCTCCTTCAGCTGATTTTTCTGTAGATTAGAAAGTTGCCTCGTGCTGATAGTAGCTTAAATGTCTCTTTGATCAGGCAGTTTGGCGCTATTGGCACTGTTTGCTATGCTGAAGGTACCTTGTGCACCTCTGCCTGAACGGCCTCCTGCTGCCTCCACTCTGCCTGAAAACCATGACCAGCTCACTCCTCCTCCCTTCTCCAGGGCCACCACCTCCCTCCTCCCTGTGCTCAGCAGATTGTATTCAATGGACTTGTATTCATTTGCCTTTCTTCATCTTGCTCCAGTACTGTGCCCTCAAGGAAGCCCTGCACCCTGTCCAGCCTCACCCTTGGTCCTCACCCATGAGTATCTGCACTGGAGATGCTTTTTGGGGGATTCCCTAGTGCCATGACCACCCACAGCCTTTTTTTACTAGTTAGGCTGCATTTTTCAAATTGTTTCCACCATCTAATTTTCACCGCACCCACGTCAAGATGAGAGCCACCTACACCATGTGGGCCAAGCTGGGTGCTGTGTTATTCCATCATGGACATTTACAACACTAGATTGTGTTGATTACTACAGAAATTATGATATCCTTGGTGCTGGGGCTTCTAGCTTAGTAGCAAACGTGTAGCAATTACAGCACTAATAAAAATACAGTGACCTTTATTAGAAAAATAGTTTCTCTGTTCTTTATTTTTACAAGTCTCTGTGATCAACTGGAAACCTTAAAATAAAGCTTGCAGCACCCATAATACAGTTTGATTTCATTTCCATGAATGAAATTTCCATTCCATTTCCAATGCTTGTAGATGCATACATTCAAGGTTTGCTCACTCTGAGCAAATATTTCTGCAATATTCACTATCTGCTTCAGCTGAGGAGGTTAAAGCAACTCTGGGAAATGATCCTGGTCTCTAAGAATAATCCCGAGTGATCTTGGCCAAGCATAATCAGAGAAGAAACCTCATCTAGGCCATAAAACTATCTAGACTGGATTATTGGTGTTTCCCATTAAAAAAAGGGTTTTTTTTTTAAATATAATTTTGGAAGACCACCTTTCAGGTCCTTCAGCAGATTTTGACTCATAAATAGATATGAAAAGAGCATGAAAAGCACTTAAAAATGTTTAACAAATTTTTCAAGATGTATATTACATTTTTCAGAATCTGTATGATCTCCCTCATTTTGTAGCTAATCCACTGCAATCCATCAACTAAACACATGGACTTTTAAAATAACTTTCATGAACTGGAAAATCAAAATGCTAGTAATCAAAACCTGACCATCCCTATGTTGCACTTTACACTATAGCACTTTGCTAGAATCTGCTCTACTCGTGCATGTGCACTTTGGTAAATTGAAAAGAATGCCCTTCTGAGAATTTTTCTCTTTTGAGAGAAAATTCCTATTTTAGTGCAGGCTAAAACAATGCAGCTTCCTCAGAGAGTTTATGATGACCTTGTCGGGATTGGGACAGATCATTTTTGGATGTCTAGTTATTCAAATCTTCTGTCTAGGCTACTTAAACATTTCGGGTTTTCTTTTTTTTTTTTTTTTTTTTGACAGACTTTGAAAACACAGCTTATAGAAGAATACAAATTAAAAAAAAAAATACATGGAGCAAGTTGTTGTATCTTGACTACTCAGAGATTGAAATGATCGTGACTTGTGAGCCCCACAGCAAACACCCTTATGGCATTTTCTAGTCCTTTGTATTGTTGGTAGGATATACTTCTCCATTCACTAGAGCCTGTCAGTTGTCATAATAGCATTTATCAAACTCCATAAAAATGCATTCTTTGTGTACTTGAACTATTTATGTCACAACTCAGTCAAATTCTTAGCTTTATTTACTCAAGGAAGCTACAATTATTACAGTAAATTTTAGTGCCAAAAATATAAACTCTAATGTTCCTAAAGATTCATGCTTGGACTGAGCATTTTCAGTACTTTCTTTCGCTTTAAAAAAATTATTTATTTATTTTTGCATTGATTGATGTGTGATACTGCCCACAGAGCTCATTTCTGGTGATTGCAAATGTAGAGTTCGAGGTTTTGTTGAGGCTGTGTGGCAAGCAAGGCTCTCCGTATTGAAAGGTGCAGAATAGCTATGAGCTCCCTTTTATCATGCCAATTAACGTTTGACTTGTTTGTCTGCCATGTGATGAATTAAAAATGCATGATTTAGATGCTGGAGAGCTAGCCATTTTCTAGATATAATCCCCTGGATGCTGCCATTCTTCCAGTTGATCTTTTTGCCCTCCGTGGGTTGGCAAGTACCATATATAGCCCACTGCTCAGATCTTTCCCTAACAGATGGCTCTCTTTACTAGTTGGGACTCAATCTGGTGATTCCCTTTAATATGCTTTAGACTAAAGAATACCCAGGGACAGAGAGCTGATTCACCCCCCTAAATCAAAAACATTTAAGAAGATAAAGTTAACCAGACATGCTTTCTGGACTATGCGCTGTTCTATATATGCCATAAATCGGAATTTTTGTCAACATCAATTAAAATGTAGTTTCCCCAGTAATAAACATTACATAGAGAAACAAATCAGCTTTCATTTTTTTCCGTCATAAATGGAAGAAGAGCATTTCATGTTATTTTGTGGATGATCTCTGTGGACCAAACTGAGCACAATTACATATTTGATTTTAATTAAAACTCAGGATACCCTTCGAGTTTTGTTAGGAAGATGTCCTGGGTATGATTAGCTGAGACCTGTGCTGAGAAGTTAATTTGACACACAACATATTTTTCATGAGGTAACTGTCGCAGGAAGTTGTTTGTAATAGCTATCTTTCCCAGGCCTGTGGGGGCAACAAAAAGTAATGGCTTATCCTGAAGCAGCAACTTCTCTAGTATGCAGCACATCTGCATAACAGTCCCAGTGGTGCTCACAGTAATGTCATTAAGCTGAGAGAAAAAAAGAAAGAACCAAAAGATTCAGATACTGATAAAGGTGTTTCATTACCCACTGTATGCAGAACAACAGCAGAACTCAGTCATAAAATAGTTTCAGGTCACAACAAAATCAAAACCCACAGAAAATACCTGGGAATGACAAAGGAGTTACAGTTTATGAGCATCGGGCTGGGCGGAATTGCCAAGTTGGAGAGTTAAGCACAAAAGAGCACTGAGAAATCCTGTTTGGTGTGAGGGAGGGAAGCTATTATACACAAAGCTGGTAATGAGAATGCAGTGTCGTTAACTGTTTTCTTCTACAATATTTGACACCAGGATGGCTTAATGCTATGTTGTTTTCTCTTCAAGCTACAGTTTTCCTTTGCAAGAGTGTGAGAGCAGAATTCTAATGTAGGCATACACTGGGAAAAAAGGGCCTCACTGCTTTGCCTTGTCTTTTTCAATCTCTTACACTTTAACTGGAAGGTCATTTCATTTATTACACACAGAAAAGGGCAGGAGCCAGGCTTAAAACTTGCTGTGTACTCGTATATCAAACTGGCACTTATTTTGTTCTCCTCTATCTGGCTTAGCTTCCTGCCCTCATCACTGCTCTAGGTGCATGGTCTGGCTAGAGAGAGGTGAAAATAACAAAAGTAACCTCACTGCATGCACTCTTCCTTCACACCCTTCCAAAGGAGTTACCTGAACTTGGGGTATGAGTGGCAGAATTGTTTGGTTGTTCCACAGGGCATCTTCTAACCTCAGCAGCTATTCCTCTGCATGAGAAAGCTACAAAGAAAGAGTGCTCCATGCAGAAGGTTCACAAAGCAATTTCATCTATTCACAGCTGGCTTATTAAGGGAATCTAGCAAATGACACTATCATTGAAGCATTATGTTTCCTGCCCTTTTCCTTTTGAACATAGCTTTGAAAATGTAACCAATATAAGGTGATAGAAACCAATTGCTGGGGTTGATAGGTTGTAACTTATATTTCTTGAAAACTGGAAGTTATTCTGTCCCCTCTACCAGGGTCCAAATTGTGCTTTGAGCAACAAGAGCTGCGAGAATATTTTCCATGCCAGTCCAGGGCTAAATGTAGTGCCATGTCTGCATTGCCTTCCCCAGTTTGTGGGCTGCCAGCTTTCCTCCCAGCTCAACCTGGCCACAGCACAACTACCACACTGCTGAGTAGCCAGTGGAATATACTGGAGCAGGTTCTGGTAAAGTAGGGTCAAGGTGTGGAAGTGCAGAAAAAAAAAGTGAAGAAAAAACCCCTCTAAAGTAATGGTCTGTGTTTTTCATACAAACTCTCTCTTTGGCTGAAGTCAAACCACACAGGGCTTATCCCTCATTCTCCTGGATTATTACTGATGATGCATTAGCTCCAGAGTGGAGCAACATTTTGCTAGGCAGGACACAGACATACAGATAGAGATAACTCACCTCCTGCAAGAGCCTGAGCTATGAACAGAAAAAGCAGCTAAAAGTTTGGAGGGAAAGGAAGAAATGTGGTACTGTGTCCCAGGGTTAAAAGAGAAATTTTGGAGCAAAATAGTTAACAGCATCCCTAGCTGGCTGTGAAAGGGTCCCTTCCAGGAGGATACTGTGGTGAGCAGCACAGGTGGGTAAGACACATTACATACTCTGCTGAGGACGTCTGTAACATTTATAGAGAATCATGACCAAATATACAAAATGCATCAGTGCATAGGAAGTTAACATCCCTTTCATTTCAACAAGAAGACTTGAAACCTTTTAAAGCTACAGACTGAAGAGGAAGCAGTTGGCCAGTATTCCTGCAGTAGAATATGGCCTCCCCTCTGGGATTCCTACCCATTTTTATTAAAAAAAAGCATTAGTTGTAATTGGAGCATGTCCTGAAGTACTGGCTCTCTAGTCGGTCCTTTTCCTGACCAGAAGATGTCTCTGGGCCTGGATGTACCTTACTGATGGGCTGGAATTAGATGTTCTTGCAGATGGACACCCATTTTCAGTAGTGCCTCACCCCTGCACAAATCACATACTAGGAGACCTTGTTGTGCTGCAATAGAAAGGGGGAGGGAGAATAAAAAACTATTGAATTATCACAGAAAGTTTGTGGCTCCAGAGATGTGCTCTGTACTCATGTGAGGATACACAAGTAAGCTGTAAATTGCACACAGTTTGGCTTGTACAATATTGCCAGCTGTCTTACAGATTGGTTTCACTCCAGTCCAAACTCTCAGCCTAAAAGGTTAAATATATAATACTCCATATTGTCAGTAATCCATTTTTCCTGCTTTCAGCAGTAGGAAGAAGGTGAACATACAGCTAATTAAAATACATTTGTTGAAAAGGTCATGCAGAGCCACAGTTCAGCTGAATAGAAGGATTATGATCCTATTCACCCAGTCTGGTGACAAACACACCAAAGACAGAGCCTAAGATACAATTAATCTGTTTTGCTGTCGCAGAATGGAAAATGGTTCAAACTTAAGCATGTTCTGGTCCTGAAAAAATCCCAATCCTTAGTGTTGCCCACATGCTCTGGTACAGTAGTATCAGGCTATGACCATGCTTTCCACAAGAGATTTAAGGAGTCAGTTGCTCCAAGCCTATTCAAATGCAGTTAGAGCATCTCATTCCTGTTGCTGTAAAAATACCAGTTCACTTGGCAGAAGTAATTCACAGAGCACAGCTCAGCCACATATTAGTGGCTACTACCTCCTGGCAAATAATGAAGTAATTAAAATCCATTCTCAGTTTGAAACCACTGATCTTCCCCTTCATCCTGGAAGAAAACTTACAACAAACAAAGTTATGAGTGCCTACAACTTCTGTGGAGTCTGATCTCAGTTCGGGAGTCAGATATTTTACTTTATACTTTATTTTACTTTATCAAACAGGAACTGTTTTATGTTTAGGTTTCAACAGCCACCAGAGGAATCTAAAGGTATCTCCTCTGCATGAATACATAAAAAAAGTTGTGAACATAGCATTTTTCATGCTACTCACTGTTCTGAGTCAGACACCTCCATGAAGCCATAGACCGGAGAAGATTCTTATGCCAAGGATAGTTGAACATTAAAGAGAAAAAGATTACATTCATCAGCCTCTCACATTACCCAGAAGAGGTTTGAAAAGCCACATATATGTGCTGCTTGTGATCATTATTCACCCTGGGGCTTTTTGTTGCCAGTTCCTGATCCAAGTCAAACTGTACCACAGGGACTCATGCAGAAACGGAAGGAGCTCAGTGGTTCGCCCAGCCTCTACACATGTGTGACCAATGAGGGGATGCTCCGGGACTGTACGACCCGTGCATTCCTGAACAGTCATCACGTACCAGGGAAAAGATGCACTTGCCATTCGTACTGGAGTGAATCCAGTACACCAGCAGAAACAGTGACAAAGTGAAAACATGGTATCTACTTGGTTATGCTCAGAGGTAAACAAACAGGCAGACAGCAAACAGTTAACGACGGGTAGTGTGATTGCTGAAAATGAAAGCCAGCCCAAGACAAAATCTATTTATAGATCTTCAGGTTGAAGGAGGTTTAAATTTCTTATAAAATGACAAAACTGACAGAATTATGGAGTTTAATTCATGAAAATACAGATAGTCGGTGACCAGGATTAAAAGTCAGGTTTAAAATATAACAGACCAAAAGCTAGATGTGACAGTGCTGAACTCTTAACTACCTTCTCGTTCTGAGATTCAAGATTTCTTATGCAACCTAAAAGGTTGCTGGTACAGGTGATCTTTTTCATCATTGTGCAGAGCAACAAAACACGTAAACTTTTGCCCAGCTATCCCAGAAATTTGAAGCAGCCTTGAGAACGAGGGTAAATTAGCATGAGCCACAGTGCTTCTGCTCGGCAGTGGTTAAACAGCAGATCCATTTCCAACACGGCATGGCAGAGACTCAGATGGCCGTGAAGCGCCCTGCGCGGCTGCACCCTACTGGCATGACACACAGTGCCATTCCCCAGCTGACAGGGCATCCAGCCTGCTCTCCAGCAGCACCACAGAACCCTGTGTCACACACACATTCTCCTATGCAAAACGGGCTCACAAATAGCCAGCCTGCTGGGCAGGAAGCTGCCTGGAGCTAATTCACACATGCAGCTAATGACAACAATAAGTCTTAAGTCCTGTCCCTCGGGCAGAAGTTGCCACCCGAACTGTCCCGTGAAGATTGGCATCTGTACTTTCTTTCTTCCCAAGTCCTAAGCAGGATCTCAATTCCTCTGCTGAGGTGATCCTTATTACTTATTGTCCTCCGTACTCTTCACACAAAGACAAAACCAGGAAGCATTAGGCTTGCATGGAAAGGGATGTTAAGCAGCTCCTGTGTTTAAAGTGTGAAACTATATAAAAATAATGCAAGATACGTGTGGGAATCAGGAAGATGGGGTTGACGAAACATATTTGATTATATTATAAATCTCATAATTAAGGGGAAAATGTTCAGCTGTGAGAAGAGAGGCCTGGGTTTCAGTATGGTTTAATCTACCAGCCCAGAACAAGAATTAAAGTGAGGTGTTATCCCATGTGAGCCTCTGAACCAGTACAGACTGTAGCTTTAAGCCCAGTCTATTACACCGTCTCTGAACTTGTTCAGGGCACATTGGCACAAGCCCAGAGGTACCTTTGTCCTTGCCCCAAAGCAATCCTGACCTGAAAGTCAGAGGATTTCAGAGGGCCCTTCAGGCAAAGCAGAATTGAGCAGTGATCAGTCGACCACTAGGTAGATGAACACAGAAGCCACAAGAAAAGATTTTGTGCTAAGAGAAGAAGGAGGCAGCAGGAAATCTCAGAGCTGTTCTGAAGCAGGACACAGCTGGACTGGCCCCCCCATGGAGCCCAGTCTGGCTGCCCATGGCCTCTGAAGGCTGGTCAGGCTGGCCTGTAGATGATTTCTCAGAGGGAAATTTTCCTCTGGGTTTGATCTCAGGTGGAGATCGGTTGCTCTTCTCTTTCAAAACAGAGGGAAGCTGACAGGGAACAAACTGAGTCTTTAGGCATTTTTAGAGTCATAAGAATAAAATTATTAACTAAACTAAAATAGAGTAAAAGGAGAAATTCTATGAGCAATGTTACAAAAATCTCTTTTATTTTTTGGATTATCTGTCCGACAGAATATGAGTTCTGACTTGAGATTTCTGAGACCACAGCTGGGATTTGTGATTCTCTTCTCTCTCATAGAGACTTCAGTGTCTAAGAAGGATTAAGCTCATGCTGCAGGCTTTATCACAGTGGGCACCCTAATTACAGTCTTACTCCTCTACACAGCTGTTTATTTTCATCAAACTTGTGGAATTTAATGTATTTAAGACTTTCTTTCCACTTTGAAATATGGTTGAAACGAAATAATAAGTTCAAAATGTACTCAAAGAGAATCTGTAGGTAAAACAAATGTATTCTAGATGATATTAGTCATACTTTCCTAAGAAACGAGGTAAAAATCTGCAGTACCAGTGAAACTAAGGTACTTTCAAAGGTAAGGTGTAGGGAAGGGGAGCCTTCAAAGGTATCTTTTGGAACCAGATGCTCAAGTCTGATTAAGTCCCACCAGAAGATCTATATCTGGGAGATTTTTCTTCATTACAAAACAAAACTAACAAGCACTCCAGAGGACAGGACTCATTTGTTTTCTTACCCTGTTAAATAGATATCCTCTTCTTTCGACCCACATGACCCTGCATAATGTTAGCTGTACTAATTGTAAACAAAAGTCACACTGTCAGAATAAAAGGGAGATGAATTAGCAGCAATAGAGTTCATTAAGGCTTGTTAATCTTTAAGAGGATAGGTGCATTATAACGGGAAGAAAGGCTAGGAGCTATGTGGATAAAATTTTTCAGGGGAATACATTTCACTTCAAATGACAAAATATAATTAAAAGTGAGCTGTTAAATCACCTGTCAAAAGCCCAGTTGCAGCTGTCTTTCTTTGCTCTTTGCATTTTAAATACAATGACGTTCTTTAGCCAGCTTTCCCAGCCTGTCTGACCTACTGTGCTCTGCTCCAGTTTTAGCTGCAGCCTCCATCAGGCTAGTTCTTACTGCTCCAAGGGAGACTGTACCCCTTGTGTATTTTCCACTATTTTCCTCCTTAGTTTCCTACCCCATGTACTTTGCTACCAGGCCATCCTTGCAACAACATCTGCTGCAGCTTTTCTTTTACTCACTGACCTCTACTTTCCTTCCATAGCAAACCTGATACTCTTTCTAACAGCCAGCCACACCATCAATCTTTGCAAGTGATCCTCTCCTGTCTGTAAACCAAATATCCAGGGGTCTACAGCCTTCTGCTTTGGTCCCTGAGAGATCCCTCTATGTCAGATGTCACAGACTACCTTCCTGGACTCTATTTTAACTCTTTGCCCCGCAGTCCCTACCTCCTTCCCGGCAACTTTGCAGTCATAGTATTTAGTATTTTATCAACTATCAGTTCTTCTTCATCTTCCCACTAGAGATGCATGAACTTCTACTAGCGGTGCTTTTGTGGTTTGAATATCTTCTCTCTTCCATTGGGCACAGTAGTCTCATGGTTGTCTCAACTTCTGCAGTGCCAGGCTTGTCCATCAGCCCATATGGAAGGAAACCTGGGAAGTGTAAGCTTAAAGTTGCAACATCTGCACCCACAGCAAGCACTCACCAAGAGGATTTTGCTTGTCTCCCTCTGCATTATTGCATGCTATCTCATCTCAGTTTAATGCTGCTTCTGCTGGTACTGCCTATCTCAGCTAGTCAGTGAGCTCCTTGAATCACAAGCTTTTATGGGTGAGCTATCTAAGCAGCACACATACACTCAAGGTGTCTCTTCCTTCAAACATAAGCACGTTATATTACTCTCACAGTCAAAATAGCTGCTTTCCAGGGAGGGAGGAGAGATGGGACTAAATAGCAGCATAAGGTAATTTCCCCACCGTATCATTACTTCTAAGTGCTCTGTCATACTTCTGAGGTCTGCTTTGTAACTGCAGACTGGGTGCTTACACACACACCTGCCTTTGCCTGAATGTGCACAAAGAGAGCTGCCAGTGACTATTTCCAGGGCCCCGAGGGCACCACCAGCACCCCCTGTCCTTGCCTGAACCCCTGGGGCTCTCCCCACCCTGCTCACATTCCAGCACTCCATTTCAGCTGTCAGTCCCTGTCCCAGCAAGGCTGGTGACTCCTGTCTGTCCTGCTCCTGACTGGGGAGATGGGATGGGCCCTGGCTTTCCCATGGAGAGCTCTTAGCCCCCTCAGGGCAGCTGTACCCAAGGCTTCAGCATTTTCCACGGGCTTTCACAGAGGAAATACTGGGAATGGGTGAATCTCTGCTGCAAGGGCTGTACCTCCATGTCTGCGACCAC
>JAYDZK010000056.1:44518859-44554093 GCA_034509185.1 Euphonia xanthogaster | reverse complement strand
TTAATTTTGTATGAAGCCCTGTAATTATCTTTGCACTGTTTTAATGAAACTATTATTGTTTATCTGATTTTCTGATTAGAAATATGTAAAAGAAACATACACATCCTGATTTTTTAAGTTGTTTTTTTTTTCTGTCTGATGGTAAGAATATGAATGGCATTTTCCCTCTGGCTTTTTGTTCTGCTTCTATTTTACTTTGGTAGACATAAGCCACTTAAAAACAAAACCCTAAACAACTGTTGCAGCCCAAGGATACAGACCAAAGACTAACAAAAATTATTCTGAAAGATTTATATTTCAAAGGATGATGTGCTACATTGCAAGTACAGTTGATGCAGTATATTCTCCTTAAATATTGCATTCTAGTCCTGAAAGTCAAAAAGGTGCAACTCTTCTGCAAGATATTGATGAAAAATTCCACTAAATTGTTTGTGCCACCTTCATATCCTCGAACAGTGGCCCTTTAATATTTTTTTTAATAGGAATTATAGACCCAGCCTGCAGCATACTAATGAGTCTAAGCCTACCAATTACATTTTGCTCTCCATTTCAGATTAAATGACTGTCTGTCTATGCAGTCATGCATCCCACACCCTCCCCACACCATGGCGTCCTGGTTTTCAAAAATAGAAATAAAAACAATAATAATGAACTGTATCTTTCCAGTTAGCTACAACTCTATATGCTTTGTTAGGCTAATGATAAAGAAAATGCCTGAATCTCAATGCTATGGTAGCTGCTTCATGAGGATAATCAACTTGCCATGCATCCCTGATGCTTTGCAAAGCAGAACAGAGAGATAGGCTTTAAGGAGTTAGAAACAGCAAAGTGCATAGAGAAAACAAAAATAACCCACAGATGAAAGAGTAGAAGAGAGCTGATGGGTAAAAACAGTAGAACGGCTTGGAATTTTTCACTTCATTCTTTTCCTCTGGAGACTTTTTCCCCGTGATGTGCCCCTTCCATTATCTTCATTTAGAAGAAGGACTATTCCAGCTTTCTGGCAACACTTTTCTCCATATTCCTGGATCAGAAGGCCTCTGGGATATCAGCTGTCTGTACCCTGTTCAGTCTGGGTGCCAGAAAACCAGTGGTTTGGGGTCTCAGTTTCCAGCAACACGTGGAAGGTTGTTCTCAGTCTCTCTGTTTGCCTGTCAGATGCAGGTGGACAGCCAGGCATGCAAAAACATTGCATCTCCTTTGAGCTCACACCCTGCACATCAGCAAAACCAAGGAGGTAGAACCAGAGCCGTGCCTCTCATGATCTGCCCTCTGCTTCTCTATGTCTGTCTTGGATACCAACAATGTACTTGGTACTTTATTAGTTGTGCTGAAAACATAACCACACTGGCCTGGGACCTCTGAAATAACACAGAGGTCTGTGTTATTTCTGCTGTCAACAGAAAAGTGCTCCCCAGATCAAGGATCAGCCTCTTGGGTTTTACAGGAGACTGGGAAATAAGAGAAGGAGAGTGAGGCTACAAGGACAGGCTGCTTTCATTAGAGATAGAGACTGGGCTTATATAGAGTAGATGTAGAGAAAGTTTCACAAAGTCTTGTAAGACCTGTTTATAATGTTCCAGAGTTTGAAATTCACATGCATCCAGGAATATAATGGGCAGGGTTAGGGCAGGACTGCAAATAGAAAGGTTTCATAAGAGGAGAGGCAAACTAAAGCCTCTCAGTATGTTTGTCTTCGCACACACACCCCACTGCCTTCACATGCATTCAGTCCCTGATCTGCAGGAAGTGGAAAGCAGGTCTTCAAGGGCTGTTTCCCACAGCTTTTCCCCATAGGCCGTAGCATAGTTTATTCCCTCCATACTGGCAGGATGTTCTGTGCTGGGGGAATAAGTATGCAGTCCAATGGAATTGTAGCAGCCTTCCTGCTCTAGAATGTTAGATGAAACAGAACAGTCTGGGGAGAATTGGTGCACCCATCTTCATAGTGGAGAGGGTCACTATTTCCCTCTGAAGCTTCCCAACACCCACTTAACATGGGGCAGCAGGAAAAATTACTTTTAGATTGGTATCCTCACTTGACCATGGGTAGTTGAGGTCTGTGTCAACATTTTGCTGACAAAGACCCTGTATAGCTTGGGACCAAAGGAACACACTGAGCAAAGAAATATCCCCATTGTTTGGTGAGATGCTTATCTATTGCAGAGCACAGAAGTAGGAGAGAGTTGGGGCTATCATAAAAGCTTTTCCTCTCCTCTATGTGCCATGGCCTTGCATTGCCCTTATCCCAGCTGCAAACCCCTGTTCATTGTTAATTAGTTAATTTCTCCTGCTCATAACATGCAGTTCCCTTCCTTACTTTTTCCTCTGCCTCACCACAGGCAGACTCCTGTGCTGTGCCAAAGTCTTTTGTTCTGCTTCCAAAGCTAGAATAAAACTACCTCTCTCCAGCCTGATATCTCATGCATGAAGAGAAAAATGGGATACTGACAACAGGTTGGCATGATGCCTGAAAAGTGGATGCAGCAGCCCTCAAATTGGCTGAAATTAATGAAGGAGAATGGCTGACCTACACTTTAAAGCCGTTCCTTGATTGCTTTGTGATGATGAAGAAAGGTAATAAACTTGCTGCCTAAACCATGTTTTTCTCACCTTGTCCTGAGCCTCTGAAACACTGAAAGATTAGATGGGAAGGATGATTCTCTTTGCCAGTTCTTTTCCAAGGCTGATAATAAGTTCCCAAACTTCTTGCTGATTGTTGTACAAATGCGCTGGCCAGTCAGAAAGAGCCAGGTACCCAATTTCATCTCCTTTTAATTCTCATGTGGCCAGTCCTTTTAGAGGATTCCTGGGCCATCTTCTGGAATAGACTTGTACAAAGACTTTGATTGCCTTCTCTGCACAGACTCCATAGTGAGAGTGAAATTCACCCAACCAGCACACCGGAGGGTGCACGATTAGCCCACTGGAAGGAGTGGCAAAACTCCACATGTGGCAGCCATAGGTAAGTTTTAGAGAAATCACTCTTAGGTTGCAAGCCACTAAATGACTCCCACTGGTTTTGAATCAAGCACAAAGACTGTAAGAGAACTAACAGTGTTAACCTACTCTGCAGTTGTTAATTTTGCCTGGTAGGTAAAACTGAAAAAAAATCCCACTGCAAAGCATAAAATTTACAAGTGTTTTGTATGTCCCTTTGGAGTTCAACCATATAAACTACTCAACTGGTACAACTACAGGTGCAAAAAGACCTCAGAAGGGAAGGAAAGATAGGGAGGCTTGGTGATTTGAATTGGGAGTTTTCTAGAGCAGATCCATGGCTGCCAGAGGAATACTGTTCCCTTGGGGAAGACTACCTTTGACAGTCCTCCATTCATCGTGTTCATCTTCCCCTCCTTCGAGGGTGCCAAATGTTGTATCACACAGTCTCATAGAGAGGAAGGATCACGGGACCTTCAGAAGAATATGCAAAAGAAAAAAGGGATTATTGCTTTCAAAAGTGGTAATTGGAAGTGCCCACCTAACAGGTCTTATTTGGATATGCTTGAACACCCTTGTTGAAAAGAGAATCCTCAGGGGTAACTTCATTTGGATTACAGGTGCAAAGAGATATCATGGCCAGTTGCAGTTTGACTTCAATAGGACTAGGATTTCACCCAGAAAGCCTGTTTAATTGACATTTACCATACTCAAATGCTTTTCACCTTTCATTCCATTCAAATCTAGTACTGTCAGCTTCCAGTCAGGAGTATAGAAGCAGCTGAAAACTTCAACATGGTTAACTCTGCAGAAACAATTTTATTCTCAGGTACTTACTCAAGTCTTACTCAACTGCATCAATAACCTATGTGGAAGAAGAGTCATTTGCTAAGAAAGGTTAATTGACAGTCAGGAAGTCTGACTGACGTGGACAGGTACAAAACCTAAATATGACAAGGTTTGCCAAGTACCATGTATTACTATGAGAATACACGAACCACCCACAAGTATCAGAAACCCCTGAACCCCAAGGATGGAAAGGAGATGATTAAAGTGGTGTCATAGGTAAGAGCAGGAGCAGTAGTAGGATCATATTTTCAGAAATGACACATTCACAGCTAAATATAAAGCCAAGCTTTGATAATATATAGAAGAACAGCTTTTCACAGTAAGCCATTAAGCCCTGTCTACTAAGACCTTAAACCGAGACTCAGAAAGTACCATAAAAGCCTGAGACAAATCTGCCACAGATTCCAATACGGAAAAGATGACCCAATATATCTTTCTCAGTCCATAATTTATATAATTCCATGAGCTTTCATATTCAGAAAATAAAATTAATTTCTGTTCATTGAATGCTGCCACTGTCTTTTGCCTTGTGAAAGTAGAAACACCTCCCCAAAAAGTTTCAGCTGCCCTTTATTGCAGTCTTTTGTCACTGTCATATCTTCGTCTTCAGGCTATCTGCACCACAAAAAAAAAAATTGTTTAGGAACTAAGATTAATAATAGTTTCAATGAAAGGGGTGAAAATGCAGTAGGATGCATGATTTTCAGCCTCTAGCTGTTAATGAGGCATCTTACACACGTTGGCATTCTTTGCCTTTGGAAAACAGGAATGTCATTTCTGCTGATAGCAGAAATGTAGCATGTTCACAATACTGCTGTGAGAAGACAAGTAGTTGTTGACCAGTTGCTATTAATAGACAAAGAAACCCTGACTCAGAATGCAGCAGTGCTTTCTAAGAAGGCCTTTTTTTTCAGTTTATCTAACTTACCTTTTTTTCTCAGTTTATCAACCTACCTTTTTTTTCCCTCAGCACTTCTGAAATGGACCATGCCATTTTAAAAATGAATTAAGGTTGAAATTAGGTAGAACACTAAAAGATATGGGAATGGAACGGAATTTTTAATTAAAACAGAAATGACTGAAGTCAGATATATTACTGTGGAAGAAAACTGCACTGACTGCAGGAAGTGACTACCTCTTACTGTGAACTCAGAGAAAAATCAGAATTTCAACAGGACTCAGTAGGGCCAGAAAGGTGACACAAAAGAAAGCTGGGCAACCAACTGTGAAGAAATTCCCTGAATATTTTCTTCTGTCCTCTCTTACCCCCTTAGTGACAATAAATCTTTGTCCTACCTATTTACTCATTCTTGAGTACTGCGTGCTAAGTAGTTAGTCAAAATTTCATGGAGTGAAATTTGTTCCACTGGGAAATAATTGCTTGGCTGAGATGTGAGGAGGGGGAATGTTTTATCACACATCTTGGAAAACGAGATCTGTTTGGGTCATTAAGCCATTCTTTTCTGTCTGGATAAAATCAGATCAGAGGGCACTGGAAACATGACAGCAACAGTAGCAAAGACAGATGGACATATACAGAGATAAGATGGATAGACAGATACGACAGATGCTGATAACAGGGTGTTAATATATGGAGTAGAAGACATTGCAAAAACTACAATCTTTCTCTGGCCAAATGTGGAAACTGTTTTATGGAATTTTACCTTTGCTGTTAAGAATTCTGTAAAAACATTAAAGTGATCTGATGTATATGATTTATAATAACTATAAAGAAGCTACCAGCCTGTAAATGGAAAATGGAAAGGCTCTGAGGAGCAGAAAATCACGGGACAACAGAAATAATTTGAAAAATAGTATCCTCAAGTAATATAGACACTTTCTCACAGGTATCTCCAGAGAAGAAACTTCTTACTGAAATACACAGCAACCCTGTAACCGATTACATCATCTGCTATATTTAGAATACCCCCAGAGTTACCATGGAAACTGCTTTTGCTTAAACTCACATTATTCCATTCAGCATTAGTTGACAGTCAAGTAATACTTTTAGAAGCTCACAAAACAATTAATGTATCACTGCATATATATAGCAACAGTATATATATATATATGTAGTGTTTTTTTCTCAAGTATGCATTATGCACACCCAGAGATGTCAGATTTCTGACAAAGACTACAAAGACCCAGACTCATGGCAATGGAGTGCACATACCAGACTCCAGGAGAATTCATAGTACATCTCTGTACTTTGCTTTAGGCCAGTTGCCTGTGGAAAGAGATCATGCTGTCACACTGCATGCACATGTCTGTGTGTCTGTCTTTGGCATGCAACAAATGAACTCAGTTTCAACCAAATTAAACAAGGAGAAAAATAAAAGGGAATGTTTTTAATCTCCCACAAGGTTTGCAAAAATAAGCAGCTACGCCTCAGAAAGCCTTACCAGGGATGCCACTGAAAGACTAATAAGAGCAATCCTTTTTACACAGAGAAGAATTTTCAAAAAAGAGTCTCTGTGATTTTTGCAGGTCAGAGAGCTACTTATAATATTGATGATCAAATCAGAAAACAAATAAAGCTATACCTATGCACTGCATTGCAGAAATAAAATAAAAAGAGTTTCTATTGTTCCTCTATGAAAATGATGCTTTGAAGAAATCATCAAGAAATCCCAAACAAGTACAAAAACTTAAAAAAAAAAACAGAACTCCCAAAATGAGAATTAAAAAATAACAACCCAAAACTTAGGAAGAGAAGCCCCAGACTCAGACTTTCAAACTGTACTCAAAGAGATATAATCAAATGGTTTTATTTCATGCAAGTGATTATCCAAGGTGGAAATGTAAAGTTAGTATTTGGGAAAAAAGTACTACAAAATAAGTACAAATGTCCAGTTTTCACAGTCCAGGAATGTTACCATGAGATTCCAGATGCATCTCTGTTCCTCAGTGTATTTAGAACTCAGCTCCAAATGGGAATGAGGCAACCACATTTACAGACTACAGCTGACTGCAAATAATTTCAGAAGGATCTACTACTGTTGTTTGTCTGAGTGACAAAATGGAAAATTTCATACTATGGTAATAAATATGAAGCAGAGTATGTGTGTGTAAAATAATCCAAACTACGCATGTACAGGGGTGAGCTCTAACTCAGCAGTTGTTACTCAGAAGGAAATGCTGGATTTGTAGGTACCTCAACACAAAGATGAGCAAGAAGGGCAAATCAGATATGCAGAGTTATCAGCAAAGTTACCGGAGCAACAGGGAAAGACCTTATGTCACTTGCACACATTTTTATGACTGCGTGTGATTTTAGTCACCTCAGAAGTGATGTGAGAGAACTGGCTAACACAAGGAGGAAGAAGAAAACAGAGAGCCAGGCTATGGCATCCTTTCAAGAAGAAAAGAATTTATGAGAATTCCTCAGCCTGGAAGAGAGTCAGCTGGAGGGTGGTAAGATTAAAGCCTACAGATACATGAATTGTGTGGAGAAGATGAAGGGGGAGTCACCTCTTTTGTGCTGGGGAAAGGATGAAATAGGAAGAAGGAAAATGACCTTGACCTCAACTTCCACTTCAGCTGAGAGTCCTGCCAGCTGTGCATCTTTTACCTCTGTCCCAAATCTTGCATCCTGTCTGTGAGTGATGCTAGCCAAGAGTGCATCATCCGATAAAGAGACTGCAGGAAAGCAAAGGAATTGCATTACAGAAACATGGAAGAGAATTTTCTAGCAACTACATATCACAATGAGAATGATATTTACCAAAGACATTGCTTTTAATCCATTAGGCCTTCGTGGGTAGATTTCTTTCTCCAGCAATATCCTAATTCTTCAGTAGCATCATGGCAAGACCACCTAAATACTTTGACTGAGTGGCACAGCACATGTTTGAGAAGAGTACAATTTTTCAGCATTTTCCTCCATTTTCTTAAAAACTGCTGATAAAACTTGCTGCTGGCTAAAGCCGTAACTACCGAATTCAGTCATGGGACCAGACCTGTAGAACAAAAGGATGAGGCATTCAGTTTGGAGAAGTGAAGTTACTGCAGCTTAGCTCTAGTCAAGTACCATGGTCTGAAGGCAGCAAGCCTTCTGTTGCCCTCCCTGTGCTCCCAGGAGGGCAGGCAGCCTTCCCAGCCCTGCTCCGAGTCTGTCCTGGCACCTTCCTTTGTGCAGTGAGGCTGTAAAACAGATTGCTGAAATGATCTGAGTTAAAAATAACCCAGCAGAAAAATCTATGCAAAATAATGCTCTCCTGCAAATGATGGCCAACAGCTTTCCAGCTGCTGGGTGGGTTTAGTCCACATGATTTCTGTGGGAAAGCAGTCTAAAGGATTTTCAGTGCAGCGGCTGAGCTAAGGAGGATAAAATAAAAGAATAGTGACAGTCAGTTCCTCCAGCAGCACAATGTCTCCAGAATGGCCAGAAAGAGATGTCTGAAGTCAGTCCTTCTGTGCTGAGTGTTGGGGTCCCTTACAGAGCATGGATCAGGGAATGAATCCTTTCTGCAGTGAGGAATTCTTCATCCCTTGATGGTGGCAGAGCACCAGTTATCATCTGCAAAAGCTTCTGTATTGTAGATGTGAAAGTCATAAGTACTTCCCATTGAATGAAAATCATCACTCACTTGTAGCAGGTTGACTTTGAAGGAAAACGATTCAGCTTTTATGCTTTTAAAAAACTTTTCTCAAAGTATCAATTCTTTTTCAATCTTAAGAGTCTCAAAGATGTCAGTTTGAAAAGCATAACCTTCCAAAATATTTTGCAAATGTTTCATAGTATGTCTGCTTGTACCAGTGGAATTCTTTAACAGAAAAATCCGATTGCTAACAATATCCAGAAACTAATTAGGAGGGGAAAATACATTTCAAACTGCAAATATTCCTTTTTATATTCCCAGTGCATTACAAATGGAATGAAAATTTGATTTTCAACCCCCATCCCCTCCTGCAATGTTAAAAATGTGACTGGAAAATAATATATCACCAACCTGAAACCTTGTTTTACAAATACAAGTTGTAACCTAAGGCAATAGTTTCAAACAGTTAGGTGGAGAATCCAGAAACTAGGGACTGAAATGCCCTCTTGGAGAGGGGAGACACCCTGAACTAATGTGTTGTCTGCTTGTTGTTGTTTTGTAGCTCCTTATTCCATCTAATGGGGCAGAGATTATTTTAGATCTACATTAATTTGCTAAGCAAAGTCATTAGGCTCCTTCAAGTCATTTGCATCTCACTTTAATCCTTCAGTGTAACACAGACAGTTCCATAGTCCCACATAATAGGAACGAGTGGAATGGATTCCAATTTATCAAGTAACTATAAATTGCAAAATATCAAGCAGAAATGGCACTAACAAATCCAGTGATCATTGTCCCATACATTTTAGATTGATATTTAAGTCCTCCTGGGAGATCAATTCTGTATAACCTATTTCTGAGGATTCCTGTGTGCTATATTAATTCTTTGTGACTATTTTCACTAATGTATTATGACTTGTTTACGATACTGAAGAATAAGTGGTGAATTATGGTCACAGTGCAACGGGAAATTATGTGGAAATCATCAGGAAAAGGTGTAATTTTTTTTCCTATCTCTGTATGCATACACTGAAGGATTATAATTAGCCTGTTCCACGGGCCTCACATTTACATCCCTCACACACTGTGTCTACACCTAGATGTACCCTCTTTGGGAGAAATATAGTGTCTGTAATACTCATTGACTCCTTAACAATAATCACAGAACTCAGACCCAAGATTTAACTTCAGAACTTCAGAGAAGATTGGTCAGTAGAACTTTTAATCTGTGGATTTCTTCACAAATTATGTGACTGCCAAGCAAGCAACACCTGATTTGATGGTAGCCAATGTAACAGATGATTTTGACCTCTACGGCATCCCTGCCTGCTCCTGCTGATGCATGCCCCTTTCAGGAACCAGGTGACTGAATCCCTCCAGGAGAGAGGGATTTCCTGCTCATCTGCTGCAGAGGAGATGGCTTAAACAGGCTACTTTGGGGCAGTACCCACTGGGCAGGAGGTTTGTGATTACACTTCCTCTACTTTCCCATCTGCTCATCTACCACTTCCAGGGAATAAGTCAAGCCTCACCAGGAAGGCTGGAAAGAGTAAGTAAAAGATAAAGTCAGTTGTTCTCCCTCCTTTCTGTGCTAGCAGCTTCTGATAATGAGGCTTGGAAAGCAGTTGTAGCTAAAAATATCAAGGAGGGCAGCCATGGGACCACCACTGGCAAAATTTCATTCCCCTTCTTTCTAAAACATCTCAAAGCCAGGCTCCCTCGCCCTGTGCCTCACTCCTATATCTTGTGTGTCCACATCCCTGTGCAATCCTCAGTGTTGCTGGCACCTCGGGAGCATGCCTTTCTCTCTGACAGCAAAGGCAGTCATGTCCCTGGGGAAGCTGCTCTGTGCAAGCTGTTTTCAACATTATATCATGGATTTCCCAAAAGGCTTATGCTATCGGTACAATTACTCCTATTTTAGGAAGGACATAACTGCAGCTGAGAGCTTACCAGTTTTCTCAGCTATATCTCATGTGAATTATACTTTTAGCTCAGGAATACATTTAACTATATACTTAAGGCCCTTTACACTGCTCTCTAGGAATACACTATTAAAGACTTATTTTAAAGCCCACTTTAAATCCAGTTGATTAAAGTCCACGCCTATATGGTTTTTTAAGTAAGAAAACTTCAACAAATTGGAGTCTCATATATAAAATGGATGACTAAAAATAAAATGCTGTTCACTGTCGGCACCCAACAGAGCAAAGAAATACATCAAGGGCTTTTATGCTTGGTGTCAGGCATGATCAGATTCATTTTGGGTCTGTCCTCTGAGCAGAGAAAGTACCAGCAGTCTGAAACTATAACACATAAAATAAGAGAAATAAACACAACCATTTCATGTGATAATGTGAATGCAGTGTGTTTTCCTTTACCTTCCTTTCCTGCCCCTGTTTGCCTCCCCTTGTTTTCCACAAAGCATTAAAGAATAATAAAACCATTTGTCTAATAATGAAAAGTTTCACTTCCTATTGTTTGCAATGCTTTAACATATCCTGCATCATTTCTACAAGGAAGTGAGTTTTGCAATCAATATGATCCTATAATAATGCTCTTTAGTGACAAGGTGCTTTAAAAGATTGTGCTGTACCACCTCTTCCCATGCAACTCAGTTGTTGCCTTTTTCTTCCCTCCCTGTAGAATAATTTTCAGAACAGAGCCAAAATGAGTCATTTGTAAAGCCATCACTCCATTTCATCCACACTGATATACAGATCTCTCACAGCAAAGTATTGTAGAGAGCATTGAAATAAAAGCCATTATGAGAGGAGTTAAACTGTGGGATGTGTTGCAGTTGTTAAAAAGAAGCTGTTAAATCCTTTCTGGTTTGTATCACAAGACAATATATATCTTCACAGTATTATAATTCAAATAACTACTGAATTATAAGAGCTATCTTCAAGTTCTGATTCTTAATCTAGTTATCTGTGTCAAAGTTTTATAATGCTTTATAATTAAAGGACAGTATTGCTTTGACCTAGTGGAGAGAGACTAGTGTTTTTGAACCTTTGCCCAACATTAAGATTGTCTTGCTCACAGCACTTCATCAAAGATGTGATTGCACACTCAGATGCACACTCAGATGTGCACACACACGTTGCCTAACTCAAACTGCTACAGAAATGCCCTGTCTGCTGATAAAATACGACCTGTAGAGGGTGAAAGCTTGCAACTATTTAATGGCATGCAGTCATGCGCATTAATTCGAAGAAGTTGTGGGCTTGGCTACAAGGGGAAGTGCAAGGAGCAAACCAGTCACAATCTGAGATTTGGCGAAGCCATCGGGATTAATAGCCAGAGGCTTAAAGACAAGGCTGCCTGCAGTGCACAAAGGTGAGGAGACCTTGGATTCATGGCCCAACTAAATCAGAGCATTTCCAGCAGCACAGTCTCTGCTGCCATTTGTACTCAGTGCTGATGCAGCCTGGACCTACCAAAGGTCCAGCACCATTTCCTGCAGCCTGGGGGTATTTTTTGCTCTATGCTTATGCAGAAAAGACTAACAGGATTAACTGCACATGAGCCAGCTCTGGCTGGGCTCTATTAAGAGCAAGAAGCAGCCTACATGAATGCTGTGTTTTTCCTCTTCTGCTTTCTGAGAGGAAAGTATGTGGTATTGATATAGGCTTCCCATCTAAGCAATGATTTACTTTCTTCTTGCTTAGCATATTGATTTAGACAGGATCAAAGTACAAGATGACATGGCTGAAAACTAATCGACTTATAATTTGCACAGGATACCATGCCAGTATTGTACATCATTAATAAATATGACAAGAATCAGACTACTCTGCTTGCTGATCATTCATGCTACATAGGAAATTGACTGAGAATGTCATTAAAAAAAATTGGTATTTGCCCAGAATCTAGAGTACTTTTTCCTGTTTTTCTTTCCAGAAGTTGTCCAAACCTTTAAAACATAGCAGAAAAGTTGCTTTGATTTTTTAAAATGTCAGCTATCCCTAAGTGGCTTTTTTCTAGATTCTGAAAAGTATTGACAGGCTTTCTCATTTGCAACTCTCAGGAAGTTTCACAAATAATCTTTTCTGTCTGATTTTAAGTCAATAAATATGAGACTATATGCAGAGCAAATGGGATGAAAAGCGAATCGACTGAAAAGTCATCAAGTAAATAGCTTCTTTTAAAACCTCTACTAAATTAGAACAAAATTTTTGAGGCGCTGGAAATCATCTCTGCATCCCTTCAACAATAAAAAGGATTTTGCAGAGGGAAGTCTGAAGAGCTTATCTCTTACCTCTAACTGTAGGTATGAGTAGCTTTGAAACAGCTGTGGGCAAAAGGCCATCCTAGGAAACCTCTGCG
Organism: Euphonia xanthogaster; assembly: GCA_034509185.1. Lineage (NCBI taxonomy): Eukaryota > Metazoa > Chordata > Aves > Passeriformes > Fringillidae > Euphonia > Euphonia xanthogaster. Next base: position 44,541,434 of record JAYDZK010000056.1, on the reverse strand, counting down.
TTTTCTGGTGAAAGTAGCCAGTAAATTGAAACCTATGGAAAATACAGGATGTTGTCAAAGCACAGCCCAAGGGCGTAAGCAGGATGCTGGGTATGTGAGACTGCTGTTTGGTGGCACCAGCTTTCTATCTTTGTGCTGCCACCCCACCACGGTGGTCACTCATGGCCAATGCTGGCAGGAATCTCCTGCTCTTCATTAAGCCTCTCGCCCCTGTGTCATGCTGCCAAGTCCTGTGCCAGACTGGGCGATTCCTGTGCACAACTGTGTTTCCTTTGACTGGCAGCCAGGCCCGCGCTGCTTTCTGCAGTACCTGGAGCTTTGTAGTGCATCTGTCCTGGCTGACGGTGTGATGAAAGGCAGCTGCTGACATGTTCGAGAGTTTCACTGCAGACATGGGCGTGCAGTTCATAGCCAAAGTGAAATTTGGGGATTTCGGTGAATGTGTCTTTGCCATTAAATTAACAAATATCATCAAGGGGAAAACAAGTCAGAGAAATGACAGGGGTTTTAAAAGCTAATATCGCACATTCTATTTTTTTTTTTAAGGCTTTGGCTTAGGCAGCTCAATTAGCAAGAGGAATAGGCTAAATTAATCTCTAAGTGAAAACATCATGGAAAGGACTGTATGCTTGATAATTTCAGGCCATGACCAATAATAATTGAGAATAATGCTTGTCTCATAATAATAAGCATAATAATACTAAAGGATAACAATGCCATTTTAGCTGGAAAAAGTAGAAGGAAAAAACTTTGGCCTGCTTTGATAATAAGAATGCAGTCTTTGACTTTGTTAAGATAAAGTTGAAGATGGAATGAATTATTCACATAAATGTTGCCGTAGTAACAAGCCAGCAAATAAAATAATGAAAGCAGTTCCTCGGTTTTAAGGGGGAAAGGACAAATTTCAGCCTCTGAAAATTCAACCATTTGTACAGTCTGGGGCTACTCTGACTTATGCCTGCACCTTCAAAATCAGTTCTGCATGATCCTGAGTCCCCACCATATGATCATTTTTAGCATTCAGAGGAGTGCAGGAACATTGCCTCAGTGAGCTCCATGCTGCATGAGATGGGTATTTCACCATCACCCAGAACTTAGTTCTACAATGAATGGAGACATTTTTTTCTGTTCTTTTTATAAAAATTGAGATAGCCTCATTCAAAATGCTTTAATAAAAGGAAACTTCGGTCAAAAAACAGTGCACAAGATCAGGAAATGTCAGCACAAAAAATATAGCGAGAAGATTTTCAAATAATACATTTTTTGTGGAAATGGGTGCAGATAGAGAACTTTGTATGTCCAAAGCATTTGAATCAACTAGGGAAAACCAACAAAAGGAATAGAGTTGGGATTTTCTATTGCCTGGTGTAAGTCAAGAGTCCTGTGCTTAAAACATGAACTCCCATTTGGTTCCTGAGGCAAATTCAGCACCTGGAGCTGTCCCAGCTGGCACAGGGTTGGCTCCCTGAAGGCAGCAGACAAGAAAGGAACAGCCCAAGCCTACTTGAGTGGGGGATAACAAGATGTCAAAAGGGTGATCACTGGGACAAGGGTCCCTGTCCCAGGCACCCAGCCAGTGAACACTGGGTGAGGTAGCCTGACCTTGTCTGCTGGTGAGGGACACCAGCATCACTGGGAGATGAGCCATTGACTCACCTGATCAACTGTGGTGCTCAAGACACTCACCTGGGAACAGAGAACCCAATACATAAGGGAGCACAGGCATAAATCAGAGCACTGGTAAGCTGGCTGGTGGTCTCAGACATTCCTGGTGGCTCTCAGAGCCCTCTCTGACCCACTTTGTGAGGGAATGGATGTGCACACAACTGCTCCTCACAGCTGTTAGTGCCTACATATGTAAATAAACATTTTCTGCTCTGTATTCGGTGTTTTAAATGAAATACATCTGCAGAGGATCCATACAGGTGGCAAGCAGTTTGCCACAGGGAATGCTCTCCAGTCAGAAGGGATAACCCATGGGGTGAGACTTGTTCTCCTCCAAACTGTTGCTTTAATCATAGGTGTTTTGGCTTATTTTGCAAGACCGTTTCTGTTCAGCTTTTTCTGATGTCATTAAAACTCAACTCAGCATCAGTATTTGGCTCTGTAAATAAACCTGAGGCTAGGCCAGGAGCAATACTAGCTTATATTATCGGAGAACCTGGCATATATTCTTTCATATTCTCTCCTTCTTTTTTTTTTACCCCCTTCTGAATCTTTTTTCTGGAAGTATTTCTTTATTTTAAGCAACTGTAGGTAATATCAAAGAAGACAGAGTGCAATGTAGTATCTTTGTAGCACATTGCTTAATGTCCCAGGTATAATCGAGACAATCTCTTGCACTGGAGCGTTTAGGGAAGGGTCAGATTCATATCAGGAAAAATTTAAATACTTTTGCTTTCTAAAATATTTTTAAAGATACATGTAGTTTGGCCAAAATCTTCTTCTGGACAGATGCTTTCAAACAGTGTCAGAATATCCTCTGTGCCTGGTGTTTTTCTCTTCATTATCATGTAAGCTGAGCTTTATAGACTACCTTACATCAGATAATTTCAAAGCAACATCTGTTGGTTTCAAGGTTAAGCTTGCTGTTACAATAAAGTACTGCTAAAATGTTAACTCTCTGCAGAAATACCTTGGCCGAGGTCCACTTTATGCACAAATGATTGTCTCATAATACTGCATTGAAAATAGAAAATATAAGCTAAATTACAAGGATATTTGTTTGCAGCAATCAGTTTTATTTACAATAGAATCAGCTTGAGAGCACTGGAAGACCCTGGCTTCACAGTATATTTTGAGGATGTGTTCATGAAACACATGAAATGTGTTGATCCTCACATTCACACTTCCACAGTCAAAATGCCAAGAGACCCCTCTGCTGGAGTGACTGCCAGCGCCAAGGATAGGCAGGGCTGGATGCAGTCAGGCCATAGCCATTGCTTGTTGGGGATCCCCATCACTGTGCCACCCTGAAATTGGTGTTGATGGATTATCATTCCAGGGACAGAACCTCAGTTGGGGCATGACTGACTCAGTGGGTAAGTAAACAAAAGTAGTTTTCCTGCATTTATGGTGGTTATTTTCTTTCTGCTAAATGTAATAAACTGGAGATTGGGCAGACTCCTGGCAATTTTTCTTGCTACCAATCTACCTGGTGTTTTACACATAAAACTGCCATTTATTGCACCTAAGCTGTTGATTAGATCAGCTTGTGTAGGTAGTGATGCTAGTGAATTAGGCAGCTACATAGGCATTTTCACTTCTGCAGTGGAGTTTGGGTCGATAGACGGAACCCCAACCTCTGAGTGGGGAAGATTAATGTTTGTACCAAACAGCTCCAGCAGGATCACAGGTCTCAAAAATTCTCCTTAGCAAACAGAACTTTCATTAGAGGTTAGAAATATAAATTGGTGAAGTGACAGATTCTATGATATGATGGAAGCTCAATTATAAGTGGATAACATAATATAACAAGTGCAGATGAAATCCTATTAAGGTCTGAAAATCCAATATCTCATCTTCCTGACTTTTAATTGATCTTTACACATATTGTCATTACAGTCAAATATTTGAAATGATTCCTGTACACATAAACAAATGTAAGCACATTAACTCTGTTAATAATTTTAACAAGTAATTTGTATTTCCCATTAGAGTATCTTACAATTTGCTTTACTATAATTAAAGATATCATCAGTGATAAGCTTTAATGTGTTATTTAAACTCTGCTTGTTTATAAGATTTGCTTTTATCATTAACTGCAGGTTGATAAGATCCACATCTTAATGAAGACACTCTCATTAAGAAATTAGATTTTATGTCTAAAGCAAATAGGATGTTCAGGTAGACAAGGACTGCTGATTTTTTCATAAATCCTAAATATAGACCTTTCTTCCTAAGGCAGATCTGTGATAAGTCAAGCAAGTTCATTAAACCATGGCTTTTAGTCTGTTTTAGCAGAGAAGCAACACCTCCGGTAAACAGCATATCCTTCACTTGACATAAAATTATGTATTTCTGTGGTGTCAGAGTACTGATGGGCAAAAGAAATCCTGCACATGAAGACAGTTATGGGCTCTTCCTCTGGAGCAAGGTCAGGCCACTTTGCTTTTGACTGGGATCAAAAGCCTTAAAGAATGGAAATGTTTTTGCCTGTGTTTCCCAAAGCCCAGACAGCAGAGGCTTTCAGGGACCAAGCTAGAGAAAAAAAAATGGCATACTTTTGGGACACTGATTAAATCCCTTGTAAATATTTTGCTTCTTATTCACTTCCAAATCAGGTACAAAACACCCCTCCTTTATTCTTGACCAACACAATGGGAATAAACAGACTATTTGCCTCTGCCCCTGCTCTGTCTTGTATAATGGTTATGTCTCTCAAGAGCAGTGCTCTGAAACTGCTGTTCAGAGACAAGTTCTTTTATGTTATTTGCCAAGAAGAGAAAGAGAAGTAATATGTATGTTTCCAGCTTGAGGTTTGAGCTATTTGCTTGTGGTAAAAATGTGACTTTTGGGAGACTTTCTTTAGATATACCCAACACTGCCACTTTGTAAACAAAAACAACTTTTGTCACCAGCTATGACTAATCCATTACTTTAGTTCAGCAAGTAGAATATATGTTCAAATCATAACCAAAGAGATGAAATTATCTTGCAAGGTTGAAAAACAGACAGGTGGTTTAGCTTTTTTGTTGTTGTTGTTCCTGAGGTTATAAGACGTTTAGGTAGGGGTAAATAAATGTCCTCGTGAATAAATTAGCAGAGTAGGTGGAAGGGAAAGTAATTTTCCTTAGTTTATTTTTCACTTGTGGTTTGTTCAGAGGGCTTTTTTTGTCCTTGGTTTTATTTTAAGGAATGAAGCACTTATTCCCTCAGAATCTGCTGCTTTGCCGTTCTTATTTTTGTGTAGAGAGGAGATCATTTGGACCTTAATTAAAATTAGAATCTCTTCTTCCCATGGAATGATATCAAATACTTTGCTAGCAAGAACTAACATTTGGTAAAAACTTTTTCTTGCAATTATTTTCATGGAACTTTCAAGATTCCTCAAGGAGATGAAAAGAGTCTACAAAGACATAACTGGCAAGTAATAGAATGGTGCCCTTCCATTCCACACAGCAATCAGAACAGCAAAATCATGTTATTCTTCCTTCTGTAACTTCCTTATTCTTTCTCTGTAACTTACATTTTCTAAATTATCGAGAGCAGAGTGGATTCAACTATAATGTTAACTGAGAACTGTTTAACTATTTATGTTACTATAATTTTGTATTGATTTTATGTAAACTTTTAACCAAACACAGATTACATTGCTTAAAGAAGACTTTTGGGAGTTCCTAATAAATTGTCTTTCCAATCTTTAATGGAGCATTAGTAATTATTGGATACAATGTGATTTAAAGTCATTTAGAACCACATAACAGTAGCTTGATACAGTACATTTCTATTTCACTAACAAGTTGTGTTAGATGCAATTTATGTCTGACAAGAAATACTAGGAAAAATAATGGCAAAAAATTTATCTTGATTGTAAAATTCTGTGTGATCTTCATGATATCTCATATGCTAGATAGTATTTTCATCACTAAATAATACTGATTTACGCATTTCTACAGGAAAAACAAACAGCAGAAGTAGCACAACAGAAGGTTGCAGGATTAACTCACATCTAAGTTCAACAAAATCTTAGCCATGGAAAAGTAACCAGGTCCAGAACAGGTAAGAAAATGAATGAATAAAAACACACTCCTGATTGCAGCAGTCAAAATATAACAATTTGCCCACAGAAAGATGAAAACAGAGAGATAACTGTTTTTTTCTTATGATAGAATTTCTGTTGATGACCAGATCTTTAGACTTTCCCTTCAGTTGTTGGTTAACAGCCAAGAAACCCAAAGAACGCTGCTGGCTAACAAGGATCTTTGGGTGACTGGAAGCAACTGTGATGCAGCAACTGGACAAAATTCATCGTAGTGGGACATACGAATAGCCTGGGGACTCTTCTGTGTCTTACCTACTTTCCAGACCCGTTAACACCTCTGATACTTGCTTTAGATACAAAACACTTCAGAAATTTTTCCATAGCCCTCCTGTTGGTCATCTGGCACAGCTCGTTTAAGTGGGCTGACTGTGCAGTGAAGGATTGAGGATGTCCTGAGAGGAGAATTCACTCCTCGTATTGCTATTGCTTTTACTTTTGCTGCTGATAAACCCCATAGTTCCAGCAGCTGGAACCTAAGGTAAGGACTTTTTATTAGGCACTTTTTATTTGGCCATGGCCAAAGGCCCCATCACATCAGAACTGCACACTGATCTAAGAGAAAACTTCCTACCCCTTGTCCTCAGCATACTAAGGATGCTATAGCTGCCAGTTTGTGCCTCTGTCCCTATCACAGCTCATTATATCCACAGCCTGCTCACAATGTTCACTGTTCCTGTTCCTTCTTGCTCCTTTCTTCACTGCTCATCCCCACATTGCCCTGAAGCCCCCACCTATGTCCCAACCAGATGCTGATCCCCCATGTCTCTGCCTCCCACCCCTGCCTTTTGGGCATCCAGTTCCCACCAGTACACATATTTCTCCATTCAGTATCTGAATCACCTCTTCAGTCTCCTTTCCCCATTAGCTGCTTCCACTTTGGCTGTTACTGCTACTCAATTCTCTTTCATATTCTCACTCTGTCCACAGCAAACACTGCCCAGGCCTGCAATAAATTTCAGCTAACCCATTTCTTGTTCTTCCCATCAATCTACCCTGATGCCTTTTATCAGTTTTGTCCCCAGGGAATTATTTGCCCTTTACTTGGCCCCTATAAAACTGCTGAAGTAACTGTATTCCTATCATGTCTACCCATCTATCTTCAGCATTTATGGTCCTCAGGTCATTACAGAACGTAGGTACTGCTACCTTTCCTGAGATCACCAATTACTGTTGGAGCCACTTCTTTAAAACTCAATCCATTAATGAGATATTCTTGCTAGTAGTCTCACCCCTTTCTTACTAGCTCATATATACATTTCAATACCTTTGGCAATCTATGAACAAAGCAATAGCTGACAGGACTTGTATTTGTAGGTACTTTTTGCCAGATAGAGCTGAAAAGGCTCTATCTCTGAAAAGGCATGAGTAACAACACTCCTCCCCACCCTTGCAGATTGCCAGATGCCACGGCCTGGGGCACAGCCCAGAAAAGTTCATCTGTTGACTCGAGTGGTCAACAAATAGGGTCTGCTGCCTTATTTCTTTACCCGTAAGAGCAAACAAGAGCAACTAACTAAACAAACATTTTTAAGATTTAGGACAGGGATTTTTTTATCCGCTCATTTCACGGTGTACCATGATTCATGGAGAGCATGGGTGTGACTCTAGAAAGCAGAAGCCCACAAATATTCTGTACAGTACTCACTGGTGGAAAGAAATGCAAATGTTCACAGACAGCAAGCAGCCAGCTTACCCCATCTATTTCCTCAATTGGTGTATTCTCATGTGTACAGGAACCTTCTTGGGTAGATCTAAAATGAGACGGTGATTGATTATGGAAAGAACTGTTATGTAACTTAAACATTATCTCCATTTCCACAACCCTAATCACAAGTTCCAAATGCAGTCAAGTGACAAACCAATTTAAAAACAATTTGACTCCCAAGAAAATCACAACAGGGAAACACTTTAAACTGAGCAGGTATTACAATGCAATTAGCACAATTAACCCCTTATCACAGCAGCAAATCAAGAATTTTCACCTCTCACTGTTTCTTTAAAATGTCTGCAATTGGAAAAGTGACTTCTGGCATGGAGGAGTTAACACTACGGAAATCTCTCCCTTACAGATTTTTAACAGTCACCAGGTGGCAAAATCTATTTATACACCATATATTTGTAATAGTATCTCAATTTGTAAGATACAACATTAAATTTCTCAAATGAATATACTGAACAGAATAGCATGGCAACTGAAGCTGCAATATCATGATAAAAAGTATTAAAATCGGTGTTAATATAATAATCAGCTGTGGTTTGTTCCATATGGCAATTTATGTTAACAATCAGCTAAACCCCATCTGCTTCTTTAAAAGCTGAATATAATAAAGGAAGAAAGGTCACGATCATGAACTTCTGCCTTCAAGTCACACCGTGTGTATGTAATAATGAATGTATAGCTCAGTGGTTCTCTATACGATGTGTTTCAAAGACAAAGACAAGGGTTTTTCCTCCGTATTATAAGAAGCTGTTTTCCAGAGAAACTAGCTCCCTATTTCCTAACTTATTGAAAGAGCCTTATGGAAGTGCACAGATGGCAGCAGAATGGTCAACGGCAGTGCAAAGAGCAGACCCAAATTTTTCCTGCACCGAAGACCCTGTCATCTCAAGGTATACCTGATTCTGCTGCTATGACAAGACAAATGGTATATTCCACACATCTAACAGGTGTGCTGTGCTACTGTTCTGCTCGTACTGAAATGCGCTGACAGTACAGCAATGGGGAACATTTGTCTTTATAACAACTGACAAGATGCATGATTACAACTGTAAGGGTATCAGGGATAAAAAAAACCAAAAAGGCAGGCCCTCTCTGTGAGCTTAGTTATTAGTCACGTGCTGAAATGCTGACCAAATCTAGGAGAACAGGAATTATTTATAAAATTGCTCTCAAAGAATATTATCTTCTGCCCTGCTTCCAATAAACAACTGAAACAGATCTAAGCTGATCTAGATTTTAATTCTTTTTTGTGAGAATTTCTACCAGATTGAACTTAGCCAGGTTCAAAATTTTAATGTCCATCTGAAATTCATCACACCTGTGGGTATTTTTTTCAGCCCTTAAAAAAATCTATTACTGTGATGGATTTTTTTCAGCACAAATAGCTCAGAAGGGTTGCTACCTGTGAATTTGCCCAATGTGGGCAAAATATATATGTATGCTGTATTTATTTTTGAAGAAAAACCTCTCCAGGGATACCTCTGAAGGAAATAAAATTATCAAGCCCCATGTTCAAACAGAGGATCCTTACCTGGGCACCTACCTTATATCTTTTCTATTTTATGTCTTTTACTGCACTGAGATATGTAAAGAAAGGGTCTGGGTTGTCAGTTTTGTCACACAGGTGAGAAGCAGCCCATCAAACACTTCTTATAGCAGCCTGCTAAATAGTATTCCTGAATTTTCCTTTCTAAAGTGTGTGCATTTCCTTCCTAAAGTGTGTGCAACTTGCCTGGAAGTTAACCTGGAGTGTAATTTCTATGAACACATAGATCTGTAAATATAATTCTGCCATTGATGAACAGATGTATTGACAACAAATTCACCATGTAAACAGCTCTAGGTGTCCCATTTGGAGCCAGTAGTTGACATATGGAAGGGTAAGAGCTTGTGCAACCTGGGATACCCCTTCAGAGAACAAGAATAAAGAGGATTAGAAACATAGTGTATGCTTACCAACAATAATTTAAGCTTCATGAATTGCCTCCCAGGGCACAGTAAAGGCAAATGTGGGTTTTTCTTTACCTCTGAAAGTGTGGTTTTAGTTAAAGCTTTTCCGCTCGTGAGGAAATTACACCTATAGAGCCACTAGCTAGTGTACAAACAGGAGATCCTTCTGTTCCTCCAGGGATGTGGAGTATGAAAACATCAAAGGTCTCCTGCAAGATCTCCCCCAGGACTCCCACCAAGTGAGTGAATGTGCTCTCTGGACAGTGAAGACAGTCACTGTAAACCACTTCAGCTGCCCTGACTTTATACACAGCAAACTGGACATGGGAGCACCAGCAGCAGCAGTTCAAGGTAGAGGACAATGTGACATAACATGGATGTTATTTTCAAGTTGTTTTCCTCCAGAAGGTGCTGGACAAAGGGGTAATGGAAAAAGAATATTCTGTCTTTGAAAAAAGCTTCAAGTCCCAGCGCCACTCAGAGCCCCACAAAATTTGCTGGGTCTTCCTAAATGCCTTGCTTTTCTGTTACCTGTCCTATCTACAAGCTTCTTGACCAGATATTTTGTCCTTTTATATGCCTGTGAAAGCTATCAGTAAATTGTTTAACCAGGCAAACATGCAACTAATAAATAATAATCAATTTACAAGATAGGTCTTTAGACAAGTGGTAGAGTCCTTTCTCTCACAGACAGTTATTACCTCGGGAGAGCTGCTGTGGCCTCTTTACATATTCAGTCCTGACTGCTCTGTTTTATTTATGATAAAGTAAAACAAAAATGAATTTAGAAGGAAATGATATCACTTCTATGCCATTAAAATTGAGACACAAACCACAGAAGCCAAGATATGCAAAGACACGACTGTCATTTTTCCTGACACCATGCAGTCTGACATAGTGTCAGACTTAACTTTGAATTTCCTGGCTTTGGTGGGTTCTTGTTCTAACCCCAAGATATCATTTAAATGCAGTTTGTCGTTTCTGAATATAACTGTAACTCTTATATTATCAATAATAATAGGATACCTTCTGCTCCTCAGGGGCAAACTCTCAAACAAATGGCTTGTGAATCAATAAATATGTTCTGTGCTGCAGCTGAATTTATTTATTCATGAGATGCTTATCTCTCTGTAAATTCCTTAGGAAAAATCCTTAATCCCCCCCATACTGAATTGACTATTTATCAGTTTTAAATTGGACCTTATTAATTTTGTTCCATGCTGGAAAACGTCTCTCGCAATCCATCTTCGGACAGAATTGAATTTCTTTCTGTCTCCCCTTTCTCTCTCAGGGACAAAACCCAGTGGTTAAGAATGGGAAATAACAGATGGCAGCAATCTCCCATATACAAATCTGCTCTGTCTGAGCGTCCTGCAAACTCTCTTTGCTATGTACTTGCAGAAGCCTGTATGCCACGGCATAAGCACCGTCACATTGGGCTTCTCACTTACCGATGACAGGCTGAGCTATTTCTTCTTTTGTTTTATTGCTGGCTCATTGGCAGCTGCTGTAAGTAGGGATCAGCTCCATCACAACCAAGCACAATTATATTTATGGGCTACAGAGGTACTTACAACCCCTAAGCATAACACTGAATTAAATGCTAAGGTTGTGATGTAGGTTTTACCTACTGACTGTGGCAGGAGATGTCTTCTCAAGATCTAGGAGCTAAGAAAACAGTGTTCTGCTGTGGGCTCATTTGAATAATCTCACCACTCATTAAATACAGCTGCAAGGCAAGGAATGACAGGGTTCAAAGGCAGACCAGGGGAATATATTAGTAACAAAATTATTGTCAGACCCTTTAGGTATGTTTCCTGATATTCCTCAATGTAATTCCATAAATTACAATGGGAACAATTGTGTCATTTGCGAACACTTGAAAAGGTTAGCTGAAGATTCTGTGCTGATAGCCTTAGTAATCTATTTCTAGAAACACTGTTGCTAGAGAATTTCAAAATATTGTATATTTTGATTAAAGATCAAAAGAGGGATTTGGTTCATGGGCTATTTCACATTATGTAATTAGTGAGTGAGAAGTCCTAGACTGTGTTCTCTTCTAAAAAAACAGTTGTTGATATGATTTAAAATACATTGCCTAATTCCAGTATCTTTCAGAGACTGCAGACTGCAGGAAAAAGACAGCATTCAGATATTCACACAAGGTTATGCTTTGCTTGTGTTTTTACATACTATTATCATCCAGCTACTTTTCTGGACAAATGGCATCCACTGGCTCATCAGAAATGCGCCATTCTCCGCCTTTTTGGCAAACATTCCCCAATACACCTGTTAGGACAGGCAGCATGCACAGCAATGGGGCAGCCTCTCTTGATTCAGCTCATATGATCAGAGGGTTCCAAAATGCTTCAGGGCTATCAAAGTGTTGACGTCTCCAGTGCAATTTTCATCTTTGCTAAATAAAATAAACTCTCCAATATGGCTCAGGAGATTGGAGTAGTGTCTTTTTTCTTCTCTGCAAATAAGAACTGCTGCCATCCTTTAATATTTATCAACTCAAATCCAGAGAGAAATATTCAGCTGCTCATTTTCCAGAATACATGTTTTTTTTCACCCCAAAAAAAGCTCCTGGATTCTATGAGGCAAAGAAATTCAACTGCATTTGATTTGGGAGAAGGGGGATATTACAAGTGCTTGGAGGCCGATGTGGCAAGTGGCCCTATTTCAGATCTGCCACTGTAATCAGAAGCAGAGTGACTGGAAGGTGTTTTACGTGGAAAACCTCTCTGGAGCTAAATCCAGGGACTGGGGCATTGTTTGTGAAAACACGGTCATTTTTAAAGGAAATGTACTTGTTTACACATCATGAAAAATTTAAGAGGTACTTCTCCTTTAGGGACAAGTGTGAATGACTAGAGCTAAAGTTATTTTCTGGATCCTTCAAGTGAGAGGGAGCACTGAAAAGAAAAGGACTGTAAGTGCTGCTTATGGAGTGTTTCACTTTAAACTTTTGCAAAACAGGTAAAGGAAATGCTTCGGATGGAAGAGACACAAGAGCTCCCAATTAGACCTTGGTTTGCATAGCACTCAGGCACCCACTTATCCTCCAGCCTGTGAGTAGTAATGCTGACTCCCGAAGGACATGCTTACAGCTGAGCATAGTCCTCAGCCTGGACAGAGAGGAGAAGCTGGCACAGTGGCAGCGTGCCACGCTGCGCCTTGCTGCATCTTCTGTGCCCCAACTCCCCTCCTTTTCTAGGCCAGAGAGCAAAGGACCTCTCCACGCAGCAGGGGTTATTCTGTAGCAGAAATCAGTGGGCACACAAATGAAGTTTGATTATACTCACTGTTGCTTTAAGTCTTGTTTTGGTCCTGCAGATGCTTTGCTTAACCTTGCCAAAGTCATTCTCAGGCAAACTCTCAGGCGAAAGTCCTTTGTTAACAGCAAGCCAACACCAGCTGCTTTTAGCCTTTCTGTATGGGAACAAATGTCACGAGAAAGAAGGAAAGAGAATATGCTTTTATTTTTATTTCACAGGGAATTAAAAGAGCTAGAAGCCGTGGGCCTATCTCACTGCACAATTTAATTAGACTATTTTTCAGTGGTTTGTTTAGTTCTCTTATTCATATTTAATGTGGCTGCAAACAGCAAGCAAGGAGTTTGGTTCACCAGCGTAATGATGCATTATGCTAGCCACTAAACTCCCGAGACTTTGTGATCCTGGCGTTTATGGTCAGGTCAGCTCCTATTATTCAGTTTCTGGAGTCACATGTGAAGGATATTAGCATTTGCTCTTCCAGCAAGGGGAGGGAGAGCACACAACCAGCAGGCCAATGGATGCTGTTGCTAGGCAGGAGCCAGAATCCTGCGGTAGGGTCACGCTCGCTCCCCCGCACTGTGGCACCCGGTGTCATCGCAAATTACTGGACACGGACTGAAGAAAGCAGAACCATATTCTCTGGAAGGACAGAGGAAAAAGAGTGGATGGAAGAAATATGGTATTAAGAGTAAATCTTTGCTATTGCTCAGCACAAGGGGCCAAGTTCATCCTTGGCTTTTTGCATGGCTTGTTTTGCTGAGAGAACAAATGGCACAGAAGGACAGAAAGAGCTGGTTGTGCCAGAGGCACTGAACTGCTCATTATTCCCTTCAGCCACTTGGAGAAAATACTGAAACTGAAACAAACACTCAATGTTCAGGTTTCAACTAAAAGAAAACTGCAGGTGGTGAGATTTGGAAATCCTTGCCCCAGTCATCCCACACCCCTATTAAATATGTCTGCTGCCCTGGAGTTTTCTGAGCCCCAAGAGCTCTTCAGACACTGTGCTCTAGGGTAATAATTTCACTATCTGAGACAGAGAAAGCAGAGTTGCCTGGGGCATCTGCCAATAAGACAGGAATGTGACAAGCAGAATTTACGTTTTGGCTTTTGGGCCTTTCTTTTTAGTGATATTTTTTCAAGTCAAGCTTTGATAATCTAGCGGTAGCACTGATCAACTTAATTTTCTCAAGTTGGTTATATATTGCAATTTCTAGGGTACTTTTCTGTGAGTATATGTAACAAGTGTTGGATTTAAATTGTCAGAAATAGATATTTTTAGGAATTTTTTGAGGATGTATAATAAAAATGAAAACTGACAATGCTGTGGCAACTTTGTCTGAGTTTTAGAAAGTTAAAAGACCTATTGAGAGGTCCCAAATATTAATCCCCACTTCTAGATAATGTAAGAAATACATTTGGAATAGGATAATAAGAAGAAAAATAACTACCCACTTCTTATGCAAAAAAGTTTCAAAATCTTTTTCACAGGAAAGAAATAACTCAGAGAAAAAATAATATTCTAATCAAGTCTGAGATGTTATTGCAGTCATATCATACAGAATGGTATAATGGATTATGAATGATGAATGAAGGCAATAAAATTAGATAATCTAAACCAGCTCACCATACACAGGGCTTTCCAGCTAAAGCTGGTGTTGACATGCTATACAGTCTTAACTGAAAAGAAGGCAAGAGCTAAAGTCTGCTGGTGGTCTTGTGCTTTGAGAATTTTTTTGCATATGTGAAACAGAACTATCTTGGCTTTGAAATCAGTTCATAAGAATAGAATGGGGAAAGAAATCTATGGAGGAAACAAGCTGAACCTGAATGCTATTTCAAGCAGAGGAAGGCAAAAGTCTCTGCATGGAATACAGACAAAGCTTCTGAAGAGAGCTGATGAATATCTTCCTGGTGTTTAAGAGCAGAATACATGAAACAGTCAGATGAAGTCAGTAATTCCATAAAAGACCACGATGTACTTTAAAAGCAGAGCTACAAACAAAAGCAAAGCACATGACAAGTTCTGGGCTTGGAATACATGTTGCAATCAATTGGTTGATGCTGGCCTACGGTGTGCCTGGTGTGGGTTGCAGGCAAGGAAGCTGTAACTTGTGTTGGGTTTTGTTTCCTGCACTATCTCCCTAAGAAAGAGCAGTGTTGAAAACACAGCCTTGCCCCAGTAGCAAAGAATAGAAAAGTGAAGGCCATTGACCATATGGAACTTTATCTTGTGATTAGACTGGCCAGTCAGACTTAGGAAAGTGCACAACAGAACTGCTGGATATGAATGCACCAGGATTGCATCTACAGTGTTTCATTTACATTGGTATGGCTTGTGTGGAGTGGACCATCAAGCAGAAAAGAGCTTGATTCACACCTTACTGCTGCTTTAATATGAAAGTGAAGAGAAAATTCTCAAGAGGGGCTCAGAAATTTGTAAGGACTCTGCCTGAGAGTCAGAAAAGCAATGACATTTACTCGCCTTTCTGTCTGTATGCAGACTTTCCAAAATACCTGTTACTGAAACATGATCTTGACATCTGTGTTTATAATCAGTTTCAAGTCCGGGGAAAAAGGCTGGCGTTTCACAAAGTTCCTTAGTCCATTCCATTAGGAGCATCTATAACGTATAACAGCCTATAACAGTAATGATAGTGAAAAAAATGAAAAGAAATACAGGGAATGCAGACAGACTATAAGTTGCACACAGCATTTATATAAAAGGATCACTCATGGCTTTACTGTGGCTGTGGAACTCTTTGTAACTCTTTAGCAATATTAGCAGTGCTGAGTGAGGTGATTTATGTTACACAGCTGAAATGATGGAAGTCTAGAGATGTTGTCTAGAGTAACCCAGGCTGGACTGCAGCCAGGATATTCCATTAAGTAACACTACTGGAAGCTCATGAAAAGCAATCCTGGAATCTTTAATGATTGCAGAGGAGCAAGCTAACTGCTTTGCAACTCGTCTGAAAAGCAGTTCATCACCACAGTGGAGACATTCAGTCATGCAGCCAAGGCACTCTTGGGCATTTGGGAGATCTGGGTCTGACTCCCCACTCCGTGGAACAGAGGAGAAATAAATTCCGCTTTCCAGGACTCCACTTCTGCCACGACACACATGGCCTCAGTAAGCCTCCGTGCCTTCCAGCCTTTGCCTGCTTTGTCAAAAAAGCAGAAATTGGATGTGATGAGCTGTGCCTGTACACATCTATCCCTATGTGACCCTTTCATTACTGGGAGTTGTTCCTGCTCTGGGGAACCACCTTCTTAGGCTGGGGCAATATGGTGGCACTTTGCATCATGTCCTGTGCGTGTGGGAAGCAGTAGGGAAGTGACAGGTACCTCAGGTGATAACCACAGGTATAACCCTGATGAAGGAAGGGTCTTCCTGGTGGATGCGGGTGGCCTACACCGATGGCTATTCCAACCCAGAGGGCCCCAATTCCAGGCACGCCTCAGTAGAAGACCTGGGCTCCACAGCCATAGCTGAGGCTCAAAAGCAGAAGAGATTATCAAAGCTCAACACTTCAATGCAAACATGAGAGGGATAAATATCACTATGAAAGAGGGCAGGGCTGAGGCCAAATACAAGTGACATTTGATGGGTCTGGTCTGGAAGCATGGGCAAAAGCTAAAGTAGCCAGATGGTAGAACAAGGGCTTATGAAGAATAAGTCAGAAATACTGAGGGACTTGCTGCTGGACATATTAATCTGGAATTAAATAATGTTATGTATTTCAAAGGAGGCATAATAAAATCCCCAGATACATTACTATAAATCATCTAATTTTAACCCCCTAAAATATTCATATTTCTAAAGTGGTCTGATAGTTAAGTCTAGAGATAGGGCATTCAAAGATTTAATTTAATTAGCTGTAGAATTATAGGCGTTTAGTATAAATCAGGAGAGGCAGCTGTAGCGGTTGCCTAAGAATAACATGGAAGACTTTAAGCTCATTCAGACTAAAATTTTCTAATCACAAACTGCCAGTAAGCTTTTGAAATAGGTGCTACTATATGAGCTGGGAAATAGAAGAAAATACTTCAGAATTAATCATATTAAGCCCAGTAGATTAAGGAAAAGAAAATATAAAAAAGCAGGGACTCTTAGGAAAACAAAAACACTAAAGAGAGTGGACCAGAAGGACGGAGAATTGTCCCACACTAATTCTTCATCAGTAGAAATGCAGTCAACCAAACTGTTACAATAGATTTGGATTACTGTGCTGAGATGAAACAGACAGAGAAAATACATTTATCTGAGTTCTAATAATTAATATCTTTAACATAAAGGAAAAGTGATTGGGTTAATTCTAACAACTGTTTGAAACCTTTGAATAAAGAAACTCTCAATCATCTACAGAAAACATATTCATAAGGTCAAATTGACTGTAGTAGGTTGTTAGAGTAACACAATGAATTAAATAAATGGTTATTTCTCCTTTACAGTAAGAAGAGGTGACAAATATGTCAATATTTCTCTCAATATTTATGAGCAGATGAAATATTTAAGCTAGCCATTGAACATGGGAATCTGTACCTTTTAATTTGTGTAAAACGGTCAATCTGAAATAAAATTAGTCCATCCAAAAAAACACAAGCTAAAGGAACCAAAAACACAGTGTAAAACCAGACACTGCAGTTTTGAAAATAAACATTAAGTAATGGAAAGTGCATGTGTTCAGACAGCATTGTGTGATAAGTTGCCAGATGGGAGCCCTTGAGGGCGTAAAGGAAATGTCTTGGGATCTCACTCCCTCTGTGCCCAGGTGTATGGATGTGAGCTGATAAGAGTGAATTCAGCCTTTTAAAGCCCTATTAACATCCCTCTAGTAGTTTTCCCTTTTCTCCTGTGGTGGTGTTGGCTGGGGTAGAGTTAATTTTCTTCATAGTAGCTGGTATGGGGCTGTTTTGGATTTGTGCTGAAACCAGTGTTGATAATAGAGAGATGCCTGAGTTACTGCTGAGCAGCTCTTCCACAGAGCCAAGGCCTTTTCTGCTTCTTGCAACAGCCCAGAGAGGAGGCTGGCTAGGGGTGTTACAAAATTTGGGACTGGGGCACAGCTGGAACAGCTGGAGCAGCTGACCACACTGACTAAAGGGACATTCAAGACAGTATGCTGCCATGCTCAGTATATAAATTTGGGAGAAGAGGAAGGAGGGAGGATGGTGTTGGTTAGAGCCTGTTGCTAACAACACCAAGGTTGTGGGTTTGATCCCTGCATGGGCCATTCACTTAAGAGCTGGATTCAATGATCTTTGCGAGTCCCTTCCAACCCAGAATATTCTGTGATTCTGTCCTCCCGAGTGATGGAGCCCTGCTTTCCTGGAGACAGCTGAACACCTGTCTGCCCATGGTAAGAGGCAAAAGAATTTCTTGTTATGTTTTGCTTGCACATCCTTTTTTATTTTACCTATTAACCTGTCTTTATCTCAACCCATGATTTTTTGCTATACCCTTATGATTCTTGTTCCCGTCTCACTGGAGTGGGGTAGGGAGTGAGTGGCTGTGTGGGGCATGGTTTAGGATGCGGTTAAACCATGACACTTGGAGTTCTCCCTTTTGGTAAGCATTCAAAGGAAATTTATGCATAGCATCAGAAAAATGACCAAAAAAGTGAACAAATGGCTGGAATCTGGAGCAAGAAATATTTCAGAAAACTGATCTAGGAGAGAAGAGGTGAATTCTGTGGGACAGCAACTGTGGGACTCAATGGGATAAATGATCTGTGGGCCAGGAAGTTGTGAGCCTGTTTCCTTATACATTCTGTAGACGTAGGCAGGATGCCTGTGGTCTCTAGAGGAAAGCTCACTGAAGACAGTGGTTGTAGGTCTAGAGTCCCTCTCAAGTCAATGGAGTGCTTATTGGTAAGCACTCCAAGGGCAGCTTCTTTTTATCCCAATGTAGGTGACTGGAAAATAGGTCAGATTATTCACACTTTAAAAACTGCATATTTCATTCATGTGAATGAAAGAGATCTGTCTGATACAGTCTATATGGATTTCCAAAATCATTCAAAAAGTTCTTCCACAGAATTTCCTATAGTATCTAAATGGGCGTGGGATAAAAAGTTATTGCATGAATAAACAACTGATTAAACCATTGGAAGAAAGGCTAAGAGTAAATGGCCAATTTTCACAGTGGAGGGAGGTCACCAGTGGAGTCCTACAGGGGCCATGCTGGAGCTCATACTGTTTAACATAATCTTAAAGTGCTGTGAAGCAGCGGCTGTGGAAGTGTGGCTGGTGAAGTAGCAAAGTTTACTGAGAGTACTGGGTTGTTCAGGGTGGGAAAGTTGAACACCAGCAGTGGAAAAAGGTATAAGGACCTCTTAAAGCCGAAGGACTGGGCATCAAAACTCAGTGCAGAGAAAGATACAATGAGGAAAAGATTCTGATACAAAATTTGGCAATTTTGTCTGATATTACCCTATAGGACCAAGATCCTAGGCTTCTAGTGGATAAGTAGAGAATTCCTTGAAAATCTTAGCAAGAAGGAATTATGATCAAAAAACCAAATTTCCAGGATAAAGGACTCTGAGGAAAAGAGCACAGATCAAACCAGAAAACAACATGCTTGAAAAGCAATGACTGAGAGAGGCAGAAGGTTATGAAATTGTGAAGGGCAGGGTTAGACTGTTCCACGAAGACTTTCACTCTGTTCCTGTACAAGAACAAGAAAGAATCAATAGTCATTCAGAGATAGTATGTTCATAAAAACAAAATTAAAGCAAGTTGTTTTTCACACAGCTTATATTTCAGCTGTGGAATTTCTTGCTTCAGATTGCTGGGGGTTTACACAAGTGCTTGCAGAGATCCAAAAAGCAACCTGTCCAAGGAAGAGAATACCTTTCCTTCTAGAATAATTAATTGCAAAATAAATGAATAGTAAAACTGTCCCAAAATCCTGAATGTATTGCTTTATGAAACTACTGACCTGCAACTTGCAGAATGCTTGGAGAATACTTTAGTGGTGTCATAGATAGCCAACAGCTTTTCAAACTCATCCGCTGGCATCTGCTGTCAGCCGTTGCCCACAGAAAGACACTGGGCTGGATAGATCTTTTTCTCAACTCAGTCTGGTTGCTCTTTTATTATATAATGTGAATAAAAGGACATTCTTGACAAAACTTTTGTACCACAGTGACTTCCATGCTCAGTGTTAGAATTGTAAAAATACACCTCAAATGTGAAATAGAAAACTAAGCAATTTCTAAGAAGGACAAAATGCAGAATGGAATAAAATGAAGCAAAAAGCCAAAGAAAAGTATTTGAAAGAACAAGCACACACATACATGCACACACACACATGCACACACACACTGCTGTAATAGTTACCAGATCTGCAAAACACAGGAGTTGGAAAACAGAGAAACTAGGATTGACAATGCAGTGAGTCCTTTAAAAGAAATAATAAGCCCACAGAATAATAATAATGGGCTGCACAGAAACTAGTTCCCTTGACTACCAGAGACTTTTAGAATGGAAATAAACCCAGAGGTGACTTAGAGAAAGAGCAAGTGCAGAAAGAGGGGAAAACAGAGACTCCAATTAAAATGCACCAAGAGGCTGAAAAGATTAATGACGAAACCTCAGATGGTGTTATGCAAAAGACTGGGCAATGAGTAGACTTCATTGGGCCAGCATGAATGCACAGAGCGTAAAAATGGTAAGAAATCGTTGCCACTGTGCAAAGTACCAGAGATAGAAACGCTGGGAGGCTGTGACCATTTGTGATGCACCCAGCAGAGCTTGACAGCAACTGGCAACTGATGTATTTAAACATGGAGGAAACCACCACCTGCTGATAACTGATTATTACAGTTGTTCTTTTGAAGCTAACAAAAGTAAAAAACACATTATCCAGCACTCTGGTGAATCACACTGAGGTAGTAGTCATTGAACTCTGCATTTGCAATGAGTTCATTTGAGATAATGGGTCACCATACACATTGGAGGAATTTTTAAGGTTTTTAAAGTACCAGGGTTTCAGATGCAGCTGGTAGTTCTTATTGCTGATAGTTTTATGGGCTGGTCAACATTAATAATAGCCAAAAAGATATTAATTCAGAGAAGCTCTTCCTTGAGGTTTACTGACAAGCCCCTGTGGAATCAAATGCTTTACTGTATGGGATGGGATGCTAATAAGCTGAAAGTTCTACTCATAAGTCCCATGGCATGCTCCTTCTACAGCCCAGAGCTGCAGATAACAGCCAAGTAGCACAGATGGGAGCAGAGTGGGAAAGGAGAGAGCAAGCGTAGCATGATCATTTGAGAAACTACAACACAGCTCTAGGTAACTCAGAGATAATGGCATGGCTGGTGTTATCCTCGTGTGGAAACAGCCTTTGTGGAAAAATTCACTTTCTCTGCAATACAGGTAGAAAATGGAGAGAAACAAGATTAACCTCAGATGTTAGAAGACAGCCCTGGCCATACAACTGCTCTCCTGCTCTGATAAAAATCTTATTCTTGATCCTCAAACAGCATCTGAAAAAGTCAACAGCCACAATCTTGCCATGGCTTTAAAGCCACCCACTACACAGAAGGGAAATGACTCATACCTGATCATCAAGCAATACAAGTGAACTATACTGTGTCACTCAAAAAGTTCAAGCCCAAAGATCTGACATTTTTATGTTGTGATTACACAGAAACATTGGTAAGAGCATTTCCAGTTTTATGTCATTTTCATGCATCATTAGATAACTGGTGCAACACCATTTAGAGAAAACCTCTTAAAATTACTCCAGGAGATTGTTTTCTGCTCACTCGATCAGCAAGTGTGCTGAGTTCAGATGCTGAGAGCAAAGGGTGTTTTCGAAAGCCCAAATTAAAAAAACTGTTTAAGTTTACATGCGTGGAGTGTCATTCAAGTGAGCAGTCAGAATAATACAAAATATAGGTCAAATAACAAAAATGAAAATAGATATGAAAAGGTACACTCAAATCAGAAATTCACAGCTGTGCTGTGGAAGGGTTGGGGAAGATTTGTGTTGCTGAGCTGTATCTCCTTCATCTCACAGAGAGAGAGAAAAGCCTGTGAACCCAAAGCCATGCCACAGATTTTACCTCACATATACATTGCCTCAACTAAGAATTCATTTAAATAAAGAGCATTGAATGTTACAAAGCAATCCATTCAGATAGGAGGGTGATTACAGTACCCTGTAAAATGGTTTACTTAAAGAATAGGCCCCTTATGTTGCAGGCTCAGGCTCCTTTCCATACCCTTAACACTGTCTTTGGGAGCAACCTGGCTGATAAACTGCTTGGTACATGAGCTGAACGCCTCTTTTGATTCCCCTGTCTCAGCTAAATATCCACTGAACACAGTAGAAGCTTAGATATGCAGAGCAGAGGAAGACACTCATGAAACCACCTAAACTCAGATGTCTTAAGTTGTCATGCATTATGACTTTTTCCTCTTCTCCTTTGTGGCTGCTCTTAACCCTCTTGCCCTTATTTAGCGTAGTTAAAATCAGCAAAATTGTAATTCAGTTAAATTAGTGGAAATCAACTACTCACTTCTTTGTTGCACAATCTATTTCCAGTCCCTTTTCCTCTGTCTGACTAGGGGAAAGCTGGGGATAGTTTCTTTTTTATGTTTGCCAGATTCTAGCATAATGGGAGCCAGGAAGCAACTGGCGTTTTGGACCGTATCACAGTAAAATTTTACATTATTGATCCTAAAATACTGGTTACATGTTAGATCCCATGTAATGTCCAAACAGTAGAACTTGCCTCTGCTTGTGTATGTGTATAATTGCAGTGTGACATTTTCACCTGACTGGTAATATCAGACTGGAGAATATGAAGCTGATCATGTATGTGTGTGGGTGTATATATATATA
>JAYDZK010000056.1:44508306-44518759 GCA_034509185.1 Euphonia xanthogaster | reverse complement strand
AGCATATATATGTGTGGGTGTATATATATATATATATATATATATATATATATATATATATATACGCATGCAAGCACACACATATACATGTAAATTAATGAATTGTGACTGTGTTTATAAAATTTCGGTCCTTTATAATTACAAATTTGTCTTCCATATTTTTCATAAACAGCTGCACTTAGGTTAATTTCTGAGAATATTATGGTCATTTAATTTTAATTAACAGCAATACTTTTTCCTGTTGTTATTATCTTTTCCTAATAACCTGTTGTTCTCAAAGCTTTCTTTAGCCCTCAGGAACTTCTTCAGTTTCCTATTCAAATATTGATAAAACTTAACCCTGGTTAGTTTTCACATCTGACAAGATCATAACTCGATGTGTACTATTATCCATTAAAAACCACTTAAGGCAATTGCTGTTACCATTGTAACATGATAAACCTGACAATAGACTGCTAGTTCAAAAGAAAGAACCCAGTAATTTCATTTGTTTTCTATTCCTCAAAACATCTGCAGTGACGTAAAAGAAATGTCAAGTTAAAAATAACAATTCATGGGTCACGGTATCAACTGTGATTTCATTACATTATGTCTGAGCAGACTAAAGCTGCTCTGGCATTCAGACTTTAGGTGAGCTTGTAAATGAAGAAAAGCTTAATCTATTTCAGTTCAAGATTATCAATTATTCAAATACCTACGCAGAGTCTTCATTTTCCCCACACTGCTGAAGTCAGAGCACAATGTGGTCTGCACAGTGGGAGGCAGGGAAGTGCTGGTGAGCTCTGTCTGCAGCCTGAGCCTGCAGCCTCTGTGCTAAGCTGGGGTGGGATGCTGGGAGCCCGTGGCTGATGAAGGGCTGAGGATGGCTCGCCAGCCAGCTGGGGAAGCTGGACATCAGCTCAGCATCAGCATTGTGCCAAGGGGCTTCCTGCATTTTGTCTGGGAGCTGTGCTGCACCTGCAGACAAGCCTTCCCTGTGCCTGCCAGAGCTCCCCTGGGATGGTGTGCCTCAGTTCTGGGTGAAAGGCTGCTTGAAAGAGTGATCTTCCAGGTCCCTTCTGAACACCTCTCCTCCTATGCTGAAAGTCAATTATTACAAAGCATATGATTACTTTTATAGTAAGTAATATACAATTATTACTTTATCAGTTAGAAAAATGAATTTATGAATACAAATTGAAAGAGCTGGAAATCTGAAAAAAAAAAAAAAAACAGCAGAGGAAAGTACATATAACACCTTATCCCTTCAGTGCATTTATGGCAGTTACATTGCAGTATCTATGACTGACAGGACCTGGTA
The DNA here is from genome assembly GCA_034509185.1 of Euphonia xanthogaster. Taxonomy (NCBI): domain Eukaryota; kingdom Metazoa; phylum Chordata; class Aves; order Passeriformes; family Fringillidae; genus Euphonia; species Euphonia xanthogaster. Next base: position 44,517,459 of record JAYDZK010000056.1, on the reverse strand, counting down.
AGCTCACGTTCTGTTCTGAGATACCTGCATCAAGAAAGAAAGGGAACTTTTATCCTTATTTCAGAACTAAGTTGTTTTAAATTAGCAAACCTTTGGGGCTGACCTTACTTTTAGGGAACAAAAATTGCCAACTCCTAAGTGAGAGAGACAAAGATGAAATCTAGAAGAGCTGATATTTCAAGACATCCCTTGCTTTAAGCTATCTCCAGGAAAAAAATGAAGCTTTAATGCAAAAGTGATGTAGGCACTTCAGAAATTCTCACACAAAAAGGGACAGATGCTCAGAGATATGGACAGTTATAGGCACCCATTTCAGAATGTATCCACCAAGTGTCACTGCTTGGAATTTGGGAAAAATGGATCTCATCCTTAAGAATGACACAGACAATAAAAATTTAAAACATTTGCAAGCAGAAAAAAATCCATATACTAAGAAGAATTTCACTAGGGTTATTTTCTTTCCCGAAAGCATCATGTCTGCAGCTAGTGCTTGAGTGCATGCACAAATTAAGTTTACAGATTTCATAAAGCAATTTATTCTACTTGAATGTAATAGCAGTAATTTTTCATGTAAGTCAGCAAAATACAATCCATAAAGGAAAAAGTACTGCCATTATTTTAAACTCTATTGTTCTTATTCTATCCAAATGTGAACTGAAGCTAAATAATTTACTGTGTAAATTTCATTTTTAATTTTATGCCATTGAAAAAGAAAAGAGAGAGAAAAAGAGACAGAGGGGGAATCTTCAAAGCTCTAAATCCTTGTATACCAATGTCTCAACAGTAAAATAATCTAAGGAGTGTGCTTCAGCAAAAATGATTGCTAGGATCTATAATAGGATTGTTTTAACTCAATAGTGTTTTATAAATTTTTGATTCACTCTGGCTTTTTGACAGCTTGCCAAGTTACACTTTTTATCTGATCATCTTTGCATTAATAATACATTACAATAAGTTTTGCTGAAAAGTGGCCACTTTTTTCTCACTGAATACTTTACTTTTGCCAGCAAAATATTGACTTGAGCTTATAATCAATTCCTGTTTGACTTGATCATGCTTAGCACGAAACTAAAATATTTGCTGCTAGACAGATGCCAATACAAATGCCATCATTGTTGTACTCTAACGAATTCCATCAGCTGCTAAATGATCTGCCTTGCAGGTTGCAATATGTACCAGACTGAGGCCCAGAGCTCCGGACACACTAGGATGTGAGTAGTTGTACTTACATGAAGATCCCATTCCTGTCCTTCACAAATGCTTCCTCCCAGCAACAGCATCTATTTCCATACAGACATCCTCTGAGTCGCCTGTGGCTTGCCCCCTGATTGGATTTAATCAAGGCAAAAATACTGAATAAAGAAAAAAAAAGCCAAAAATTACTTTAGTCACCTACCCCGATCTTCTGAGGCATGAATGAAAATTGACTTTCAAGAAAGAAACCAAACCAACCACTAGAAAAGCAACTTATTTCTCAAGAGATTTAAAAAAAAAAATTAAGCTAGTTGCCATTCACATATCTTTATCTTCCATCATAATTATTATATTTATATAGAGATTATTATACTTGATTAGTATCAGGAAACAGAATAGTCTGAGAAATACTACTGTTTAACCTAACTCAGTCAACTTACTTCATGAAGACAGCACAAATTACCCCTTCCCTTGCATTGGCATGCCACTTGGAAAATCCCATCCTGTTCTGGCACATCAGCCCCAGACCCTGCGTTTGTCCCGCCAGAGGAACTGAGCCAGAATTCTTGCAATTTTCTCTTTCTGCCTTCAATGCTGAAAGCACAGCTCTTGTGTGCCAGGTCCAGGACTGGCACTCAGCCAAAGTTCTGCACTGTTGGCAAGAGACTGCTCTGCCACATGGCCCAACCAGAGAAAGCAAGCATGCACACCTCTAGAAACTCCGTGACGTGATGATGATGGATAGCAGGTACTCTCTGAACAGGGGAAACCATGCCACACCCTCAGCTACTCCCATTGTGAGTAATGGCAGTGACTCTTCTCAAGCCCCAAGATGACAACTGCAGAGAGTGAGACTATATCTGGAGAATATAAACGTTGGAGCCTGTCCTAAACAAATCTGTGCTGAGGTCCCTCTGTCTGAAAGGCAAAACAAGCATGCAGAAGTGGCAGAGGCACAGAGCCAAACATCCTACCTGACCCTGACAACACTGTCTTTCCTGACACACATCTCTCTTTGACATGGCTGAATGCTCTGATACTTCATCACCTTGTGGGGTTCTACATTTGACATAATGCGTTGTTCATTTCATGCCCAACTTAGACATTTGAAAAGAGTGAGGAAATTAAAAACTGTCACGGCAGGCACTGCAAATCAACGGATTGTGTACGTCAAGACATGCTTTAGAATTTCATAAAGTCACTCCTGATGTCCAGCCATTATTTGCAATTAACTATTACCTTCAGGCTGACCAGTTTAAAAAAAAACAAACAAGAAAATATGACTTTACATTTAAAACACAATTACACATTATATTTATTGCTTCATATAGTAAATTTCTCCTCTCCTGCAGGCAACAGGCAATTGCTCTGAGAAATAAAATATATGCGAGCCACTAAATTATGCAGGCCCTTTTAAGCACTGCATACATCTATAGAGTCCCAGTGGCAGGGACACTGCAAGTTGTAACATAGCAATATGGCCTTTATGAAAGCTATTTTGCTACATCTGGTCATCACACAAGTACTTTCAGAAATAAGCTTCATTTTTCCAAAATTTAAATTCCTTTCAGAAAAGCATGCGAAATTTTGTCTATGAAAAAGCCAGGGTTGGCAGTCCTGTGGCATGTAAGAAAACCAAGTGCCTCAAGTCTCAGCTCTAGTGACCTCAGAGAATAAACTCCCTTTATATAGTTTCATCTCACTTGGGGCAAACAAGGAAGACAAAAATGTGAGTTTGCTGCAGCTGCTATCTCCTTCCTGAAAGTGACTGTCAATCAGCTTGAAATGAAAGAAAGATGCATCCCTTTTGTAGCAAAGCAAAAAGAATATAGTGGGAGCTCACTAAATCAAGATAGTGAAAAGCATCATTTGGAATTAAAATTGGAATCAGCTGGGCAATGACCTTCTTCCCTGCCTGTGATTAATCAATACTTCTATAATGAATCAATTAATAGTTGATAGCTGCTATATCTATTATGAAGGTCAAAGAGCAGAAACAGAATTCAATTGAAATAAATAAGTCTATACATATATATCAGTGAAAAAATTGCTCTGGAATGCTGAAAAACAAGTGTTCATTATTTTTAATATATGCTTTCCATTTGCCAGGGTTGGGCTTCCCAGTCCTCAGGGCTGGGTGAAGGTGGCAAATGGATGGTGCTGCAGTGAATGCTGAACACATGAGTAACACATGGGACCGACTTAAAAATTACCTTTTGTCTCACAAAGCAGTGAAAAGATGACAGTTTCAGATTCATTCACATCACTGTCTTTTTGCAAATCCACAACAGTAACTCCATCACTGATACAGCACACAGCACTCTCCATTCCAATGCAGGCAAGCATAATCTACATGGCAGCAAAGGAAGTCTGGAAGCAAGAAATGCCATCCTGATTTCCCTTCCGACAGTATAATTTGTATTTTTCAGATTTGCGGGAATCAGTAAATTCGCTGAAACAATGGATGGGAAAGAAAAAATTAAACCTCTCTCTCACTGTCATGTGCATGCAAAATGAGAATTATCAACCCAATGCAATCAAGCATATGGAAAACAATTTCATTGTTTATACAATAGAAGCAAAAAAGGTCACTTAGCCCTGGCTTTCCAAACTCTGATTTGCTATATTTTTTTCCAATAGGAAGGATTAGCTGGTTTTGGTTTTACTTTCTGTTGAAACATCAAAAGAGCTCACTTGTGTCCCTTCATCTGTGAACCCTCGTCGGAGTTGAGCTGAGCTAGAAGCTTGGTGCTTTGCATGTTGTTGCAAAAAGGAAACCTTCTGGTTTTGACAAAGTGAAAAAAATGACCAGAAACAGCAAAAATGCGTCAGATATTAGCTGGAAATACATGAACAGGAATTGCTAATATGAACACACTGCTAATCATTTTATCCCTTTGTCAAAGAAGAAAGGCACTTTCTGTTTTGAGGGTTGTTTTTATTTCACCCTGTTGAAACAATCGTTTTTCCATTAATGTACACTGGTCATGACATTGTTGGTTTGTTTACGTGATTTCCTAGCACTGCGGATGTCTGTGATGCTTTGTCCAAGCATCCTGACACCTCATTTTCTCTGACAGCGATCATTCCTATCACAAATGCCAGTGGAGAGTGTCTCAATGGAACAAAGTGAAATTTGGTGCTTTTCTAACCATGCATCTCTGTTACAGTGATTGAAGGTCAAGCAACAGGACTACACAGGGTTTTGTATAGCTGCAGCAACACTAACAGTGAGTGGTTGATGCCCAGGAAATCACCTTTTATTGTTTCCTTTTGTGTTACACAGATTCATGCATTTTTCTGTACGCTGACTTGACCTGTGGTGAAGTATGTGTCATCTGAAAATCGATACCATGGTCTTTTTGCCTTTCTCTGCCTCTCAGGTCAAACAAAAGGAAGGTGTACTTGCTTGTCTCTTTTTTAAAAACTTTTCTGAGAGGGTTCATCTGAAATGATCCAGTGAGTAACACAGAAACTCAAAAGGAAGCTGGTTTCATTAAAAAGAAAAGTATGCAGAAACATAACGAGTTTTTCTTGCATTAAATGAGGAGCTGACTCACACAATAGAGGAGAGGAGCAAAACCCAGGTACTTATAAGAATATCACAAGTTCTCCTCTTTGGCCTGAGTCAACATGGGCATTTCATTACATTAGCACATCTCATGGTGTTTTGTTTGAAACAATACACTCAAATGCCAAGATGATCCCATCTTGGCTCTAAATCACGCCTCCTCCAGCTTCTGAGTCAGACAGCAGCCCCTGAGCACACAGAAGCAGCAGACAGAAACCAAAGTGGTTTTGAGCTACACACATTCGTATCTTTAGCTGCAGATGTTGGGCAAAGTCTCTGTTTTCTAATTGAGCCAAAACAGTTTGTCTTCTGCTAGTGCCAAGCTCCTCAAATGCAGATCCTTAGTTTCCCACATTCACTGCATCTTGAGGAAAGAGAAGGATGTGAAATGTGTGATCCCCACTTTTGGTCAGAGGTGCAGGGAAACAGATGATTCCTTCCAGAAGCTGCGGAGGATCTCTCCTTTTCTGCTCTGTATTTCTTGCTTAACTTCCTTGTTCTCAGTTTCCTGCTGCTGGCACCAGCACTTCCACTTTAAATGGAGCTTTAACATGGATATTTCACCCTGTCTGCCATTCTTCCTTGGACTAACATTTGCATGGCAGATGGTACAAATGGCCCAGCAAATATTTACTGGATCTGTGTTAGAAAGGCAAGGCAAAGCAAAGCAAAGCAAAACAAAACAAAACAAAACAAAACAAAACCACCCCAGCTGCCAGACTGACGGCTTTCTGGCACTATATTATGTGCCACCAGTCAACAGGATGGGGAAAACACCACGGGAAGATAATTGATGTTGAACTTACTGGATTTTTCGGAGTACTTTCTGAATCTTTTTATTTGGAGCAACCCCAGAGGGCAAGTACAAGGACAAAAACTTTTCCCTTTCCTTCTCAGAGTCTGCCTTTTTCTTGTTGCTTAGGTGAAAAAAAAAATTATTGTGACAGATTAATATATTCCCCTTTCAAATAAAAACCAGTCATATCCGGTATCAGAACTGTGTTAATTACAGAGAATGGATTGAGCTCCTTGCAAATGGAGCCTCTGAAACTCTCATGGCAAAGCCTGAGACAAATATCTTATAGATTTAAATAATTATAGAAGCATTCAATAATGATAGAAGGAAGGTGATAAATGTTAAGAATAACCCATGGCTTTTGGAGGAACTTACTTGTTAAGGCTTATCAAGGGAAGAGCAGAACAGTGAAGTACCCGTGCAACACAGTTGCTTTTTAATTTCCATGTTTCTGTCAATCACTATCCCTTTATTTTGCCATTTCTTTGCTAGCTGAACTAACTGGGTGTGAACATCTTTGATGGTGAAGGACAATGAAATGCCAGGAAGTCTTATGGAGCAAAATCCTTTTTCTTCACCACAGTGATTCTCCATAATATAATTAACAGTGCAAAAGCAGTTAAAATTATATTACTATTCAAATGGATGTTATTTTCTAAGCAGATTACATAACCCGTAATTTAAAAACATTCTGTTAATATTCCAAGCAGAAAAATAAAGAAAAAAAAGAAAAAACAGAAGCCAAAAATATATGGGCCACCATTCTGAAAAGCATTTCAGCAGACGGTCAAAAGGAAAATTTGTATAGAATGGAACACAACAGAAGGAGATGGAGCTCATCTAAAATTCTTGTTCCAACTGGAAGTTTGAACCATCTGAAAGTCAAATTATGTTTATCCTACAGCTAATTTTTAATTGAAATTACTAAGTCTAAGAAATATTTAGATAATAATGTTTTTTGTATGTGTATTTGTTTAAAGGAAAACAATTTTTCCTTCTCCCATCAGTCCCTCAGGAAATGTTTAATTTCTCTTTAAGCCTGGGAGCAGGACAGATAGAAGCAGAATGTACACACAACAAATATAAGTAAGAGGAAGAAAGAAAATTCTGTCTCCTGCAATTGTGTTTTCTCCATTTATCTTGCCCTGTAAACTGTGAAATAAATGAGAATATGCCATGAACTGGAAAAGGGAAAAACAATACAGTCCTGATTAATGTAGTTCACCCAAAGTTCTCCTCTTGATCTTATGGCATTTCAGAAGACACTGTTCATTAGTTACCAAAGCTAAAAAAAAGTCACTGTATCTCCAGTGCCAAAAGAGAAGTGAAGAATTCTTCCACTGGAAAACCAAAGCAAGTACAAAGTCTTTACACAAAGGCTGCAGAGAGTAGGGCTGGTTTGGGATCCTCTCTCCAGGATTTCTTTCATGACTTTCAAACAGATCTTGCTTTCCAAACTCATGTGTCCGAATGCTAAACCTGAGAGTATCAGAGTTCACATCTGAACTCAAAGCAGCAGCATCAGATATAGGCAGATTCATATAGTCTAGAAAAAGAATATATTCTTATACAGGCTTTGAACCTCATGCCATGAACTTCTTCTTATTAAAAAAGGTGGTTACCCAGTTCAGGATGGTCAGAGGTTCCCATCTTTCATGCCAGTAATTCTTCAGTTAATCTCAACTTGGCTGCTGAATTTATTCAGTTAAAGAAACTAACCAAAAAAACCCAAAACCCAACCTACCCAGCTGGGTATTTTTTTTTTTTTAATATATCTATATGTAAAAAAAGTATGAAAAACCAAATAAATGCTTAAGTAATTTGTCAATGTTTTAATCATTGTCGAGCCACACAACAAAGAGATTCTTTCTGCTATTGTTTCTACCATTCTGTCTCAGTGGATCCTAGAGAGGTTATTCTCTCTGAAGCACCCACAAACCGCCACCTTGTTAAGCCAAAAAATTCATCAAAGGATATTGGATATTGGATTTCACTGGCCCAGGGTAGCCTATCACCACATTTTTATCTTAGCTCTCTGCTTTTATGTGGTAAACACCTGATGTTAAGCAAGGAGAGGGAAGACTCATTTTTTTGTGCCCATTTTCCTTTTCTTTCTAGAAAAAGATGACTTAAACTGCACATTACTAGAAACAGACATGCGGAGTCCAGGGTTTAAAAGAAACGTATTTCATAAGGTTTAGATTTTGTAAGCAAATCTGTTCATTATATAATTAGGGAAGAAACCATGAAGACACTGACCAGCTCCTCAGCTGGAGGAGCTGGACAAAGCTGGTGAAGTCCAGGGAAGGGCTGCTCAGGGAAGGTTTGAGCCTTTTTTAAAAGTTACAGCTTCTGTAACTGAATTGGCATCTGCCACTCTTTTCCCATCTAGAGAGAGTGCTGTTGCTCTGTAGAGAGAGCTTATTGCTCTGTCAAAAGCACCAGAATTTTCTATGTGGGATTGCTATCTCAGATTGCACTGCTTTTAAAAATTTTCAGCCACAACATTCACTAAATAAAATGTGGAAAACATCTTGTAAAAGAAGGTTTCTCTTGAAAGCGGGGAAGAAAAAGCAATTCAAATAAATGTTAAAACCAAGGATAAGTGGAAATGTTGCAGGTCTCTACCTATAAATGGGGGTCAGTGGACCTTGCTCTTCCTAGGGTATTGTAAAGATTCATTAAAGTTTGTAATGTGTTCAGACAGAGTGAGAACGGCAGAACAGTCAAGTAGGAAATGAATAATTCTGTCTTTAGAATCAAGCCTGAGCAGTGTGCAGTAAATAAGGCCTGAGGCCAAACGCCAAGCAATGAGGATAAAAGAACATATTGAATAGCTGCTCATTAAGTGAGCACCATCCATCCTGTGCCCTGCTGAAGCAGGTGTCCTGGGGAAAAGTAATAGTATGCAACCTTGTAATTAAAGCTGTATCATAATGCATATTCACCAGGAGGCGAATTTAAGGATGCCTTGAGAAATTCAGCCTGATGTTGCCTAACTTTTGAACACTTAACTTTTGAATGCTGGACTTTGCATTTTTTATATCCTTTTTGTCATATGTATGTAAATACACATACACGTATATCTGAGTGTGTGTGTGAATATATAAAATATGTATAAATATTATTTTCTCCTGTTTTCTGTTTTTCAGGAGGTGGAGATATCTGATAAGAGATTGCAGAATATAGTCTTTCTGGCCCCACATCCAAACAGGAATGACTTCAAGCCAGTGGACTGAAACTAAAGTCACTGCAAGTGTCTGAGAAGCCCAGAGCAGTGCTGAAAGGAGGGGAGCAGTAGATCTGAGAATCTGTAAATGAGGTAAAAAATGTCTGAGAGCCAGGGATCATTAGCCTGTGGCCTGTACGTAATAGGTACTGATGCACATCAGGGATAAATCTTGATAGACACTTTCCTTGCTTGCAATCTGGTTATGCTTGATTATAAATTGCAAGTAATATTTTTTAGTTAAATAAATTCCATGATCTTTGGTAACTTGTTCTTGAACCTATTATTCCCCCTTCCCTTCCCTTCCCTTCCCTTCCCTTCCCTTCCCTTCCCTTCCCTTCCCTTCCCTTCCCTTCCCTTCCC
>JAYDZK010000056.1:44441578-44508122 GCA_034509185.1 Euphonia xanthogaster | reverse complement strand
CTTCCCTTCCCTTCCCTTCCCTTCCCTTCCCTTCCCTTTCCCATCCCACCCCTACTTAACTTACCCCAAAGAAATTGTAAATATTTTCCATGTTTATTCTCTCAGTCTTTAAACACCTTTTCTCATTTTCTACCCTAAGGGGATCTTGTTATTACCAGCACTTTTTTGCTTGTTATATTGATAGTATTTCTATACCTGTCTATATCCAGCATGTAGGAATGACTGTAGATATGCAGGTCTTTACAAGGACACTTTTTTATGCAAGTATAAACTGTAAATTAAAAGAATAGTAATGTCACAGAGTCAAGGTCACAACAGTAAATGAATCCATAAAGTTATTTGAACTTAAATAAACATAATTTCTTCCTCTGTGTTTGTATTTCCCTGTCTGTGCAACTACTTTTGCTGTTAATGAAATGGAAGTTTATTCCCTTGTTGACCTCCAGAGGTACCAGCACGGCGTCCCAGCATCTCTGTCCCCATGCACAGATGGGGATGAAGAACCCAGACAGGTGGTTTTCTTGGCCATGCTGGAAGAGAGGTGATCTGCCCACAAGACCTGTTTCTACCAGGAACGTGGTCCTCGTGCAACAACCACCCTGCAAGTATGAGGAGCATCAAGGAAATAGATTTTTAACCAAAGACTGAATTCAGCATCCTCACCCTTCATGCTATGGGCCTATGCTCTCTTTTCTGCACATCTTACTTCGCAGACAAAACTAATTACTTTCTCACTGCTCACAAGATTTGTCTGGTGCTCAGCTTATAATGCAAATACTTGTAACTTGCTCAGTAAAGAGAGCTGCCTAGCAACTTCCTGGCAAGGCACAAAGTCAAATTCATCCTGAACTACCCTCAGTCCACCTTGGGCCTGTTTCTGTCTACTTTTCTAAGCTCAAGCTCTAGATAAGGAAACTTTATGTAGTAATACATTTCATATACACCACCTATTTCATAGATTACATGTTTCAGAAATATTTTGAATCATTGCTTTTTAAATGTATTTTTCATTATCTACTTATTCAAAAAGCAAGAGATGTTTTAATACTCCGAATGCTATTTTGTAGGCCTTGAAAGAAAACTTTTTTTATACGTAATAATTCAGCAAATTCAGCTTCTGATATCTAATTCTGGTGTTCATTCAACCCCTTTGAGAGTCTCCCTTTTCCTTACAAAACATTGCTTGAGGTTAAATCTCAAGAGCTTTTGACTTTCAGCCTCTAAAACAGATATAGTCTCTAACAAAATATTGCACAGGCTGATGCTCAGGGCTAGCACAGAGCAAAGGTAAAAACTTATGAGTTGGAAGAAAGGAGGAAGGAAACATTGTTGTGCTTTTATTGCTTCAGACAAATATCCATGAACAGCAGAATTAATTAACTTGAGTTTCCACCATGTTTGTGTCTTCTGCTTGGTCTGCCTTGTGGCTAAAGAAGTGCAAGCTGCAAGCAAAGTTTGCATGCAGCTGGGGAGATCACAGATGCCCCTCCAGAAATCTTGGCCCTCTCCTTCTCTTTCTTATTGCATAAAACTTGAAGGATTTTAGGATCTTTTTTTCCTCTCTGCAATGTGGAACACAGAAGATCTTCATGATCTCTGATGCAATGGTGTCCAACATCTGGGCTTGGAAATTAAATCTATACAGAGGGAGAAAAGGTGGAATCCTGTTTCCATACAAAGATCACAGGTCAAGCTCTACCACACATAGGCAGGAAAGTGTGAATCTATCTGTGAATGTGTTACCTCTTTGCCTCTGAGGCAGATGTGATTGACATTGACCAAGTGGTTCCCAAGTCTTAGACACAGAAGCAAAAAGACAGCATCACAGAAACCTTGCTTCTGAAGAAGCCTGGGGTCAAAATACTATTAGCCTAGAGAACCATTGGGATGCATTTAAAGTACTGGGAAACAGATGGGTTTATGATCTAGGTACAAATCACACGAATCACACAGTCAATGCCTCTCCACAGTCTCCTTCAAGTGCTGGTCACAGCAGCATCAAGACTGAGAGCAAGAAGCTGAAAGAAACCAACGTGGGATTGCAGCCCTAGCTTTCCTGAGCCCTGTGGCTGGCACGCAGGTTAAACACAGGGCGGAGGAGAGCATGAGGGCAGCTTGAGCAGAGCAGACCCCAGACATGAAGGCAGAGAGGAAGGAGCAGCTGAGCAGCTCCCAACGCCACTATAGAGTGATGAGCACAAGCTTTTCTGGTGTGACTGAGGACCCAATTCACTGAGCAGTTGCTGCTGAAGGGCCAGAAGAAGAAGAATCAGAGAGTCTGCAACTGAGGGACTTCCTTGCCTATTCTCTGGCTTCATGAATTTTGCAGGCAGAAAAGAAAGGGGCATCCTAATAGAGTTGAAGATGTCCCTGTTCATTGTGGGACAGTTACACTGCCTGACCTTTAAAGGTCCCTGTCAACCCAAACTATTCGATGGTTCTGTGAAAACAGTGTTCAAACATGAGGGAGAAAAACAGTGCACAAGCATGTGGCTGGGTCCTTTTTTTGGCATCCCAACCTCTCCTCCCTCTGTTTAGAACAGTAAGAGGAATTCTTCAGCAGAGCTGTTGAGAAGAACATTTTATTGCAATTTGCTTCACCTGGTGCCAGGCATACAGTGGTGCTCTCCCCACAGACTAGCCTAAATTGCTGCTGACAGCTCTGGAAAGCCACACAGGCAACAACAAAAGACAATAGCAGGGGTGGGGGTGAAGCAGCACAAACCACAAAACATTGCTGCATTTACCCAGAGAATAGAATTCTAACTTGAAGGGGTAATAAGAGGCCAAAGATCAGCCTGGCTGCACAGGTCCTCAGACATACCTGTGCTCTGAAGGTACCTGCATTGCTGGTCTGCCACATCCAGAGAGCAGAAGATGTGTTTAGCCATTTTTTGTTCACAGTTCAATATCATGGTAATTGAGTCACTTCTTTTCAATACACAAAGAATAAAAGGACAGAGAGAGGATTGAGCAAGACCAGCTCAAAGTTCAGTTTCCTGCACTTATTTGTTCTTCTTCATGTGAAACCTTTCCAAGAATGGCCCTTTTGTGCAAAATATCTTTGTGCTTTTATAGCACCAAATTCCACTTAGGGCTTATTGAGGCTCCCGTGTAACACAGCTTTTACGTACCTGCTTAATGATGAGCATTTATTAAAATCACATCCTTAGTCAGCAAAGGATTCAAATCCCTTATGAGCCTCAAGGACTCGAAATTGCTTTCCAAACTAAAGAATAATACATCAGTGTAGGAAAAAGAGACCTTGAAAAGCAGCAATGTGACAAATGGAATCAAAATCAAGCCTGAAAGTTGTGTTCTTAAATATCAACAATAAAAAAAAAGTTAGGGATAGCATATGAAAATTGTCTCAGCACTGAGTACTTAGTTATTATTATTCTTCCAACATTTTAGTAACACCCTTGCCACCTGGAGAAAACATACTACTGCTCTATACAGATCTTTTACCTTCAGGTAACTGGGACATGTGGAACAGGAACTTAAAGTGTTGTGGGTGCTGTAGGCCAGAATGTCCCCACCAGGATGTTCATCTACATAGTCAGGAAAGACTTTCTCAAATGGGGAGGTGGCATTTGCCCCTTGGCAATGGAAATTTACTGTTTGGTGCCAGCAAATGCAGCAAGTGCAGAACACATCTTACAGCCTTTATTAGCATTCTGAAGGTGTATCATTCACTCTGTTGAAGGAAACAAGACAAGTATCATAGATGACTTGCACTGTTGGTGGAATAATGCAGTCCAACAGCTATTTATTTAGCATTGTGGCATTTAATTTAGGTATTGGGCACCTCATGGAAGCCTCTTATGTATTTGTTTATACAAATGTGGAGTTATGGAATTTATAACATGAGAAGATTAAAAACAAAACAACATCTGAATAAGATTTTAGGTTTTCTGAGCGTTTTAAAGAATTTTTTTTTGTATTAAACCTGAATGTTGGAAATAAACAAATAAATTGCCAAAATTTCATAAAGATAGTTGCTAGCTGATGAACAGTTACTTTACCTCTCAGTTAATTTCTTTCTTCTTACATGAGAAATACATCAATTTAAAAAGAAAGCTTATACATCAATTTCTGCTTTGAAAAACAAACAAAAAATGAATCATATGTTCTATATCAATTAAAGAAATGTTTAGATAAATTTTCATGAAAATGCAAACTGCATAGAGTTTGAACTCCATATCCTTGAAATATATGGCATCTATCCCCAGACTAAGCAGCTTTTGGTACCATCCACAAATAAGATGCACAATTTTCACAGGCTCTCCTGAAGAGCAGAGTTATTATCATACATTAGATTTTGCTTCTTGATTAAAAAATCATATTAATTAAATGCAATTAAATTAAATTAAATTAAGGGTTGAAGAAGCAGCAATCCATTTATTATTATTTTCTCACAGTGTGGGCCACATTCTAATAGAGCGATCACCCTCTCTCCCAGCCTCCCAGTCACAATTACCCAGCATCCCTGGAGCACTATGCAGAGGTATTAACATATTTTAATTCTCTTCTGTGAGATATTTCTTTGCATGAAGAAAACTGGTTGTGAGGCCTCCTCCTTTTTGGGTTAATCTCTTCCTTTTAATTGATTTTTTCCCCTCGTCTTGCTGTCTCTGAATTGCCTTTTCTTTGTCTCATTGCGTCATGTCTCCTTGCATTGTACTAGTCTGCTTCACTCTATCCTCTCAAGAATTCCTGGAAACTTCCTTGGGAAGGACAGCCACCTCTGCTGACAACTACTCTTACAGTGTCTGTGTTGTATATTCATTGAGATCATACATCTCAAAGATCCTTGAGAAGAGAGAAGTGGAGAAGAGTGGAAGCAATTCCTCAAAGACCAAATTAAATTTTCTTTGGTCTTGACGGCAGGATGTACCATCCAAATGCCACTTTTTGTTTCATGTACTGATTCCCAAGCAAACTTTAATCACTTAAATAGTCACTTAAATAGAGGTCTATTTTTTTATGTCCATTTGGGTAGGGGGGAGCTCCCAAGCTGGCAGAGTAGTTGGCACTGAGGAACTGCCACAGGCAGACTGCTCCTGCACAGGTTTCCATGCCAGGTCTTTCTGCCCTACTCTACTGTAGGCTGGCACTCTACTGAGTGAGGGGAACCAAAACACCACAGCTGCAACACAAAGAGTAAATGTATTTCCTTACCTTTCTGGCTGGGAAGAGTGCCAGGCTGCAGAGACACAGGCAATGGGCACACATGCACCATCAGGCTCAGTCCAGCCCCGTGGCTGGCAGGGCTGCTCTTTGCACCCATTTGTCAAAGGCACACACAGACACAGTTTACCTCCATGCTGTGATCACCTCTGCTTTTTATGATCTCTGCTTTGATCTCTGTCCCAAGACAAGGAGCTCAAGCATGTCTGGGAAAGGACCTCCGAGTCTCTGCAAACACCTCTGTTATCTCTACGCAGAAATTCTCCTCCTCAAAACAGAGAGGGCATAAGCAACAGTAAGCATAACATATGCTTTCCCACACTGTTACTCCCCAGACCTTGGCATTCCCAGCTGCAGGGTCACTGGAGCGAATCTACCATCCTCCTCACCATTCTTCTGCTTTTAACCCTTTTTTCCCAACAGATGCCCTGAACTATGACTCAAGAAAAGGTAAGTCACTCTGCCCAGCAATACAGAAGTGGGTAATGAAGTCCCAGCTGTCTGAAGAAGTGAGAACAGGTGAGGAGTCTGGGGCAGAAAAAAGATCTGCACTAAACAATCAATTTCTTGCCAGATAAGTCTCAGAGCAGTCCTGCTGCTAAACCTGTGACCTTGTTAAAATGAACACATTCTCCATGGAATTTTGTCTTCCTGAAAATATTAGGGAAAAAATTTGCTTATTTGCAGGTTTTTTTTGAGCAGGCAATCCTCATGTGGGAGAACTATTGAGATCCTGAGCAGCTGCCGCTACAGAACTAAAAGCAAGATCTTCATAGATGACTGGCACAGACATGCCATAAATTA
This sequence comes from Euphonia xanthogaster, assembly GCA_034509185.1. Lineage (NCBI taxonomy): Eukaryota > Metazoa > Chordata > Aves > Passeriformes > Fringillidae > Euphonia > Euphonia xanthogaster. Next base: position 44,502,128 of record JAYDZK010000056.1, on the reverse strand, counting down.
CACCAGAGCCAGTTTTTACCAAGCATATAGCAGCACGTGGAATTATTTTCTGCTGTTTTGTTCTCCTTCCTTCCACTAAGTTAGCACTGCCATTCCCCCTTTTCTGAAGCTCCCGCTCCTCTCTGGAGGATTCACCCACCATCCTCCACACTCCCACCATCTGTGAGAAACTTTGTCCTGTATTATTCTCACCTGTTTTCTATCTCACTTCAATTCACTGCTGGCAGCATGTTCTCTCTCTTTCCCTCCTTAATTCCCTTTCCTTTCTCTCAGCAATATCATTTAATATGTTAATGCTGTTATTCAGTATTGTCTCAGCTTCTTGGATCCAGCTTACACTCAAGTAGCTTTTGCCGCAGCATCTTTGTATATTATGTTTTTATCTCATTTGGCAGATTTGTTTCCAAGATGTTATGAAAACGTGTCTGTTCATGATTATGTACTGATGATTCAAGACAGAGTTTTGTTTTCCTTTTGGAAAATCATGTTGGCTAAATATCTTTCTCTTTTGATATCTCTGGACAGCTTCTGCAACGTGCTCCCTTGTGACAGTTTGTTTCAGAATGGGTTTAAACTCATAAAATAATCTCCTTATAGTATCAAATTCACAGAAAATACTAACACGGGCCCTACTGAAAGGAAGATGCCTTCTGTGAATAACATGAATCCATGACAGTTCAATATTTATATAATCAGAAACATGGGCTTAGAATTTATTCTCTTCTCTATAGCCAAATCCCGTTCAGATCTTCAACTCATTTAACTGAGGGGCACACCAGCCTGTAATTCAGAGCAGGAGGCACCCAGAATGGCCAGGCCACTGGACAGACAGATAATTATGCACATGCGTGCTTACACTCATCCTGTCCACTTCAGTCCTCACTGCAAAGACATTTTCTGGACCAAAGTGAACTGTAGCCAGGCACTTCATCATAACAAACTCCTCAGTCTTTTGTGGTTCACTTATTCATGTTGAACACTGGTGGCTAAGACTGGTCTTTAACTCATTATCACATTTAAAAATAGTTTATTTGTAAGGTTGATTTGTAGCATATGTTCACACAGGGTGCAGAAAAAAGAAATAAAAGCTTGCCAGGTGTCCATCAGTTTCCAAAGAAAAGCCCTAACCAAACTAACCTCCTGAGTCTGAGAAATCAAATTTTTAGCCTTTCAGGAAAATTGAGCTATAAAATAGGCCATGCATGAAAATATAATTAAAGTGGTTAGTAGTTTTCGCTACAGGAGCCCTGTTCTGCTCCCTGAAACACCAGCCATCACTCCATTCATGTGAAATTGGATCGAATCTGCTATACAATTGCTCCACACTGATACTTCTGGGGCATAGGAAAACATGTTCTACTCTATGGTCACCTATTAGAACTTTTCCCTCCTGCTGTCCAAGACTCCAACTAGTACTTTCAGACCAGAGGTTTTCACATCCTAGAGGGCTTTCCACAATGTTAAAACCAATCCAAACTAGCATTCATTCATAGACTTTCAAAGACAAAAAAATGTTCACATTTATTTATGGAGACAAAATGCTTAACCAGGCGATCATTCACTTTTCCATGACAGAAATTTCTATGCATAGCTTAAATCCCCTCCTAAAAAGATAAGACATATATTATGCCCTTAAAGAAGTCTGTTTCTTTGCTTGTTATCTAGTGGAGGATGACAGAAGGACAGGTAGTACAGCCCAGAAGTGTGATATATAAAAATGATTCAATGCATTATAAAATGTACAAAGGTAGCAATATCAAAATTTCCCTAAATAAAGAGGGTGGGGTATTGGGGAAGGAATGCAAGAAGGGTGGATTTAAATGAAAGGGTATTTTTTCCCATGATACCCCTTTTCTTTTGTTAGGTTTTGCCCAGGAGTTCCATTTATCAGCTTGCTTAAACAGTGAGCATACGTAGTTCAAAACAGTAACTGTTTAAATACAAGAAAGATTATCTGTGATTTCACTGAAATGTTTTTACATTATTTTCTTAAACCAAAGAATTCTGCATTCACATTTTAAAGCATCAAATAGAAACATGTCTTGCTTTGGATTATCCAACAAATGAACCAATGAACCAAGGAACCAGCTGCAGATTCATTTTCTGTATGATTTCCCTGGATGGAAACATTCAGGATGCTATGGTCGGGAGACAGTGAAACAAGCCCTGTGAAGAGGTCAGAAATGATGCTGTCAGAGAACAGAATACTGTGGGAGAGGCATAGAAAATTAAAAACCACCAAAACCGAAACTGATAAGGAATGTGCAGCTAGGGCCATAACTAACACCATAATTCTAGCTCCTTCTATTTAAATCTCCTTTAATCCTTCATCTACAATTAATAAGATTTGCTATTAAAAAAAGTATTTCAGAGGGTTCCACACTTATTGCTAAAACATAAAAGTAAAATTAATGCTTTTCATCATCTAAAAAATATATATAAAACTTTGTGAATCAAAAGTCTCTTTTAAATATCTCTGAGGGTGACAAGCTAAAAAACTGCCAAAAATGAACATTTTATTGTCAAAATCCTAGCACAGAGTAGCAAAGATATAAAGCAAGATGATACTGAGCTGTCATCAAAGAGAGCGAGCATTCCATCTATGAAAACAATTTTTCATTTAAAATAGAAGGTAGCCCATTAAAGATGCAGAGATTATCTTTCTTTCTCCTTCTTAATAAGGATCAGACAGACCAGTACATGGAAGAATGGAAGCAATAAGCACAAGGAAATGACCCCAAATTAGTGTTAAATGTGGACTTTCATAACAGCAATGACAGCAACAGCAAGATAAAAAAGGAACTGTGCATACACGTATTTTGTGTGTTTTGGACCCAGATGACATATTTGCACAAGTGACTCAACAAAAAGGCCATTTTCATAGCCCTGGATTGCTAAACAAAGTCCTGTTTGCTGTGCAGAGATAAGCCTGGTGTGGTGTGTAAGGCAGGAGAGCACCTGTGTGCCTTCCCTTCATTAGTGTCACACAGCCCCATGCTGGGCTCAGCCTGCCCTGGGGGAATGCAGCCGGTCCCAGATGCATGGAATCTCCTCCTCTCCTTCCCCCCAAGCTGCCAGGTGAGGCAGCACACCGTGGGACAAACCTGCTGGGACCGCCCCAGTTACCCAAGGGCCGTGGCCCAGAGCTGGAGCTGCTCTGCCTGCAGGTGGGAAGGTGGCAGTGGGTGAGTGGGGAGCACGTGGGCACAACGAGCCCCAGGGAGCACAGAGCCCATCCTGCTCACCAGCCTGCCAGAGAGACTGTGATTCTGAAGGGAAGCAGAGCAGGGAAGAGACAAAAAAGCTACAAAATGGAGTCCCCCTTCTGACCAAAGCCAGAGACTAAAGAGAGGTCACTAGTCTACTGCAGGCAGCACAGACCAACTCCAGAGCTACACTGCACAGAAAAGGAGATCTCTTCCAATCTTCCCTATATATTTGCTTTGGATCTGATTGCTTTTTCATCTGTTGTCTAGTCAGGACCATCTTTTCCACCTTTGAATGTCTTGTTGTGTAGTACATGTTCCTAGAGGAAATACTTTAAAAAAATCAAGACCAAGAAGCTTATAAACAGGCATAAAAGAGATCCTTTCTTGATTCCATTTCAGAACCAAGAAAGAACTTGTGCATCCAAAAGTGTGTCCTGTTTTTTTTTCCTCATAAAGGATACTTCGGAATTTGCTGCCATGAGAATGATGTACGGTATGAACAGTAGTGCTGCCTTGAGAGATTTGGGACACGGCGTGGCTTTAACATGAGAGGAGACAGCATTATCCTTCATTATTCATATTTTTCTTCCTGTATATAGAAAGAAATGTGTATGCACCCAGGAGACTAAATCAATCTACTCTGGATCAGACCCTTTAGTCAAGCAGTTTCCTGTCTTTCTTCAACAGTGTGTTTGGAATCAAAGCAGGAAGTTTCTGCATTTTGGAGATGTTTTCTCCTGTAGCTTTGAATGCAGGTGACACCCTATTTGGACCCAAACAGCCAGCCTCTTTGGTGCTCTTTAGTTTCCAACCTCACTCTCCCAATATGCAGCATCAGAATGAGCCAGAGGCAGGGAATGAGAAGGTTAGATCACTTCCGCTGACAGCTGCTTGCACAGAGGGGGACCCTGGCAAGAGGTGTCCCCCGAGACCACTTAGGAATGTAAGGATACTTTAGTGATAACATTGCAGCCATGGAAGAGGGCTGACACCAGTGAGTTGATGTTTTTTCAGCAGGATATCTGAATTGGCATAGCTCTTGTTTGTCCTACTGCACCACAGAAGTACCTGCTGCGTATATTTTTAAATTATATACCCTCTGTTCTATGATATACAATCATAGAATCATAGCATGACTCAGGTTGGAAGGAACCTTAAAGGTCATCTAATTCCAGCCTGTCTGCCATGGGCAGGGACACATTCCACTAGACCAGATTGCTTAGGGCCCCATCCAACCTGGCCTGCAAGGACAAAAGAGCAAAACACGGTGATGTGCATAGTATGTTGTATATACAAGCCAAAGATATTAAAAAGTGAATTGCTTCTGGTTGTCCAACTTAACAGCATTTGAATAGACTGATTTGAACAGTTAGCTTTCTGAGATGTCCTAATTTGATTTACCCTCTTGAGCTAGCAGAGCTAGGTTGGTTTTCACAGACAAATAGTTTGAAAGAATGCCACTGTTTCCAATAAAATATGTAAAAATGATGTTATACACATTTCTAAGATCACAAATGTCATATTATTTCAACACACAAAAATCTCTAAAATCCAAATTTCAAATGGTAAAATACATCTTGTTTGGCAGCGTGTTTTTAGTCCCATCAGAGATTAGGTTTCAATCATTCCCAAAAGAAAGAGTTGAAGAGTACTCCGTGATCAAATTGCAGATACATTGAACTCAATTGCTCACTGTGACATTTAAAACACTCTGGTTGCTGCAAGACAGGATAAATACATTGAAGAGAGTTTTCATACCAATAAAAAAAGAGAAATTTATCACTCAATAAACATAATTCATATCAACAGAAAGAATGACAACTTCCAGAATAAAAGCCTGACAATCCCTTCCTCCTCCAGCCTGACAATCCCCATCTCCTCACAGAGATGTGCATCTAAGGGAAAATAACATCACATAGTTTCCATTATAATATATATATTTAATAACTCTACAGTGCTGTAATGATGCTTTAAGGATTTTCAAACAATAAAACATTTCCAAAAGCATTTCAAGGAGTAAAGGCTACTAGCAAATTCCCTGCCAAAACAATTTAAATTACCATGCCACTTTCCCATGCATGTTCAAAAGCAAAATGGAGATGAATATGAAACACCAAGTCTAAGATCTATTTTTCAAAGTGTTGTAGCCAACACATGAAAGAGAAATGTTTCTTAGGCTCCCTAATATAGATCCAGCACATTAATGCAAGACAACGACTCAAAGCTATACCAAAACATTTAAAGGCTGAGAAACAAGCAATCTGGTTTTCTCAAGGAGGGCATAATAAATTATCTGTAGAAGAAACAAAAGTGTTCAGAATTCTGAGGCAACTAAAAAAACTGCCTGTAGAACTCCAAGAGATACCTGAGTGCAAAATTTCAAAACCTGAAATACCTAATTTATTTTTATTTTAAAATGCCAATTCCTCTTAGGAATATGAAATAAGGTACATGCACAATAACCTGAAAAACCTCAAAAAGATGCAGAGACAGATGGAAATGTAAACAAGTTTGAAGGATCTCTGCCAAAAGTCTGCTCTAATCCACAGTCCAATCATTAAAGAATAAACACCACACAAACCCCTTTGTTTTGAATGAATTACAACCTGGAATTACTTGGCAAATACACAATGCAGAACATTGTGGAAATAAAGAATTAGAGTCTAGCATAGAGGGACATATTTGCAAGTCATCTCCTTCTGTGCAAGATCACAAAAAGGTAAAAAAAATATGTCTTTAGGACTCTGTTGGCTAAAGGTATAGAAAACAAACATTCCACTTTTTGCTCCATGGACCTGGCAGCAGCAGGTTGGAGGAACTGCAAGCTGCAAGATCCATGGGAAGTTTGATTGTCTTACAAAAACTGCCCTGGAGCTGCTCTTGGGACCTGTTTTTCTTTGTCCAAGCAGGCATTGAGCCTCTGGGGAGGCCAGCACATCCTGTGGCAGCCGGCCTGATAGGCAGGCAGCCCTCCAAAAAGGACACGAGCACCAGGTAGCTGTGGATGCAGGAGACAAGAGGTTCCCCTTCTTGTGGCTGCATCTCAAATGCTGCATATTCATTAGGTATGTAATAAAGAGACTAACTTTAATTTCTCCCCACACCTAGCCCCATGGTAGCTTAGTTGACCAATTTCTCCGTTGTAATTTACATCTTTCTCACAGTAAAAAACTTCTTGTTTTAGAAAGAGAAAATATCCTTCGCAATTTCCTGTTCACTCTGCTGTCTTGTGACAGCCTGCCTTTTAAATGAAGGATTATCACTGGAGAAGGTGCCCAGCACGATCACACTTTATAAAAAGTACCTACAGATGTCCATGGTGCAGAGAATCATGTTTGCAGTGGGGCCATCAGTATTCTGTTCTTCTCCAGTTTTGTGCTCTCAGCAGTCCCCTTCATTTGATGTTGTCAGCAGCACCTACCAGGAGCTGTCTGGCGAGACAGGAAAATGGACACATTGCTTTTAATTACATGACTCATTAGCTAATGAAATTAAGTTTGATCAGCAAAGATATTTTATGTTCTATTTGTCTCATAGATTAGTTTGACTAGATTCACATAAATAAAGCCATTTTGCTTTCAAATTCCCAATATCTGCAAGAGTATCCCAGTCATTCGCCATCCACATTTTGTAGCAGCTATGAAACAATGATTTTTTTGCTGACAGTAGGCACAGAAAAGGACAAGATGTCCCTCTCATCGATGCCAGCATAGATTGAAAGTAATTCTATTAAGGACAATGTGGGCCTGTCAGACATTGCAAATCTATATTTCTCAGGGAGAGAAGAGAGCAGAGGCTAGAAGCAGGAGCTTAGTAGGAGCTTAGTAGTCAATTGTTTTAGGAAAACCTAGCATGGTAACATGTAAAGCTTTGATTATGTACATACGCATAGAAAAAATAGATATAAACAAGAAAACAAATTCTCTTACTCATCTGTCAGTGAAGTCTATTAAGGATGCATTAATATAGACCTGTTTGCTTTGCCTAGACGTGTGCCAGCTGTTTCTCCCTCTTTCAGGGACCTTCACCTCCAAATGAGGCAAATATCAGGGTCTTCTTTCTGCAATTAGCTCTATTTACATATGCTTTCTTTGCTAAACAGACCAAAATGGTTCCTTCCCTCTGATTCCGTGCTAGCCTTTTTTTTTTAAGAAGGCATCTTTCTCTCTTAAATTGCCAAGATCTATTTATTTTCCAGGCAGGACGTAGGTGAAGACAAGGAAATTGTCCCTCTCCCCACACAGGTATTCCAGAAGCAGTGACTGCAATGGCTGATAAAAAGAGGTGACATATGGATGTCACCTTGCACAGCCCAGCCACAGAACAAGGAAAGTCAGATCAGCTGTACAGTCCTGACCAACCACCTCACCCTTGCCAGCCTCCAACCCATGTCCCCTTTCCTGCCTCTTGGAAGGTCTTGCCCCTTCCATTGCTATTGCTGTAAAGCAAAACTTTTACAGAGTTTTGGGTTTGTTCAGCACGACGTCTTTGCACATCATAATTGGGAAATGTGCTAATTCAACTGTCAGCTTTGGTAATTGAAACACGCTGTTTGAGGCCCACAGCGTGTGAAGTCATCCTGCTGGGACTAACAGCAGCCTCAGAACTGGAAAGAGAAGCTGGGAAGAACCAGGAGACCAGGCAAGGATGGTGCCTGCAAGTGAAGAGAACAGCTCATTGGGGGATTTGGAGAACCTGGCACGGGGAGCCCATCGTGGCTGGTGTGGTACAAAACAAAGGGCAGAGCTAAGTGCCTCCAGCCCAGGTGCAAAGATGTAAGTGTACCCTTTTGTTTTGTGCTGAGCACTGATGAGTGCATTTCTAACAGCTTGGAGATTGCTTCACTACATGGTCCAGGAGATTAGCCGAGCCCCTTGGGCCTGCAGAACCAACATTAAATCTCATGTAAACAAGCTTAACTGTGAGATGGTGAACATTTTTACTCCTCCTTTCCAGATGAAGCATAATTGTTTGACAAACCTATGATGATTTGAAAAAATCATAGAACTGAACTCTTCAAGCCTGAGAAAGACTTTACTTCATTTTCACATGTAGATGAGAGCTTGTAACAACTCTGATTTCATCAGACACCTTGGCCATCCACACACAGAGATAAGTGCAGTATTCACTAACCCTTACAGACAGTCATTTGGGGTGGCAGTACTATAGAATTTGGTATATGTGATCATGTGTTAAGGAGAATTGATTTGCAGCATTTCCCTCTGTATGTTTAGCTAATTCAACCTAGTGTTTATCAATCCTCTCTCAACCCCAGACACCCAATTTCATTGGCATCATTAAAAATATTAAGATGAGAAGATCTTCTTGTTATTCAAGAAACAATCTTGATTTCTTAATTCTCAAGGCATTTAATCTACTCGAATGAGTTGTTTACAGTGACCTTGCATTTATTTTTCCAAGTAATTTTTTTTATGAACAAGGAATCTGTAGCACACTTATGTTTTCACCTGAATTAATACCACACTGACTTGTCTAACCAGCTGCACACACTTCACCCAAATGCTCAATACCTCCTTACTCCATGGTCTTCTGTACTCCTCCATGTGTTCTTTACTGATTTTCACTGCTGAATACAACCTGTGAACATAAGCATCTTACCTTTTTGACTGATTTTCAGCCCCAGGTGCTTCCAGTGTTCCTTAAACCTTCCCAAACAGTATGGTTCTGCCTTTGGAATCTGCCGGAGTCTGCATTAGCGCCTGCTTTATGTATTCAGGGAATTACTTCCACAACCTAGTAGGGAAGAATTGCACAAAATTTCTGCAACTCTTAAGGGGTCACAGGTTTCACAGGCAGCAGGGCTAAAATGCCTCTTTACAAGCCTGACCAATGAGTTCTTATAAGCCAGTTGTTTCCCAGCATTTAATTGATGCATCCTGGGCCTGATGAAGAAGGGAAGCGGTGTGTCCATCACTGCAGGAGCACATGGCTGGGAGTGCAGTCCTTCAGTGCACTGTGGGCAGTGCTGCACATGGCCAAGGCAGCCCTGAAACACTTTCAGGTTTGGTTGGATCTTACATCATTGGCTCTAAGATGTCCATCTCTTACAGCATGTATCATCAGCATGGGGAATTTTCCCACCCCTTCAGAAACCCCATCCCCAGGACTAGGTTGGGAATGAGCCCTAGCAGGAGCAGACAACACAGGCTATCCCGAGGAGAGCTCTTGCTTGCCCTTTCACTGACAGGGAAAAACTTGACCAAAGCAAAGGGTCCCCCACTTTGTGCAGAAATCATGCAGTTAAGCCCAGGAATCCTAATCATATAGAGAAGCTCTTAACCTTGCAAAGTCAAAGAACTTCTCAGACAGGTGAATTTGATTTTTAAGTTAAGACCAGAGGCTTTTCCCTGATCGGGGAGGTGACTTGTTGAATCCCATTAACTGTTCACATCTCCTGGCTATCTGCAGGTACTATCAATACACCTCCCACCACCTCTCCTGGGATAGCTGAGACACTTGGCAATTAATCTGCAGGATCTCAAGCAGAAAATTGTCTCTCTGTAGAACGAGCAAACCCTGACTGGTCTCCATTTTAAGAGAGATAGTACAGAAATGGCTGCTATTCCCAAAAAATCCTGAGCATGCATGCCCCTCTCCCACTTATCCCCCCTTGGAATTATATTGGTGGTAAAGGACAGTGCTGTTCTGCAAAAAATCACAGCCTGAGTGCGGCCAGAACTGCACCCAAAACTGAGCAACAGCTCCTGTGGAGCCGTCTGACTGTCACTGCCTGCGTCTGTGGGAAAACGCTGGCTGCAGCCGGCTCTCTGGAGCAGGCTCAAGTAGCAGGGGACACCAAAAACATTTTCTTGTTAATTTTCGTCTTCAACACATAAGAGGTGGGAGCTGCATGTTGTGGATGAGACAGAATTTCCATTTTCTGCAACTTGAGAAAGCATTGAAGCGAATATGTTTTATTGATTATTTTGATTATGGGTCTGGAGAACAGGATCTATTCCAAGTGACATCTGCCACCTAAAACTTTAGCATGATGCTAATTAAATAAAATTCAGTTACCTTGTAATCTATTTCTATCAATTTATTCACCAGAGCCACCAAATTTTGTTCCGTAGTAGATACTGCTCTCCTCAGAATTTAAAGTAATATATATTAAGGTTCTTTGTAGATACTTGTAATTTTCTTGCAAAATTGAAAACTGTTGCTATGAATATTCACATTCAACACAAGTAACTATGCTCCATACCGTGAAAATCAAGAAGAAAAATGAATTCTTACTGAAGGAAAGATTTTCCTTGGAGCAGCTTCAGAGTGATATAAAAATTGGTAGCAAAATTGCAATATAAAAATTAAATAAGTATATGCAAACTGAAATGTTAAATGCTAAACTTCCTATTTAATGGTTATGTAAATTAAAATTCCTAGCTTTCAGTCCACAGCACAATCTGCTTTCAGTTATTATAAATCACAGAGCACATATTCTAAGAGAAATTTTCTTTGGCTGTGGAGTGGGAACTTAGTAAATTGATCAGGTATGAGAAGAAAAAAGAAGAGCAAGATCAGTGCAAATCTGGTGGCACTGATTCATTTTTCCCACTTCCAGATGAGTTTGTTCACAGCAGCTCAGCAGCTTCAAACCTACACTCTTAATGAAAGTGTGAACATTTCTTTAAAGTTCCAGCAAAAGTGGTTAATTCATAGTCAGGGCATGAGCAGTCAATTTCTTTTCTCTCCTGTAACATTAAAGAAACATTAATTACTGAACATTAATTAAAGTAATGTTAATAATTTTACTAAAGGATTTTTATTCTCCCAAGCTGCCACTCAATTAAACCCTCACTGACACTTTGAGCAAACAGACCCTAAAAATAAACAAAAAATAAATCCCAAAACCCCTGAAAGTACTCCCCTGTCTGGGAATGTCCTGGCAAATTCTGTCTGTGTACCCATTTGTGATATTGATATTGCCTCCAATAGCAGGCTTCCTGAGTACCTCTCTGTATTAAATATGTTTATTGTCCAGCCTCTCTGGGGCATCACCTTATGAGTCAGGAAAAAAGCCCAATGTTTTCCTGCCCGAATTTAAGTTTTCAAGGTTAAAAAGCACCCCAGGCTCATCCACTGAACAACCCTCTAGAAACATCCCAATCTCTGCCTCTCCTGCCAGTGCAGTGAAAAGTCATTGGCTCAAATTTGTGCATCTTAATCAGAGTCAGGTGAAATGTAGGCCAGCTCAAGAGATTCACCTAGAGTGCTACACTGGGAAAAAGAGGCTGTGGAGCTTCCTTCTCTGTGGAAATACAAAAACCCACCCAAGTATGATCCCATGCAATGTCCTCCAGGAGAACTTGCTTTACCAGGAGAGTTAGACTGGACTGGCTCCAGAGGTCTCTTCCAGCCTCAGCCATTCTGAGATTCTGTGATCTTTCAAATCCAAATAGCTACTGTGTTTTTTCTTCCCTAGTTCAAAATGGAGCAACGGTCATTGTTTTTTTACTTACACAATTTACATTTTTTAATGCTCTGGGACTGCCATCTGGTTAATTAGGCAAAGATTTCTTTATGAAAAAGTTAGTTTTTAGCAGAAGAAAACACCTGATTTAGATAGTTTGTGGGGACTTGGGCTTTTTTTTTGTACAATATCATCACTTACAGTTTTTTAAACACAAAATTTGCAGTATGTTTCAAAATTAGTTAAAATTGTATTATTAACAATATATAGGTGGTGTCATAATTCTACTACTGTCATAGAAATATTTGGGATGAATTTCAAGAGGGCGTTCAGTGCGTCCCATTTTTATACAGAAATCAAAAGAGATTAGCAAAGAGTTTAATGGCTTATTGTGCTTGATTCGTGATCATCAAGAGTCCCACATGCTCATTCAGTAGGCTGAAGAAAAAGGCAGCTACAAAGGACAAATGGTCACAGGGACATAAACCAGAATCAACATAACCTTTCAGGAGCTATGCTGTGAGATTCTTTAATCTCTTATAACCTACTTATAAATAGATTGTAAATCCTTGCAAAGTCTCACTTTAAAAATCTAGAAGGATTTGAAGAGACATCATGGAAAAAATGTCCTCTAGTTAATTAAGAATATTGTACCTGGTGTCCCTGATTCAAAAGATGAAATTTTCAAAATCTGGCCCTACTAAAAAAAAGTAGCAGCCATGAGTTGTAAATAAAATTGGCAATAGATACAAAAAAGGCTGTATTTTACTTGTAATTCATCTACTTCCCATGTTACAGACAAGAAATAAACACTCAGCACAGAGATCCCTTAACCTGACACAGTTTAATATGCATGTAAATCAAGGTTAGGGAGACCTGCAAGTAATAAAAATCATCTGATAATGCCTTGATTCTTCCACAAGCCACATATTTTTCTGCTTTTCAGCCTGGATAGTGCAACCAGTACCTATTTTCTAGTCTGCAGGTCGATGTGGTAGCTGTAGGCCTCTCACCAGCAACTTTTCAATAGCTGTTGAAAAGATGAATCTGCACATATTGGTTTTTAAGACAACTGTAAGGGACGACCTCTTTCCATTATGAATTTCACCTCTCGCTTTCAGACTGCAAAACAAACTAAGCACATGAGCACTATTAAAAAAAATTAATTATTCATATTTAGCAATTTGCTACTCACATAGGATTACACTTTCAGAATATAGGTGCTAAAACCTTATTGCATAGCATTCACTTTTTTTTTTAAAGCTGCAAGAAAAGAGTAAAATTTCTCCTGCTTTATTATTTATAATATAAGGTAGACCTGAACTGGGAGTTTCATGTGAGGAAAATATTTGAGTCATTTTTGACGAGAATCTTCAATGTCTTATATTATTAATGTCTTTTTCAGATTTTTCACTAATTGAAATTAAAAGCCAATTCTGACTGTAAAATTGCCTGGTAAGAAGAAAAAGAACACAGAGATTTTTTTTTGCAGATGTTTCTTTCTAGTCCTTATGGGGCTCCTGGTGTGTCATTATAAACTGGGGAAAACAGGATCCAGAGACATTAATGGCTTTGTTCTCATTCTCTTGTCTTAAAAGAAGACAAAATGAACAGTCTCAAATGCAGTGTGAGCCTGACGAATTTACATCCAAACTGGTGGTAAAATTAAATAAAGCTTTGATGAGTTACAGTGCTCATCTTGGATAGAACTGTCTTCTATATCCTCCTGGACATTCTTTTTTGTAAATTCCTGCATTCAGCTGTTTGTTAAACTGTTTTATCAGTAGCTGTGAAGATAAGAAAACATAACATTTTATCAGATATGTGAGTGAGAACACACACTAAACAAGATATAAACTTTAAAAATCTTCATTGGAGAGTTTCCAAGCTCTGCAATGAAGCCCTGAGTCCTTTGTTTCCTTTGTTTAAAAGCCCATTTAGAATATATCACTCTTCATTTCTGGCAACAAATAGCCTCCTAAAATAATTTTGATTTAAAGGGTAGTATTGCTAACCATAATGGGCCATACTGAGTATGTCTGATAAAGTCTCCACTGAGATGTGATTTCTGATATTCTGATTTCATAGCTTGTTTAAATACAGTGTAAATCCCAGTTCAGGTTTGACTCACGCAAGAAGCAACTGTTAGAGGTGACTTGCTAGGATGGTTCTCCTAGTGGAAAGCCTTATATATCTTGTCCTAGAGTAAAACATCAAGAAACAAGAACAAGACAGGGAGAACCACTAGTAAAACAAAAAGACATGAGGGTAAAGAAACCTCATACAAGTGGGTGGGCTGTAAGAAGCCACAGCACTGCACAGACACGCCCTGCTCAGCATCCAAAAAACAGGTGAGTGGTTTCCTGTCCACCCAGAGCAGGAGCGACAGACCAAAGCTCTCACATGAACAAGACCAAATTATGACAGCTTAATAACTTTCTGGAGCACCCAAATCCCAGCTTTCATTTTGATAGAGCTTTCCTGTCATGGTTTAACTTCAGTCAGCCCCTCATCCCCATGCAGGATGAGTAAGGCAGTAAGGATGCTCGCTTACTGCCCCAATGGGATGGGGGGCAGAATTGGAAGAGTAAAAAGAAGAAAACACATGGGTTGGCATAAAGACAGTTTAACATGTAAAGCAAAAGCCATGCATGCAAACAAAGCAAAACAAGGAATTTATTCACCCCTTCCATGGGCAAGTGTCCTTGTGTTCAGCCTTCCCCAGGAAAGCAGGGCTCCATCACGGGTAGTGGTGACTTGGGGAGACAAGCACCATCGTTCCAAATGTGGCCTCTTCCTTCTTCTTGATCCCAGGTTTATATGCTGAGCATGATGGCATATGGTAGGAGACAAGGTCTGTGGGATCAGCTGTCCTGGCTGTGTCCCCTCCCAGCTCCTTGTGCACCCCCAGCCTCCTCTCTGCCACTCTGGTGTGAGGAGCAAAAAAGGCCTTGGCTCTGTGCTAGTACTCCATGGCAATAACTAAAACATTCCTAAATTATCAACACTCTTTTCATCACAAATCAAAACCAAACTCCCATTCTTGCTACTCTGAAGAAAGTTAACTCCATCCCAGCCAACACCTGCACACTTCCTCAATGTTGAGCCAAAATGCAGAGTCCGAAACATCTTCCTAATTGCATTTTCCTCAGCCTATTTCACTGAGCTTTGGACTAACACACTTTGTCTGCCAGCTTAGCCGTGCTCTGCCTACAACTGGAACAACTTGGGCAGCCCTTCTGACAGGTGGTTACACATTCCATTGCCAGTGCCTCTGATTACACCTCTGAAAATCACATGCTAATCCCATTTCCAGCCAAAGCATACTCATTCTCTGATAGTTTATTTTGTTATTTTGACTGTATGTGGTCTTACATTATCTTGACAAAACGTTTTGCTTGTTGTTTAAAAACACATCATACTAGTTTTTTAACAATGGTACTGCAGGAATGGTAAATCGGGCGTATTGTTAATACATATTTATAGGTATAATTTTGAATTATACTACGTATTTATAGTCATTATTAGTATATATTGTAACTCTAGCCGTGTGTTCTGCACAACATCTAGTACCTGCCATTTATGCTTTATTCCCTCTGTGCTCTTCCCTCCAGTGGGGAAAAGCAGGGAGTGCTGTGGAGGACTCAGTTTTGTCAGGGTTTGGTTTGGTTCTGGTGTTAAATGTGTGTTGCTTTGGGCTTATGTCAGAGACTGAGAGGGCTCAGCAGCACTTCTCCCCCTGGAGCAGCTGCTGAGGAGGGCATCAGGGCTCCTGCAGGAGGACATTGGCTCCCTGCCTCCCAGCCAAGTGCCCCATAAACCCTCAGCCCTTTGCACAGAGAAATTCTGTAAGCTAACACTATGAATTCATGTGTACAAATGCACAAACTTGCATTATGCAATGCAAAAGTGGGATATAAACATTCAAGGAAACTTTCTATTTGAGAGGAGTAGTTGATATCTCATGGCTTGAAACAGAAGTAGTTTCACAGGGGCATTTTGTCTGTAATGGTCAGGAAAGGTATTTTGGCAGCAGGGAGGAAAGAAGTTGGCTCTGTCACTCCACCAGCTCCTCCTGAGAACAATCGGCCAAAGGGAAAGCGAGTATAAAATAGGCGCCTCCGAGGAAAATGCCCTCTGCTACCATCAAGAAGAGTTCTGGCAAGCTGACATCTCTGATTGTTTTCCAGAAAACTAACATTTCCGATTTCTATAAATTAACTTTCAGATTTCCAGTGAAGACGAGGACAAATTTTACCCTTGTCACCCATGGGTTGCAAAGACAGATCTTTTGACAGAAACTAAAATCTGGAACTCATTTTAAAAGGATATTTGACATGAAACTAGCCATTGGAATACATCCAATTTATAATTATAAGACTGGGAAACTTAAAATTAGGTCAAACTTCAACTCCAAATTAAAATGAAAGCATTCAAGGACTTGATGCATACGAGCAAGACATGCAGGGCTGCATTTCACACTGGCTACTTGAAGGCTAAAATTATATTAAAGCAAGAGTGTTAAATAAGTGAATTTCTTTTTAATCAAGAGTTGCAGTTTTCTTTGCTCATCACTTTGTGCTAGAGGGCCATGAAACTATCTCAGCAAAACTGTCAGTGTTTGCAGTCTCTGTAGCCTGCTCCCCAGTGAAGCTGAGCTACTTATTTAGCTGTAAAAATGTTTCCCTAGTTGGAGTTTCTAAAATTACCCACAGAAAAAGGTTTGATAAATCTCTCCTGAGTGTAACCACAAATCTCAAGAAATTTACCTTTGAAAAATTTATTTACCAGAGACAGTTCGGCTTTAGATGAAATATTTGCTTTTCCACAAGGCTTTGTTTCTCCATAATTTACCAACAAGTTTGATTGGTAAAAAGAAAAGCTGATGAGTTGCCACAAGATACATAATGTAGTTTTATTTTACAGTGGATACTAGAGCTCTGCTGACTGCCATGTTTTCAACCCTCAGTGAGGACCACCTTGAAATCCTGCTGGAGGTTTGTAGGATCCCAGTAGGAGCCTTTTTCACTGGGTCCTTTTTTTCCTTTTTTTCCAACCTAGAGTGTGGACGTTGTGTGTAGAGTAGTGATATGTGTTGCACGCTGTACTAGGCTACTAAATGCAGCTCTGGAATGAGACAGGGAGAACTAAATTAAACTAAGCTATTCAAAAAAATAGCTTAGTTAATGGAAAAATAACATCTATTTGGATTATGCAAGAAATCCTCATCCTTTGTAGTGAAACAAAGCCTTCCCTAAGTGTAAAGAGCAAGAAGCTTCCAATCTTTTTTTTTCTTTTAAAATTCCATTTTGTGACAGTAAGACTAGCGAACTCTCTTCTGTGAACCCACCTCTCAAAGACATTTCATCAAAGCAACAAGGTTACCTGCTGGAAATCTAGCATCAAAGATATAGTGCTGTCATACAGGGCAGGGGCAAAAAGTACAGGGAACAATGCATTGTTTCCAACTTAACTGCAGATAGTCAGGAGGAAGTTCAGTCATTATTTTTACAGTTTGTGGGTTTTTTCATATGTGTTTGAAGGTAACTACACCAGGAAAAAAAAACACAAAAAAACCAAAACACCAAAGAACCCTACCAAAACTAACCAGAAAAAACCCAAACAAACCCAAAAAACCAAACCACAGCATCTCGTATTCCTAAGAGATCCCTCCGTTGAATTACCATTTCACATCTTCAAATATATCTCTGTCTTTTCCCTTCACACTTTTTTGAGAGCTAGATAGGCTGTAAATATTACACATCGTGTTTGGGTAGTACAACAGAGAATTGCTTAAATTAATTAATACAAACTTATTTTCCACGCTGTCCAGGGATGCAAAACCTAACTGTAAGTAACAGATGGGCAAAATAATAAATATTCCATTTTATTTTGACTTTTAATCATTTTTCCCATATTGTATTAAAAGGAGCATAGATAAACAGCCCCTTTTTAATATGAGCATGCTAATTATAACCTATTCCTTAAAAATGTAATAGGCAAAAACAAATTACTTACTTGAAAAGGAGCGACTAGTTTAACCAGTCTGGGGTAGCAGACAGAGAATTTACTCAGTAGTAACCTATTGCTTAAAACCGTAATCGACAAAAATAAATTACTTAGCTGAAAAGAAGCTACTAGTTCATTGAAGCTGGGGTAGCAGATAGAGAATTTACTTAGTAGTTTGGCATTTTGTTGTGTTTATTTTTACATCACGGGCTATCTTGGTTAGGAATGGGGTTTAAAAAAAAGAATTGAAATAAGCAACGAACAGAAAGTAGCCCTTAAAGAAAAAGGGAAAGAGGTAACTACTTAGCTTGGGCTGGACTGCCTGTGTAGGTAATGTCAGCGGCCTCCAGAGCAGTGTTACAGTTCCTCCCGTTGGCTCCAGGATGTAATTCCTCTCCACGCTGCCATGGGCTGAGACACTCCACCCCACGCTGTGACGCGCTGTCAATTTGCTCTTCGAGATCTGCATCCCACTCTGCGGAAGGCAGCGCGGCACCCACTCGTGA
Source organism: Euphonia xanthogaster (assembly GCA_034509185.1). Classification (NCBI taxonomy): domain Eukaryota; kingdom Metazoa; phylum Chordata; class Aves; order Passeriformes; family Fringillidae; genus Euphonia; species Euphonia xanthogaster. The sequence continues at coordinate 44,483,973 of JAYDZK010000056.1, read as the reverse complement.
TGTCTTACCTTACAGCTGGTGCTCTCCCCCCTTTCATTGTCAAGTGGTACTTTAGTCAAAACGGTGCTTCTAAGTCTTTGATGGCATAAGGTAGGAAATCATCACACTGAGAGTATAACTCCAGCCTAAATTCTGCTTTTAACACAAAATATCATTAGCTTCATCAAAAGAGCTGTTGTTTCTACTTGCATGTTAGAAACCCTGTATTTCCCTTTTGCCAAGAATACCTTATGTTTGTTTCATCAGCTGTCCTTCATAAGAGGAAAGAATAAAGCTTTTTTTTTTCAGAAGCAGACTGCCCAGACAAATACCTCTTACCCTAAAAATCCCTATTTTGGGCCACATTTCTTTATTGGGTAGTTGATTAGGGACTTACAGAAAAATCCATGGGACCTGCTTTCAAGCTTTTAAATTCTGGTCCTGTTGAAGGTAAGGAAATATAAAATTCCAACAGAAGAATGTTTTAAAGGATTTCCTTTTCAGAGGAAATCCTTTAAAACATTTGAGTTAACTAGAAGCCTGTTTATCCAGGAAAAAAGCAAGTACGCTTAAGTATAGCAACCTAGGTCTTCTTTTAAAGCAAGTAATAGAATAACCAATGGCTTTAGCTCCCAGTTTAAAAATAAAAGCCCTAAAACAACTGTCTCATATTAGCTGTGGGAAGAAATGAAATATGACATGTATTTTCTTCAAGGAAAATATTGCAGCTTTTCACCAGGATGAAATATACATACAGGGACATGTGGTCATCAGTTGGAAAAATCTATATACTTTAAATAAACACCAGCATAGTCAAACACATTGTTGAAATGCAAGTGAGTCTTTTACATGCTATAAACATATTGGTCCCCTTACCTGAGCACAACTTTCATATACATTAAATGACAAATAATCAAAAACTTAGAAAAATTAACATGAAGTTAGATTCAAAATAGCCAGGGTAATTAAGTCATCTGCTAAAATGACGTCTTTGGGGCATTCAGAATATCTATTACTTGCACATATGCAAAAACACAGCAAGGGAAGAACAGATTTTAAAATGGATTTCTACATAAACTTGGAAATATGTCTGTGAAGAAGATACTACACTGACATGTGAATTGTTCACTTAAATATAGGACCACTATCCTAAACAAAACATCAATCCAATAATATTAAATTTTTATAGGACTTTAGGGAAAAGAAAAAAAATAGAACAAAAGCACAGGCATCCTATGTGTTTTGGAATCTGCTGAGATTCAAGGCCCAGTCAAGTCGACCAATTGTTTTTTTCATTAGTCACATGCCAACATGCATCACTAAATTAACAACAGAACATATAATGCCTTCGAAATTAATGGCCACACTTTTTTTGACTGCTGTAAGGTCATGATTTCAAGTTGCTTTACTGCATAAAGGTTAACAATTTTACTGAGACTGGTAGTGCAGTGCTAGTGCAGAGCTTTGGAGGAGCAATCTAAATCCTCCTCTGCCTTCTGAATTGTTAGCAAAGGTGCTGGCAAGCATTCCCAGACCACACTATTTGCATTAAATTTTAAGCAGCAGAAAGAGATCCAGATCCATCTTAAGATGTTAGATCTTTAGATGCTCTGTGTTCAGCCTTCTAAACTGAACACCTTTGATATAAAAGACAGTGAGAGACACATTGCAGGAGAATTTTAGGAGGGTATTGAGAGGAATTATTTTTACTTATATTACTTCTAAGGATAAAATGTATGTTTTCATATTTAAAAAACCCCAGAAACTTACAAATAGCTGACATTGCATTCCTTTAGCCATGATTATCAAAACAAAACATAAGAAAAAATGGGATTTCAGCATTTAAGCTAATTATCCATAGTTTTCTTGAAGCTTTCAAAGAAAGACTATTCAAAATGTTAAAAACAGGACAAATGAGCTTAAAATTTTGCTCATGGAAATAAGTAAATATCAGAACCTACCCAGAATAGTTTCAGTGCCTAGAAACCAGCTGAATTTGTAGTGACATTTGGAAAATGAACAGGAAAAGTCAGCTATTTGTTTCATTTGTAAGGAAAAATGATGACAGTGTGCTGTTTGCAAGGCTGCTGTGTAAACACATGGTCATTAAAAGAACTAAACAGAGAAATAGTAAAGTGGAACCTTACACAGGAGAATGTCACGTAATAGAGCAAAATTGAACAGCCTTGTGAGCACCCATAAAATAAAAAAATATCACAAAATTAACATAAACAGACAACCATCACTGTTATACAGAGATACACACCAGAAAATGTTTGACTGCTGGGAAAGCACATTTTTGAAAGAATTCATGCACAAAATTTACAGAATCAGCACTGGACAGTATAAAGCTGTGGTGCAAGATTTCCTTAGCACTCTACCTGCTCAACTCAATGACTTCAATTAACTGTATCCTATACTGGAGGGTGTCACATCTTTTTGGGATGGCAAAAAAGCTGGAGGTGGTACCAGAATCTATTTTAGCAGTATTTTGGATGCACAAAGAGCACTAGGCCAGAGTGGGTTACAGGTGGGGCTACTGGTTGCAGATGAGGAAATCACAGTTGAAAGCAGGATGGATCTTCCCTTCTCTCTGTCACTGAAAATGAAAAGTTTCCAGCTGTCTTGGTCTTGATGATTTTGGTCTGGAAGACACTGTCTGGAAATGATTGGCTCCCAGTAAGCAGCATTTCTGTTTCTACAATTTAATGCTTTTCAAAAGTGAGAGATGATCTTGCAATACAGAAGCCTTTGCATAAGACACACAGGTCACTCCTGTGTGACAGTTTGAATCACAGCCCTGGGAGTAGACAGCTGCCCTGGCATCACTGAGAAGGTATGTTCCATCAGGCAATATCTGGCCTTTCCATGGTTGTGGGAGGGAGCACTAATAAGTCATCTTTTGAGGACTTTCAAATTTAAAATGAGCATTTTTGTCATTGTCTCAGAGCAGAACATTTGGTTATGAACACAGGATTAAATTTGGAGCTGTGTGCATGCCTCAGGTTCTACAAGATAATGTGGAAATATGGAACCCAGTCTGGACATTAATCAGTGGCAGAGATTGTGTAGGTGAGATTAAGAAGATGGGAATACTTCTACTGCTCAGGGAATACAAATATTGGCAGTAAGAGAAAATACATGTTGTGGTTCAAATCACACAGGTGTAGGCAGGCAAAAACAGAACCTTCCTGTTTTACCTGATGTTAATTGAAAGTAATGCTTTAAGATAATTTCATCATTTTCCCTTATTTATAAATGTCAATATTGAAGCAGATATTAGCTCAAAACCAACCACTAGCTCAATGGCAAGAAGAAGTTTTTGCATTCTTTCAGGCACTGAAAAAGTGCACAACAGAATGCAAAGGAATGGACTAAACAAAACAAAACAAAAAAGGAAAACAAAAAAGAAAAAAAAGGAGATATAGAGAGAAAATAGCTGAGCCAGTAATCCAAATACATTATTATGAATAACAAATATTTTTGGTGTCAGAAAACAAAAGGTTGGATTTTTCTCTTTTAGAATATCTATTACAGAAATTAAAACCGTTTTCATCTCTACTTTGGGGAATATACTTGCAGAAAAGATGAGTTCACTTCTTTTGCCATCTACCAGCACAACATACTGTCCTATTTTATTTTCCCATTAAAATATTACTTTACTTGTTAATATAGTGGTGTCAAAGAGTACTGGCTTTAAGCACACAGACGTAGCATAATATCTTTCTGTGAAATGAGAGAGATTCTGAAGTTGTTTCAATTGTGTGATCTATTATAATGTAACATCTGGCCTGATGCAGTGGCATACTAGCTGCTTTCTCCACAGTCTGAAATTCTCATAAATACTTGGCCCTTAAGCGCTTTCAGACTTCGTAACACACCAGAAAACTTATTGTCATTTAGAACTTAGTACTCAGAATTCTAAGGGAATATTTTTTTCCTATTTCTCCCATTTATTCTTTCCTATAGTACGACATTAAGAAAATGTTCCAGTGCATGATTTTAAAAATATTTAGAAATTTCAAATCCTCCACCATGTATTCTAAGTGTTCCTGTGTGTATACTTACACAAAATTAAGAGTGACAGTATCAGAGCTTTTGAAGAGCAATTAAAGATAATGAGACAAAATTTTGGATATACACACTTTAATGGCAAAACTCCCAGTGGAATTCCCAATGGTTCTCCCTACAGGACATTTACAATCTCTGCATTTAATCTAGTCCATTTCAACACTTGCAAAAAAATGAATAACTTAGAGAATTTCTAGATTCAAGAGAGGATGATAGCAGATGAGTCAAACTTGTGCAGATATCACGGTACTGGGCTGAGGGAAGAAGTTCAATATATTGTAAAGATAATTTTTTTTTTAATTGAAATCTTCAGACTAGGCACTGAAATTGAAATCTTCAGACTAGGCTCAGCTAGACCTGAGCTCTTTTTCAGACGTGAAAACCCAAAGTCTTTTCAGACTCACAGCTCTGATATTAGTACTCCAACACAGACTGAACTCTTTTACTGCCAGGCAATTGCGGTGATAATGAGCGGTGTCTGGGAGTGGTTGCAAGGATTGACCAAAAAACATGAAGCAGAATAAAATACCTACTGACCTCTGTTAGATTTCCAGGCACTGATCTACATATGCTATAAAAAGCCTGCAAATTATATCAGATCATTCCAATATATGTGTGGCTTCTACCAAAGTTATCCCTTAACATCTCACTCTGCCTATGGCAGCCTCTGGGTACCAGAGGCTGAAACACTCCTTGATCAGATATAATGACCTTTGTTTAGACAAAAATCTTTGCCATTAGTATGGTGCTTCTTTCTTTGGAAATGGATTGCTTCAGCAATTTGAGGACTAGAAATACAACATAGGTGATATTCAGATGTAATGGTTTATTTTCCAGCTGGAATACATGCAGCCTAGGTCTCAAAATTAATACAAAAAAAAATAAAATAATAAAAGACAAGTAAAATAAACACTGGATAGCTTTAATACACCAGTTGACTGTCATCAAGTAGATATAATTATATCCAGTTTATGATAATATATTAACATTAAATAATAATTCGTTATGAATCAAAGAAGGTCTAAAAACCACAACACATTTAGGGCTGCACATGTTTAAATCTAACTGCCCCTTAGTCCTATGTGAATGTAAGAATCCAGGTTTTAGGTGACCTTACATTAAAAAATTGAAAAAGAATTTCACTTTTCAAGCATGAAACTCATTTAAAAAGGCAACTATATGAGGTGAGCTGAAATAATTTTAGCTAGAAGCAACAAATGTTTTTGCAGAAAAGGAGCTTAGTTTTTAGAAATAAATAAATTTTAAAAAAGAAGTATTTTTCTGGTTGTTGATTACTGGCATGCAGAAATTACAGCGAATGGTGAGTATCCTAGTCATCCATTCTAATTAAAATTTAAATTGAAAACTGAGTTCTAATGAAGAGGAGCTTAGTGCTGGTCTTGAGGGATCTCCTGTCAGTGAGCAAATGAAAAAAGTGCACAAAGGCAAAAGAGATTTCACTCAGGCATTTACTTGGTGCTGCACTCTAATAGAAAAAGGGGTGCCTGCTGCCTCTTTATTGAAAAAGAACCAGTGCAGGCAGAGTTGCTCTCTGTGGTACTGCGATCTAGGGAGAAAATCTCTCTAGCCGAGAAGCAAAACAGCAATAAGGAAGAAATGATCCTATAATTTTGTCCACCGTAGCAAAGTGGCTGTACTGTTGGTTCCTTTTGGATTGTTTGACAGCCCCACTCCTTCAGCTCACCAAAACTGTTGATAATAAACATAGCTGAAGGTGAGTACAGACATATCTTCCTTCACCTACGTCTGCTCAGACCTGGTATCTGAAGGGTCAATGTTTGCTGAACAGATATAAAGATCATCGAAGTGAAGCGCAAAGCAAAACCTTTGACATTATTTTAGTTTGGAAAAAAACAGTGCTTTTTTTTTTAAACTTCAAAAGAATGCTTTAATGTGCTGCTAAATGTAATAAAAACAAAAATCCATCAAACCCTTAGGCTAATAAATTTCCCAGTGCATTGAAAAATTCCCTGTGCATCAAATAGGGATAACCTGCTAAATGAATTAAAATGCTAAAGCTATAGCATCTTCCAGAAACAGCTATGTATCTCTAATGGTCTAATACAACATAATGGAAAATACAGCAAGCATATTGTATTTTTAAAGCTGGTTTCTGTGTCACATCAGAGGCAGAAATTTAAGTGAATGGTTATAAACTAATTCAATGTCTATAACTTCTACTTAGGGTCGCTTGTAGCTGTGACGCCAAAAGAAAAAAAAATCAGAAAAATGTTGGATCTATAAAAGACCAATCAGATCAGCTTATACAAAAAAATAAGTTGTGCAGTATCTCCCAATATGGACACTTAATTATGCTTTGTGTAAGTGCAATAAATTACTGTCTTAAAACCCAGAGCTCTCATTTGTTGCAGATCCCTCGGTGCAGGGCTGTTTTTTGGTTTTTGCTGCTCCCCGCTCCCCAAGAAAGCAATAAATGTGGTATTAGAGCAGTCTCTCTCTCTGGCTGTGAGCTTTCTGAACATGGAAGTTAACTCCTGTCTTTCAAAGCGCTGTGAGTGGCAGTTGCACACCCGTGCGAAAGAGAAATCTCGCCACTAATCTATCATGAACAAAATACAATGTCCCCCCACAAACCTCCCTCTGTCACTTGGCTCAGAAGGTTTCAACAACAGTATTTCTCTGCTATATTTTCAGTAAGAAATGCAGAAACCATAAGAAAATTACAAGGAGAGATTTGCCATAGACAAGTGGTTGTATTTGATTAAATTGTGCTAAAATTGTATTTTTTTTTAACAGTAAAATTCAGTCAATGTTGTTTAATGTCAGTGCTGTTAATGAAGTTGTCAAGCTTGTCGCTTTCACTGAATCCCAACTTTGCTAAGAAACCAGAACTACAATTACCTCCAGCTCTATACGATTAAATTCATCAAAGCACACCAAGGCTCCAGATTGTGCCAGACCTTTGAAGAATTTCCCCATGGCTTTGTAGTCTTGTCCATCAGAGTAGTTCAACACAATGCACTGACAAAAGAAAAGACCTTAAAAAGATCATTTTTCTGGGTTATTTAAAATGTATAGGATTCAGCAACATTTACTGCCTGTAATTCAGCCTCCCCTGCTGTCACTCCCCAGCCCCAGAATTTCCCCTTATTTATCCAATCTGAGTCTGTAATATAAAGACAACTCATGCAGTTCTTAACTAACTCAATCTTTCACAGTAACATGGGAAATACATTTACACACAATTTAAAAAATAAATCTCCAACAGCAGAAAAATAAAAGAGGAACAACACCAGTTTCGTGTCCACCCAACTTCTCCACTTAAATATGCTTCTCAGAGTCCCTCACAAAAAATCAATTAATTTAAAGAAAAGATATAACAGGAGAAAAGATGTTCCTGGATTTCTCTCCTCTCTCTGCTGATACAAGGAGCACCAACAGGGTGAGGTGACTGATATCACTTGGGTAAGACCCAGCTTCCTTCTCCATCCCAGTGTCTTCTTCTCTCACCAAAACCTCTGGTATTCAGACAAGGACCAATTCCAGCACAGCCTAGGGGCAGGTACCTCACTGGGCACATGCTGCATTGGACGCTTCTGCTTGGCAGCCCCATGGCACACAAGCAGTATAGCAACCAGGGTGTTCCCAAAAGCAAGTCATTGTTTTCACTCCATGTTCTTTATACCATCCTGGAAATGGATATGCATCATCTCCTGAAGAGCAAGCACGAGAAATCATTGACCACAGAGGTGGTTTTGTAGAAACGAAGGTACCTATGCAATCACAGAAAGTCTTAAGACTTGAAAAATCTGAAAATAAGCATTTACATTGATATACATTGTGCTGGACACATACTTGTTCTGCTGCTGTAGCTGGGCTAAACGATGCAGAGGGTGAAGAGGCAAATGCTGCATCACTGATGGCAAAGCTAATTTGGCAACACATTATAGACTAAAAATAATAAAATTCTCAAATTATTAAAAAATAACTACAAGGAAAATGAAATTCTGAACCTGCATAACAAGCTCAAAACAGTGGGATTTTCAGTTACTCAAGATCTTCCACTAGTAACCACTAGCTTTGGTTTGGTACATGGGTAACACAGATGGACACCTGATGCAGCTGCAGGTAAGTTGTTCCTCCTGGCTTTATGCTTGCTGAACTTTCCTCCCTGTACTGTGCTTAGAAATAAAAGGCATCTAAAACTCTCAAGCTTATTCTTCAAGATAAATGTAGTAGCAAGACTTGGACAGAGGGCTCACCAGTGGAGCCAAAAGGCCCCAGCTCACAGAGAGGTGGAAAACAAGTGGAGTCTCACTAGCCACTGTCAGGAGCCTCAGCTCCAAAGTGTGCAGTGATGTAGATGCAGATATGTAGGAGTTGCAGGAACAACCCAAATGGGTCACACCAGTGGCCTCTCTAATCCACCAGAGGTCAATCTTTGCACATGAGCCACTAAAGTCTGTGTGAGCCATCCTGGGCACTGATAGGGAGAGATGGCAAAGCAAGCAAATAACCATTAGCAGGAGCTATCTGGTCAAGCCACAAACATTGGGAAGAGAATAATGCATCAAATTCAGCGATTATCTTTGACATCTACATACCAAGTATGTGGAACAATCATACAGTGGAATAAACAAGAGGACTGAAATCTTCAAACATGATCAGAATTACTGCTTACATGGCATAGAGGCTCAATCCAACCACTTTCTCAGAACCAGCACAGGAGGTGGTACAAAACTTTCTTAGGAAGTGGAGGTAGAGGAGAAAAGGACAATCTGATATTTCATGTATTAAGGACATGTTTATTTGCCCTGAGATCCCAGGAGAGGACTTTTGAGAAGCTGAAGAGCTCTTGAGTAATGAGTAGAGGAAATACATGTAGTGGAGAATCTATAAAACTTCAGCAAAACAGGATGATTTAGCAGAAGATAATTTCGTGACCAGAACCATTTAAGTGAAAGGACTTAGCGGCACCCAAGCATATCAGCTACATATGTAACTGATGGAAACTGGATATACTGGGATACAGAATCCCATTCTCTCTCAGATGCTTTGGCAACAACTGCTAAATGCAGATGGCAGAGAAACCTCCAGAAAAAAAAATATGTTTCTGTTTTTGGTTCTGATGACATGAGTAATTGGAAAACCTGAATATAGAAAACATCTCAAGGGAGCATCATTACAGAGAAAGAACAGCAAAACAGAAACCAATGGACTGCAAGATATTGATAACCTCAAAAAATTGACTGGTCAGCTCTTCAGGAACTAAGTAGAAAGGCAAAAACATTGGAGGAGAAACAGCAGTTCCCTGATTTGACTGTACTTAGGGCATAAATGCAAACTATAATAGGGAGAAAATAAGAGAGAAGGAGTTCACTAAACAATAATCTTTTCACATAGCAAAAATACTGAAAGACATACAGGGAGGGAAAATTATATTTGCTTACAGACAGGCTTCCAGAAATAGCTAAAGATGACAGACTCACAAAGGCATGAAATGAGATACAACAACGAAGTGACATGGTACATAACTAGAAATCATTTGAGAGTATTAGTTATACTAGAAGATAAAAAAAAAAAAAAGCTGGAACACAAATTAAAAAGGAAAAATCAGCAACAGGTAGTGATGAGATGATCCAAGTTTACTGCTTTTTTGCATCTCTTTACTAAGAGAGGCCAGCCACAATCTGGCAACCAACAACACCAATGGCAGCAGGATAATATCTCAGGGTAATGCAGACAAGAGGTTAAGAACCAATTTATTCAGTTATTGTATTTAAATACCTGGCTGAAGCAAAGTCAGAATCATTACCCACTGTCTTTGAGGATTCGTGGTTGACTAGTGAGATATTGGAAAGCTGACAAGGGCCAACAGAAAGCTGGTATTTATACAAGAGAAAATAAAGAATTACTAGCCCAATCTCAAATCCCCTAAAAAGCACTGAAAGCAATTAAATAAAGGGCTGTCCATAAGGCTTGAAAAGAAAACAAGATGGACAACAGTCTGGGTTGACTTGTTGGGAAAAATCACACCAAAACAGTTTGACTTCTTCCGGTGACAGGAGACTGACGAGGAGATATGTAAGTTATAGTAGATGTCAAATACCATCTCTTTAATAAGGCCTTTGATACTGTCTAGGAGAAAGCTAAGGAAAAGTTTTCTGAGGGAATTTTTTTCATTACAATTTTGAAACTGCAGGAAAAATGTAGTTTAAATGTAACTGCTGGTGGTTGGTTTTCAGCAGAAGACTATATAAAATATGGCTCTGCAGTGCATTACACTCGAGTCTGCTGTTCTCTGCTGTTTTCATTAGCCACCTACATGACAGAACGGTATAAAAATTAAAAAGCATACACCTCACTAATGTGAATTAAGAAAGTACTGTTGTTTCAAAAATGCTGTGATGAGAGGTCAAAAAGCATAGAGATATGCTCAAAAAATAATCATCCATCACTGGAAAATCTCCAGCTAAAACATTGTGCTGAATTTTGAAGAAACTGAAAAGAAATTTATGCCATTGGAGAGCATCTTGAAAGAGAAATAAAAATGCTCTACAATAAACGATTTCATAAGACCGAAAAAGACAATTAGAATCATTTAAAAAAAAACATAAAAGAAAAAGGCTGTTTTTAAAACCAAAGAGAACAGTGACAAGGGTGAATGGGCTTGCTTGTGGAATGCCCATGTGATCTTAAAGACAGAAAAACATACATGAGGACACATGGCTTTTTAGGTCAAGCTCTGTTGAGGAAAAACAGACTAGGATGATCTTGAACTCAGTCTATCTTTTCTTGTGATTCTAAGATCAGAGAAGGGTGGAAGACATATGAGCTAATCTCTGACAAGAGAAGGTCCTAGCTTGCGTTGTCAGTTTTAAAGTAGCAGTGCCGTGGAGACCTTCCCAAACTTTATAATTAACCCAGCAATTTCTAGTGCCAGGAGTCCCAGAGAGTGAATCACCTTTTTCTCAGTTAATTCAATTATATCTGCACAGCACTCTTCTCTGCAATGGAGACATACACCTGGCAATTAGTTCATGCCTAGCAACTTCAGTTTTTATAATCATAAATAATAATTGTGCAAAAAAGTATCCTATCTGAAGATAGCATGGAGGCTTTCATTGCCCTTGCAAATGATCAATTCTTGTTTCAGCTCTAAGGAGCTGGGAGTATCTTTGTCAACTGGATAAACTGGTAGTTTATTTATTTATTTATTTATTGAAAGTTCATAGTTTTTCATTTTTGTCCTCTCACACACATTGTAAAGCAAAAAGGGACACAGGTATAAAGTACCTCTACTGGGCAATGCCTTGTGCACATATAACTGTCCCAATACTTTTCAGCCTCTTCTCATTTCAAAATCATAGGCTCATAGAACAGCTCATGCTGGAAGGAACCTCGTAAGATCATATGGTGAAACTAAAATCTCACTTTGTCTTAAAATGTGCCATAAATCTGTCATCTGATGACCTTCCCTCTCGTAACTTCTTTCCAAGACAGAATAGCTTTGGCTGAGAAACAGCATGGAGCTGAGGGGAGATGGGAATCTTTCTGAATCATGGCAGAGGTGATGTTTTCAGTATTATTCTGCATCCAGTTCATTTAAAGAAACAGTTTAACTAGGCCGCTTCTTAATCGACTGCTTCACATTTGCACATTAAGCAGAGGTTTAGAGTGACCTGTCCACAATGATATCCTAGTCTTTTTCCTTGGTTAACAGTTAATTTCAAAACAGCAATGTGCATGAAAACTCGAATTACTCTCTCTGAAGCCCATCAGCCTGTACCCTTCAGCAGTGTTTTCACTTGCCACTGTACTGCCTGGTGCTTTTATTTTGGTCTGCCTGAATTTCATGCTTTTCTCCACCCAAGCATAAGGCTGGGGGCCAGTGAGGAATGGCAGAGGCACACAAATTTCCGAAGAGTGGGCTTCAAATAGTTGGAGGAAAGACCAGGACCTACTGTAGAAGTATACCTGGCTTTGTTCTCCCTATGGGTCTGACACACATGCCCACTCTGATAAAGCCACTTCCAGATACCTGCTAAATCTGTAGGCACACCAAGTGAAGGAACTGGCCCAGCGTGTGTTCACAGCTGTTCTGAGTTTTTCATATCCCTAAACTGCCATTTCTTTGCACTGCATTTTCCCTTTTGTTCATTTCCTTGCTTCCTTCTTTTACTGTGTGAGAACAGAGGTCTGGGTAATCCATTTGTCATTTTCTCATTCTAGGTCTCAATTATTCTTTCTAACCTGCTTTTCTTCTCTGTCAGCATTTCCTCTTGCTTCTAACCTTTTGTTTTCTTCCATCTCCTATCTGCCCAAGACTGATTTAAATAAATCTACAGGAAAGAAATGTGAATGGGACTTTTTCTTGCAAAATGAAAAGCAAGTGTTCTGCTGGCACTGCATTTCTATGCCTTATGTGCTGCAGAAAGCTACATTCACATGGTCAGAAGGTGCACATATCTGGAGACAAGGAGGAAAGGTGACTGGAGCTTTTGTCCCTCACAGAAGCAGCAGCCGGAACCATACCCATGCTCAAATGACTCCTTGAAAATATTTCCATCAACTGGAGTATTTAATACTGAGCATCACATGACAAGTGAAAAGGGAAACACCATATTTCAGTCTCCTAAACTTTCTATCTTTCTCTGCAATGTTCTTATGACTGATTGTTTTGAACCACCAATGTCTCTGTCAAACTTCTTTCATTGTATGTTTTGTCTCTCTCTCTAAGGCTTTGATTCCCATAGTGTGAACAGTTCTCTGGCTTCTTAGTTTTTCCCTTTACCTAAAATCTCTTTCAGCTTGGGAAGACTGAAGGGTTGTGCCATTGTGCATCGCTCAACAATTGACATTCTCTGATGTGTTAACACTGTGCTGTTGTTAAACCAGGAGTGCTGGACAGAGGGAGGATGTCTGCCCAAAACTGGAACAGCAAGGCACTGACCACAGGCCTTCATGTTCTTTGGTAATTGTTTTTAACTCTTAATTTTCAACCATCAATCTGTGACTCTCCTTGCACTTCTCTGTGAAGTACAGTTTGAGGGCAAAAGGAAAGCTACACAGACAAGTGAGGAAGCTGCTTTCCTTTTGAAGCTACCACTGTCCTGAATGGATAAACAAGGACCTATAACAGGGAATTCAGTAGGCAGCTGGGGACACTGCAGTGCTAGTTAGCTCAATAGCATTTTTTTTAACCAATAGATATAAAAAAGCTCTTCCAGTTAAGCACACACTGATGAGGTAAAATTAGCTACAAATTAGAAACCAACTATGGGATGTTCTGCTATTACATATATACCTATGCTGGGACCTGTTTCTTTTCATTTGCATATATTTATGTGTTTAAGAGATATTCATAAGCAAATCCTCTCTCTCCTAAATGCTTATTTTCTTAATGAAAATGTGCTGTAACGTTTTGCTTTAAAAGCACTGGACTTTTATCTGTCACATACAAAAATTTTTGATCATTTTCTTATTTCCTTGTTTCTGTTCTTCTTTCTGCTTTTATTTCATTATTTAAGAAGGTGAAAAACCATCATCAAAAGGTATCTAAGTGCCATCTGAATGGATTATTATAACAGGAAGCAAACCTACAAGTCACCTTACTTACTATATGTTCCCAGCAAATACTAATAACTGTTTGTATGCATAATAAAAACAGATATGTATAAAACATTGTATATAGAGCAATACAGCAATGAAAAATGTCCCTCTGGGACTTACACTGTTACTGTCTCAAAGAAATTTAGATCCTCTTTTCACCACTAATTTAGCAGCACAGAAACCCAGAATCCTTCCAGCCCCACACTGTGTCTCAGAAATGCCTGTATACACAGACTGTGTTGCTTTAATCAGTGTAAATTCACCTTGCAATTTTCTCTCCCCACTGCTACCCCCTTGAGCAGCAGCTTAATAAATAAATTAATAAATGAAGAAATAAACAAATAAATAAATAAAATTGGCTTAGCTACTCCCCGAGTCAAGTGCAGCCAGACATCCTCTCCAGATCTTTAGGTAGATGAGCAACCGTGCTGACTCCAGTGACTCACATACCTGTAATTATGTGCACACAGGGAATCTACATCCTTAATTTGTTTTTTGCCTCCTGCGGTGTTTAAATCATGAGTTGTGGGTTTGGGGTTTTTTTAACTTGCTTGTTGTTCTAGTCAGGTCTTGGCAAGTGTTCCTTTTCCCTGTTCTGGCTGGCTTTTTGGGTGCTCCAACAAAGTACAAAGTTCCCACCAGAGTTTTTCAAGAAGAAAGATTTCCAGAGTGAGTATACTATATCAATAAATTATACCCAACCTTTTAAAAATTACACTGTCAGAAAAACCCATTAGGCTTTAAAAGAGTTGAAGTAAACATTAGATTTTAATATCTACTGCTGCTTAGATTTTTCTGAACTGAAAATCCCCAGTGAGCACTTAAAACTTCATTACTACACTGAAAGGTTGTGAAAGGCTATTTAAAGGTTTTCAATTTTGCTGAAGTCTAGAGGTTATTACAGCTTGAAAGAATACAAACCCTAATATTACATGGAATGAAAGGAATCAAATTTATGTTCTCATCTCCCATGTAGTTTAATCCAGTTCTATTAGATTCAATGGAGAAAATCAGGGCAGGTTGAAACTTTTGAGGGGGCTGATGAAAAATAATATTTGGTCATTATAGAAAACATTTCTGTCTATTACTCACACTCTAAAGGATATTCCTATCTCTCAGTCCCACAATCACAACTTACAGTGTTATCAGCCTCCTGCTCAGAAACCCATGGGTTATGACCTTTGTCAGTCACACCAAAATTTCCACAATTACAAAAGAAAGTTGAGGACATCTGACTTCATCTCAAACTGAGGTTATCTATAAATTGATATGCAGTCTTACATTATAAATATTTTAAGCTCTTTTTCTCCTTTACTTAATTTGGGAGAAACTATTGGGCAACTCAAACATTATGGGCTATCATCATATTAAACATCTATAGTAGGAGCTGACCAAACGGTGCAGCAAAAATTAGAACAAAGAAGAACATTTATGCTTTTATATGAGCATTCCATCAGATTCCAGGTTTGGTCAGTCCCAAAGTGTGAAATAAAGAAGCACATGTCCTGGTGTGCCGCTGTGGCTGTGTGAAGACCTGCTCATCTCCAGCCTGCTGGGACTGGAGAGATCAGCAGTCCATTTCTTCACATTTTGGCATTCTAGATAACCCAGGGTCTCACAGCTGAAAGAGAGAGGTCCCCAGCTACAGGGATTTATGCCAATTTGTGTTATTTTAGCATAAAACAGTAAAAAGAACTTAGAGTTCTGCTTGCTACAACCCATATCTGAATGCCTTTATGCTGGCATTTCTACCTTGAACCCAAATATTGTCATTATTTTAGAACTTACTGAGTGCTAATTGCTTAAATGCTTGTACATGACTATAGTTATATTGACCTATATGCTAGAAGGTAAAAACCCCCCAACGAAATAGCACTCTGCATTTAAAGAATGCTCTTACTAAACACTTAGTCCCTATAATAAGAAATAAAATTACCAGACTGTCTGTAAATGGCTGAAGCATAGCATCCTTTTTGACACAGCAGCCATGGCACAGTTGAGAAGGGTTAAAAAACAAAATCTTGGTGATTTTTCTGCCTTCATTTGCCTTCTGCTTTGGGACACAGCAGGAAGATCAGCCCACAGGGTGTCCGTGTGATATGCTGATTATCTCCCTCCTGGAAAGACTGCTCTTGGGAATATCTGGTGTCTATTCAGACTCTTTACTGCTGCTCCTCCACCAAGCTCTCAGCAACACCGGTCCAGAAGTTGAGTACTCCCCACCAGCAGCACTAGCCTGCAGAGAGCCTCATTTACAGCACTGTTCCTCAGTGAGATGTTCCATTCAGGTACTAGAAGTTGTGGCAGCCGTAACCCAAGGCAATCTGTGCCTTTGGCTTCTTCTCCCAACCCTTTGCACCACCTATCAGCCCTTCAACTCCTTCAGAAATCACTCAATTCACACAAGTCACATGCATGGACCACCAAGGAAGCATAAAGTGATTCAGGGACTTACAGAGCAAAGAAGCTGGAAGGGATCTCCAGAGGTATTCTGGTGTAGCTTCCTGCTCAGACCGAGTCCATCAAAGGAAAGAGGCTCAAGATCTCTTGAGCTTATGTTTTGGATCTCTGGCATGGAGATAGGACTCTCTCTGCAGGCCTTTGGGATCTCCATCTGTAAGGTCAGAGAAAGACATACATTTCCAGCAATTATTTCCTGTCTTGAAACTCAGAAGGTATAAGAAAAGGCAGAAAGATATTCTCAACTGTGCCCAATGAGCAATAGTGGTTTTAAGATGTAAATTACTCTTCGAATTCAAATCTTAATATCATTCACTTAGGAGATTCACAGTTTCTACTTAATATGTGGACAGAAACTTACGTTGCCACAGGCTGCTACAAAAATCACTTATTCAACACAGCATTTCAAAATATTCATCAACATTTCAGAATTAATGCATCTTCTACATTATTATAATATGTCTTTAAATTTTTATTAAGTAAGTAAGATTTCTACCCTTTGTTGGTAGGAGAGTTAATCTTCATATTTTTGCCATACAATAAATGCCAGAGCACAGAACCTGTGCTTTCCATTACGTTTGTTTAGAGACAAGATATAAAAAGGCATTAATTTCTTGAATATTGGCATGTGTGCCGTTTTCACCATTCCTGTAAAGGTCAGTGAATGTGCTGTCAGTGGTGTAGAAGAAAATAAGTGCTCCTTTGCCCAGGAAGGCAGGTGCTATTTGAATCATTCTTGTTAGGCAATATTCATCTTCCCTTGAATTTATTACTTGTGTCAGCATCAGCGACAATAAATCAAGCACAAGTTGCTTGTCCGCATGGACAATTCTGTTGTCTCACATGGTGGGAAGCTAATGAGGAGGAGGAAATGACACTGTGTGGGTGATGCAGGGAGGCATGCTCCCGTGGGGAGGTATGAGGACACTGTTTGTCCCAGCTCCCACCTATCCAGGGCTAGAGGGACCAAATATGAGTTGCTTTAGTGCCTTGGACTTCTCTACCCAGAAACCCCTCAGCTGTGGAGTCTAGGTGAAGTTAGTATAGTCAGATTTTGAGAGATTCTAACTTATAAACTGCACCTTGGGTTCACAGTGGAACACAAATTTTATTTTAGCATGTATGAAAGGCACATCCTATAATACCACACAAGGATCACATTAGCTTTCACTCCTCAAAGGTACTCAGGTCTTTAGGGAAGCCACAGCTCTGCACAGTTAGATCTGAGTCTATCCCAGTGCCATGCTACTGTCAGTGGCTGCCTAACAGCAGCAAGGGCTCTTTTAGCCTGGCACTGTTTCCAGTCTTTGTTCTTTTCTTAGAGCCCCAAGTGAGCACATATCAAGTTATGAGGTCAATGATCTCTGAGAGGGTTTCTGGGGGGGAGGTGTTTATTTGGTTTTGTTTATTTGGTTTTAGCTTCATTTTAGGTTTCTTTTGCTTTATTTTTATGCCTACAGCAGGTTTTATTTTAAAAAAAAGTAAAAGCAAGCAATGTCTCTGCTGACACCATATTATAATTTGCAGGTAAGAAACTTTGTGTTTTAGGCTTATATCTCCTGATTAAACTGAATTCACAGTTTCAGGCTATTTTCCCTGTCACTTATGGTATTTCCAGAATATGGTCCCAAAATAGACAGTTCAGAATTAACAGGGGCTGAATGTTTAATGAATGCAAAAATGTCTCCCAACTTTAACCATGGGCTGCAGATACCTCTGTAACTTCCGCAGAGAAAAGTGGTACAACTTATAACACTAAATATTTCTTCAGTGAGTTTTAATGTGTCATACTAATACACACTCACACAGAGAAATGCAAATGCAGTCAGCATTACTGGGCTAACTTTATAACACAAAAATCCATCAACATTAACTACATAAATATCCTTTTTACTGGAGAAACAGCCGTTTCTTAAACCCATCCAAATGCTTTAGAGCAGGAGATGTTTCTCTTATCAATGCTAAAACAGTACTTTAAGTACTTTAAGTGCAGAGAGAGGTCTGAGGATGCATCCAGGAAGAGGCTTGGGCTCCACGCTTGGTCTGGAGCACACCTTTTGTTAACTCAGGATACAGATGCTCTGTGTTATGCTGTCACACAGGTTCCAGCGTGGGACTTCGAGGGGCATGGCTTCAAGGGGTTAAACATATAATGATGACATACTGAAGTTTCTAATGCTAATGTTTACATGGAATTTAGTTATTAATGAGGTCTTTCATTTGCAGTCACTAAATTTTTTTTTAATCTTACTTTCACAGTCTGCAGTACTTTCAAAGACACTGTCAGCTCATTATGAATAATCATAGAGTGTTCATGAAAGAAGAGTACACTAAAAATGACAAAATCTCCAAGTTATTAATGTGCAAATATTCAAAGTAAAGTGAAAATTATTTATAAAAAACACTCTGAAGTGTTGTAATGTCATTTGTACAATTTCAGACTGGAAAAAAAATAGAGAAAGAGGATGCAATCTTACTTTTTATCTTTATCTAATATTTGCTATGCCCGGGATTAATTTCAAGGAAAATGTATATCTTCTTTTTAGACAGCTGCTACTTTGAGACTAAAAAAAATATTTGGAGAAGACAATTTGTTTAAAAGAGTAAGAATATAAACACTGCATAATTAGCTGTTAATGATATCGTAAATCTGTTTCTTAAGACACATACTTATCTGCTGATTTTAGACCTAATCATTGGATTTACATTAAAATATAAACTACTTTCTCAATTTCTGTTCTAGTGTTCAAAGGTGTCCTTTTTCTCTGTAAACATATTGATACAGAATCATTACAATAAACTGTTTTATAAGTTTCTGTCTTTCAGGTATTAAAATAATAAAGATAGCATGTGAATATGATAATATCAAATTTCACAAAATCAGGGGGTGTTCCCTTTCACATGATGAACATTTAACCTGCAGAAGACTTGATAAATCAAAGGTACCTTGGAGGGAAAGGGTAGCTTTCAGCCTGCAGCTGTTGGAAGCAGGCAGGAGCCTTATTAAAGCACACAGGGTTACGCCAAATGAAACAAGGATCTGGTCAGGGCTTATCACAGTTGGAGTAATGCAAGTTGCAGCCTTGAGAGAGAAAAAAAAATATTTGAAGCCCACAAAAATAAAGAGTTTGCTGAATTTTACTGTCATGAAGGTTTTTGCTGGCATTTGTTGACTTATCTTGCAGTCAGGTTTAGTATTTGACAGCATCACTTGACATGCCCAGGCACAGGGCTCAGGTTGCTAGGTTTTTTTACTTCCCAAACACAGTAAGTGTGCACACCTTACCTTGATGCAGATCTCCACCTTTCCATCATGCTTCTTAGTGAGGCTAAAAGAAAAGAGAGAGATGAAGGGTTGTAATTTGGAAATAATTTTAGACACTGTGGGATTATGAAGACCTTTGAAATACGTTCTGAGTTTCATGTAACACCACTTCTTCAAAGCAATGAATAACTTAAATTAGTGTTGCTTGAGAACATTTCAAGACCGATTTTTCTGTAAATTAATTTCTTTTGCATTTTTAACTGGTTTTGGCCGGCAGTAATTTAATCAGAGTCTGTAATCTTCTATCAGTTATTGTGCCAACCCATAATGTTCCTTTACACTTCAATGAAGTCCCCAAGTATGCTTCCAGCCTATTGAGAGAACAGATTCTAGGTACTGCTGGTCCTAAACACCATGTTTCAGTGTCTGAAAAGCAAAGAGATAATTGAAATAGGTCAATGTCAACTTCAAGTATTCTACTTTTCTCATTATATGCATTGAGGATAACATATTCTCACAGAATTATTAAGTTCTATATTCTATTGATAGTTTTTTCTTGTCTCACCAGAGATTGTTTTGAAAATATGGAGATTCCCTGAATAGGAACGTATCTTTCATATGAAAGTATGAAATAATTTAGAAAAAAAAAATCCTGATTGTGCAGACCAGTTGCATAAAAATATTGTTTCCAGCTGTAATTTTTATTTGTAGTTTATTGCAATTTAAAATGGGCTTTTGCCACAAATCCTAGGCAGAATCTATCAATCTTTCTGTCATAAAGTGAAACAATGCTTCACTCCTTTTGTGTGACCCTAGTGCTATAATATTTTTCTAATTAATATCACCATAAATTCATATTTCTTCTACTTCCTCCTCCACATCCCACTTCTAATTTTCTCTCAGAATAGGAAGGTTACTGTTTCTGTCTACTACCAACATAAATCAATTCCTAGCAAATAGCCTAGTGTGATATCTATTAACTTGTCAACAGGGATAAAATTTATTTAAAAGTTAAGGAGTGTTTTGCAATATAAAATTCTACCCAGTGCTGTAGTGAATAGCATGCACTTCCGTCATAAAGCACTTTTTCAGGCACCACTTCTAGAAATGCAATCTCCTGATCCTGGAATGCTGAATGAAATTCACACACCATGAACATCTTTAGTGATTGTGTCTCAAGAGTAACAGTCACTTTTCTGGACAGGTTGCCTTTCATTATATCAAACAGATTTCCCATTGTTTTGCTCTCCCTTCTTTTTTGTCTTGTTTTCTCAAACGAGCAAGTAGATCACATCTTTTGGATATGGCTCTAAGAAAAAAAAAGCATATGAATACTGCAAAAATTTTTCTGATAAAAATCACGGCATGGAACTTGGCTAATTGCATTTTTCTTTTCTCTAGGCTTTACAGTAATTTGATTTTAGTTGTACAAATATGAATGCATTTGTTAATCAACTCTGGCATGTCCAAAACTGTGTAAGAAATCTTCTCATAGTTTCTAAGCTGATTTGAAAAACTCTTTTTTGGAGGAAATACATCACTTCATAGGTGTGTAGCATAAAATGGGGTAAAATATGCATGACATCATTTGTTTTTGAAGTCACAGCATTTGTATTTTTCTGTTTTTCTCAGTTTATTAATATCTAATAAGAAAGAAAAAAGGGAAAGAGATGCAGAAGTCACGGGTAAAAGAAAACAAATGACAATAAGCCAGTATTTCAGCATATTACGTGCAAAAAACAGAAGAAAAGAGTTCATCTCCAAAGAGGTACATGAATCTTTTCAAAGATAACAAGCATAAAGAAAATAGTTGGCATTTCATTTTAGAGTTCACTTTAAAATCCCAACCATTTGTAAAGGAGAAAATATCATTGTATTTTTCCAGTTCCATGAACCACCCTGTGTTAACTTCTCCTCAGAGATATGTTGGATAGGTCATTTAGGAGTTTTGCATGAAATGGAATGTTTCAGATTTCCCTTACCTAAGTATGATTCATTTAGCCACTAAAATTGCTATTGAAAACCATTTTGCATCGTTAGCCAGTATTACTAAATCGTTCAGCATGCTTGGAAAACACAACCCTGGGAAAACATATGTTCATGTGAAGCACTTTTGATAAGCTGTTATACAGAGAGTTCCAGTACATAAACCCATAACTCCTGCCTGTAAAATGAAATATGCAACAAGTAGTCCAAACCTTGATTTTTATCTCGGATATTAAAGCCACAATTTTGGTTGATTTTGCCATGCAGTAATTATACCATCTGTGATGGAACCCTTTAAACTGCTCTGCAGCACTCTGTATAAAGTGAGAAAGAGCCATTTTATGGTTTGCTTTCATTTAATATTTCACTTTTGATTTAGTTGGTCCATGATTTCTGGCCTGGCGTAGGAATAAGGAGTTTTCAGGTTTTCCTCTCAGCCCCTAGACCTCTGGCCAGTAACTATACTGAAGCTCTGGGATGAACTCCCTAAGTCACTGTGGCAGTCAGACCAGAAACTCCAAGGAATTTCCCAGTTAACAGAGTGTGGTGAATTCATATCTTCCTTCCTCATAATAGTCAAGCAAGGCAAGAACTACAATGAAACAATTTTACAAGCAACGAGTTGCCAGTTTCTTCAAAAACCCATATTGATTCTTTGCTGGAAAACGACACAGGAGATCCAAAGCTATGTTCCTCTGACTATATGACCAAAGCTCTTTAAAAAACAACTCCCTTCCAGAAATGCAGTTAATTAATTGGCATAATTTATGCCTCGCAGGTTTTTGCATATTAATCAAAAGACAGAGCAGCTCCATGATGCCACAAGGATCGAGGTGCTTGGGCATTTAGAGGCAGGTCTGCTCCAACTAGCTCCTGCCCCATCCATTTGTCCTTTCCAATGGCTTGCTCCTGGCTGTGAATCAGTGTGTCCCTTCTGCTGCATTTGTGTCCATGAGGTCAGGTAGGATGGAGGAACTTGACTCACCTGAAGAATATCCTCTGGAAGAAAATAATCAAGAGTATTTACTTTCCAGCCTGCTTCATTTCTCTCCCGGAATAAAACAGCTGTGCCAGCATGGGACTTAGGGATGAGGAGAGAGGCAAAAAACACAGGGCAAGAGCCAGCAGCAAGGGCAGCTGCTGCTTGTGCTGATGTGCCCACCAGGGAGATGTTTGGCACACTGTGCCCACAGCACCCTGCCTGTCACCTACTCGATTTTTATCCTCCTCTAAGTGAAGTTCTGTCTCTTTCCTTTTGTTTCTCAAAAAGCAACTCCTCAATGTACAAAGCTCCACGTAGCACTAGCACCTCTATTGCTTTTTGCAGAGGGAGAAGCTTTAGCACCTGCTCAGGCAAGTCATCAGAAGCAACCATCCTTCTGTCTGGTCAGCAGCATCAGTGAGGTCACAGCTGCTGGCAAACACTTATGCCTTGATCCACCAGCAAAACAGATCTCTCACAAAACCCAGTTAAATATAGCAGACCCACCATTCATCTTCCTCTCTGAAAGATATCACAAGGACATTTGAAAATTAACCTGAATGATCATTAAACATCTTTCTGACACAGGGCAAAGATCAATCTCACCAGCAGGTAGCACATGCAGGTTGTCAATGAGGTGCCCTTGCAGAGGGAACAGAAGGAAGGTGTTGAAGCCTCCATGAATGAAACACCCTTCCCCAAACACTTTCCCTTGCATTACATGGGCCCTCCATGGCAGAAGGGAGCTTGCGTGACTTGGTCCCTTCAGTGAGGGCACGGAGGATCCTGCCAGGAGCACTTGGCAAGTTGCACGTACTAAGCAGTGCTCTAGCAGGCAGCCACTCGTCACTTTAGACTTATTACCAGCACAGAGAGCCAATTTGAAATAGCCACAAGGAGTGAGAAAATGCTCAGAAACATCAATGTCTCCACTACCTAACTTTCAGACATGCTGTGGAGGTAAAGAAGAAGTGGGATACCTTAGGGCAAGAGCAAGTTGCTGCAAAAAAATTGTGAGGCCTAAAATGACCCTTTTGGTGGCTCATTGGTCGCCACAGCACCAAAGCAAGACAGAGACAATCAACAGCTGATGAGAAGTACAACACTCTTTCACCTAACCCGTGAGTCATCAAAACATTTTTATGCCCTGACTTCTGGTGAGAATACCTCCTAGACAAAGCTGACAATGACAGGCATACCATGCTTGCTGGAGACTATCACCTCTCAATATGGACACAAAAAAAGATGAGGCTTTTTAAAACTCATGGAAATACCACCACTGTATGAACCTCCACAGCACAAACTGAAACGTTTTCTCCTTTGCGACAGCCCAGCAGGCTGGCTCGCTCCAGCTGCTGAGGTGCTATTTTTGTATCACATCACTCAAAGCCATTGCATCTCACTGCAGAGAGGGGTGCTGGGCACGAGGATGAAAGGCTCGGATGCTGCGTCTAAGGAGTCGTTTTTAAAGCGCCATGGATTTAGCGTAGCTGCACTGAGCAAGGGAGGGTTGCTGGCTGAAGGGATGCTCTCTGCCATTAATTAAAGTCTGTTTACTTAGGGATCATATCCCAGTGCAAAAGAAGAGAATTATTTTTAGAGAGATTTCACCTTTATTGCCATTGAATGAAATTAACGTTAGCTGAATGGCTCACTTGGAAACATAAAAAGCAAAAGCATCTTAGAGTGCCAATTACAAGCATAAGGTCTGGAATGGCTCTCACCAGCAAGCAGTAGCTGCTGGTCCTTGTGAAACAACTCCACAATGCCCTCTCTCTCTCCCTTCCTGCTGTTGAATTCGCTGGCTTGTGATTGTGCAAAATGGCTCATTTTACTGCAGACAGAAGCAAGGACAATTAGCTCACTGTCCAAGCTGACTAAAGCTGTCCATGTTCATGGCAGAATGGCTACAACCCCAAACCTGCCCCTTTGAGTGAAATCATTATACATTGTTTATTCTGAGATGTTTGCCTGGTTTTAGAGTGTATGTTTTGATGAGCTGAAGAAGCACCTTTCCCTGGTTAAACCAGGCAGTTCAGGGAGAGCTTTGATCTTTGCACGCCTTCCGTGCAGCAAAAGGATTTTGCAAACAGTAACCTTGGAGGAAGTTGGCTTTCAGCCATGAGCAGGAAAAAGTAAATATTACATGTCAGTTGAGAATTTAATAGAGAATTTCGGGGTAAGACTTTTAATAGAAAGCAAATTTGTGAGAACTGAATTTTTCTGTCGTGTTTCAATTTTCTGATGTGCAAAATGAAAATGAAACAGATTGGCTTAGGTTGGATTGATCCATGCAAGACTAATTTGGTTTCCTAAATACAATTAAAATATCTTGTCTCAGGATGGTTCAACATTAATCTTTCCTCAAGCTGCCACAGTGATTCACAGGAGCTGCAGTTCATTCTCTTTTGAGACAGATACCTGACAGACCTCATACCTCATGGTTCACACCGTTTTCTAAACGAGATAAGGCAAAATAAAGCCATCACTTCACTGAATTTCATTTTGATATACTATCTTTGGTTAAACCTGAAAATGCAGGGAAAGTTGGGGTAAGAATTTAGGAATCCACCTGCATGGTAAGATAAAAATCTCTTTGTACCAGGGTCTGTAAAGTACAGAAGTAGATTCTGTACTTTACAGACCCTGGTACAAAGAGATTTTTCTGACCCTTCAAAGTGCAGAAAAAGATAATATTTGGCCCTCCAGGCAAGTCTTAAACCACCTGGTTCTTTGGAAATGATTGGCTTCTCTGGATAAATTTGGAGACCATGACAGTGATGCATAAACAACAACCCAGATGCCTCAAGGTGGACCAGGTAAACAAACTCAAGGTCCACTGCACATACTTTTACATTGCAAGACTTCTGTGCAGAAATCATTCTCCGTGATTGCCAAAGGTGCGATTTCATTGCTCTAAAAGCTCTCTGAATTGTGCCATTCAAGAATAAAGGCAGCAGTTCTCCCCTCCAAACAGCTTTGCACGGCTGGATACCTTACCATTGAATACTTTCCTCTCGGGATTTTCTTCTTTCCAGCACAGTTTCCAAATTGTTCTCTTTTCTTTCAATAAACTCAGGATTTGAAGGGTTCAGCTGTAGATGTAACAACCAGTTTTCAGCACTGAAAATGTAAGGGTGGAACAGTATACACTTAGAAGCAGAGTTTCAACATTTCATTTCCACAGAGAGGCTATTTCTTTCTAGGACACTAATGAGTAGAAGCTTGAATAGAGAAAAAAAAAATTAGATACACAGGTGGTAAAGAAACTGACTGCAGAGAGTTTCACCCTTTAGTGAAGGCATATTAATGCCAGCCTGCTGTTACTCTGGCTGCTGGTTTAGCTGACGTGAGTTTCTCTGACCACTCTCTCTGGAGCTCTGTCCTGGGAGGACAATTTGCACAGGGCAGTCAGCTGAAAGCTTCCAACTGATCTTTCAATTGATCTTCTATCATGGGTATACAAAACATTTAGTGGTTTGGGGGTATGCGTTACAATTTTAGAAGAATCTCTGGTTAAATGGTGGTTCCTCTATCGTGGTGCTAGCTTTGAATCTAATAGGCTGGAGCATATGCTAGTGCATGCACACTCACGTATGCTCCAGCACATCTTGTGCACAAGATAAGATAAACAATTGCCTTCTTTTCACTTCAACTATACCACAAGCAAAGAAAGGTACATAATGCAAACAAATCCCTGAGCAGCGGAGTTCCTGGAGGACACTGGTTGCACCAGCTGAATAGTCCTCGTTTCTTCCCTAGGATATTTTTTTCTTTAGGCTTCATGGATCATTAGAAATGAAATAATTGTAAGAAGGTTTTAAAGGTATTTTATAAAAACAGTGATTACTTTTAGTGTAATCAATACCACTTGAGAAGCTATACACTGCACTAGATGGAGTTGTTAGGCATTATGCACGAATAAAGAAATTGCCCTTGCCTAACATATCTACCTCCTAGCTTCTCACTGCAGGTAGCTTTTCTAACTTCCACAATGGAGCAACTTTCTAAATTTTCATCATAGAGTCACAGAATAGCCTCGGTTGAAAGGGACCTGAAAGATCATCTAGTTTTCCAACTCCCAGGCTGTGGGCAGGGACAACTTTTATTTTTAAAGTTTTCCCTGATCACAGCTTAATATTCTGTGCAAGTTCAGGTTCATCTGCACCTATTGATTCAAAGTGTTATGTAAAAAGAACTTATTAATAAATATGTTTTTCTGTCATTCTCACTTATTCATTGCAATCACAAAAAAGAGTTAATTTTATCAGCAGCAAAAATTTTAAAAATAGCAAAAAATAATGACAAATCTCAAAGAGATCACGTTTAGAGATATAAAGTTTAAATCATAATTATTCATTGATGTATGCAAAGGTATTCTATATTTTAAGTCCTGCTATTTGTGGCCTTGCAGTGTGCTTTTAATAGTGTCTTTCCAAAGGAACATATAACAGTTGGCATGATTCTGATTTCTCTTGTGTAAACACTGTGATTGACAGCTATGTGCTGATATTCTCTAACTCAACATTTATCTCACCATTTTCACTGCATTAGCCCTTACTTCAAGTCTGCTTTAATTCACCTTCTAATTATTTTTAATGGTATGAGAGCTGGGGAAATGGGAACTCTTGATCTTCCTGTATCCAGGACACAGCATATCCAGATTTTGCAGAAATCCTTGAAATCACACAGGATCTGGAAAAAGAGTTACATTTCATAGCAAATTTTAAATGTCTTACCCAGCAGAGATAGAGTGTTATGCTATGCTGTGCTCCTCTTGTCTCTGCTTCTGGGGAAAGCAAAAGAAAATCTGGCTGGTCCTTGACTTTCTGGATTAAGAGGAAATGTTAGAATTTTGTTTCAGCTTCACTGACACTGCAACTAAGAGAAGAAAAAGATGGGAATAAATGGACTCAAAGGAAAGGGAAAAAAGTGAGAGAAGTACCTGAAACCTGCACTGTCTCTGTCTAGATCAGCCAGTGCATGGAAAGTTTTCCATCTTTCTTTTGATTATCCAATATTCCCCGATAAGATATAAGATCACTATTAGTTTTGTACGTACATTTTGTACACTGCTTAAATATAAGAGCTGGAAATCAAATCTGTTAAGTACGGTTACCATGTAAAACATTTACAATTCATCTTGCTAATTATAGACACAATGAGAAGTGAATGAGCTGCAGTGTGAAACATTTTACTTCTTTTTCACCCAAGAAATCAATGTCAGGTGCTGTGAAGGATCATAATGGGCTTGGGAAGAGGAACAGACTTCCACTATGGTCCTCCATATCCAGAGAAAGACAAGATATGTGTACAGTCAGCACATTTTATCACTAAGCAGCATCTTCAAATGCCAAACTTATTTACGGAACTTACAGCTCTATGTTATCTCTTACAAGCAATGCAAAAGAGTAATATGCTTTGTATAGATTAATCCTCATAATTCTACGCTGCTTATTCAGAGAGATAACTCTCACTCACTTTGTCTTCTCATTATCTAAACAGGCATGCCTTTCCTTAAGTCATCAACAGAGGTCATCACACAAATGCCCTTGCGGAATATTCATTAATCAAACAACTAATTTGAAATGGATCTTCAAAGCATTATTCATTCTCCATCATTCTTCATACATCAATTTAAATGCTTTATGTGTATAATGATTAGGTTGATGTTTAATTAATTGTGAAAATGTGAATTAAAGCTAAATTACAAGACAAATTATTCCACAGCACAAAAAAAACCCCTTAATTCTCTACTGTTAGGTTTCGAAATCTCATCAAGTTTCCATAAACACCTTTTCCAGCTTTTTACTGTGTGGTTATAGCAGATCAGTTGGCTACTCTGTTTAAAAAAGGTTATAGTCTCAGTGCCACTAATTTACTTCTGCAAATGGCAGAATAAGCAAAGGTTAATGCAAGTACACATCACCTATTTGTAATTAAGAAAAAATAGGATATTCACTATTTGAGAGGCAACTTTAGAAGGCCCAGGACAGAGAAAGATGCAATAGATAAATTCTACTTCAGCTTCAGAATTTATTTAATTTCATGAAGACACTAGATCTAGGAATTAGTTTCTCAGACGTCACCAAAAATAAACTACCAACTACAGAGTATGAAGTAGGTGATACACTGTGTGATATGTCTTAGACATGGCAAAAGTCAGATGGTTTTATGACAGAGTAGCGTCCAAATTGCAGCATGTGAATTACACCTGTGCCATTTACAAACCAATGGCTCCACGTTTCAACTGGATAAACCATTATTTATGTTACTTCCTACAGGTTTTCACACATTGTTGCTCTTGCAGAATGGATATTGCTTCTAAATGCCAGGAGGGCATTTAATAAATGGATGGCTGATCTCGGTACATTGCAGCCCAAAGTACATTGGTAAGCCTTCTGCTGAAATATATAAAATGACAATACTGATTGCATTGTAACAGTAACAAGCTGATTTACAAGAAGAATTTCCTCAATTTACAGGTGAAAAATAATAAAAAAAATATGTAACAAGAATTAGAACAACTTAAAATTTACTAATTCAGTGTATATGAAGTCCATGTATATGAATACTAGTAGAGACTATACATATATGGACAAAGAGGTCCAAGAGAATGATGCATGATTAAAAAATAATTCTGGAAGGTAAGAATGTCATCTAATTATTATTGCAAAAGTAAATATAACCTCTAATCAGGTTTATTACCGTCTGGCTATTTAATGGAGGTCAAAATAGGCAACTCAGATTAAAAATCTTTCTTCTGCTCACAAAATGAATATGAAAAAAACTGTACAAATGGCATCATATTGAATTCACCCAAAATCAGAACAGGGAATGCACTTTACAGGACAGTGTGACAGCAATTGGTTCCAGCGTGGTAAACCAGTAAGCACAGACATTTGTTCTGAGCCTTACTTGTTTTAAGTTCACATGTACTACAGCAAAAGGACTTAAACCCTTTGGGCCTATCCATTTGCAGTGTCATGCCAAATCAACAATTAAGGTTCAATTAGATATATGCTTATATGTGTTGTATGATAAGGCTGCATTATTAAATAAGTGATGCCTGAAGGAGAAGCAGTAAGATATGAACCAAGCTGCTCAGAATGAGGCAATTTTTTTGTTTTTCATTTCAAAAGCCTGCATGAATCAGTATAAGGTGCTTCCTTATTTGCATGGTTCAACAACAAGAAGTGGTGGCCATCTAAATCTCTCACTAACTAACCATCAGAGGCACATTCAGTAATAGACCAATTATCTTAGATTTACTTTCTGGAAGCATTCAAGTAAAACCAACAACTTTTAAAAAATACTGGTGTTTTATCAGCAAATCCTTCAGTGTACAGACCTGAGCCACCAAAGAAATTTGAATATTAAAGATGTTGACTTTTGGTTAAAATGAAATTTCAGTTCAAATCAATGTCAGAATACAATGCAAAAAAAACCCCATAATCAGGCAGCATTTCATTCCTTTTCTTGTTTGGGGAGAGTTCAATTGAGGTTTTCAGATGAACCAAGAATCCTCAATCTGTTCAACTGTCTTGAATAATAAGTACCTTTCCTCCCCACCCACCCCCCCTTTTTTTTTTTCCTTCCTCCTCCCCCCCATCTGGGATAACAGCTTTATGGTCTACAAGCCACACGTGTTAAGAGGAAGCAGAGTCCAAATCCTGCTTCAGCACATGACATCCCTTAGCAGGTGACAAAGCAACATTAATAAACCTGGTCTCATCCTAGTCAAAGCAGATATCATTCAGAAGACATAAAATGCAGCAAGAGGGATGGAATTATATGTCTAGTTTTCAGTGATTTATTTATGAAATTCCTAGGGGATATAGGCATACAAAGGTCTCAAAGCCATCGTCTGTGGTAAATAGTATGTCATAATATATTTAACAAATGATAATTCAAACCACAGAATACTATAAGGAGAAAGGTTTAGAAAATGTTTTTAGATGGGAAGTTACTGAACACTTGGTTTCAACAGTTTTATTATAGCTTAGGGGTACACTCACTGCTGACTGTACAAATAAATAATTGCCCCACTCTGTAGTAGAAGAGATTTTTGCTCACAGTAAGGTTGTTCAAATACTAGAAAATTTACAGGCCAAGATGCAGAAGTTTCCATGAAAATGTCCCTGTGGATTGTCAGACACTAATGAAGGAACAGTTTCATATATGGCAGTAAGCTTTCAGAGGTTATTCAGAACCAATAACTATAACAATAAAATATGAGCAAAAGAAAATTGATTCAGCATCAGAGAAAACCTCAGGTGTATATCATCCCAGCTCTCAGAATTAATCACTGAAAAAATAAAGGGAAGTACTGTACAGGATCCTGTACTCAATTCTATAGTGCAAAGTGTCTGTTTGTAACTAAGTGGTCCATAGAACAGTGATGCTATGCTTCTAATTAAAAGGTCATCCCCTCATCTGGTACTGCTGCCAGAATCAGCATTTAAAAGAGTCAGCCAGAATTTTCAAGCTTCCTATTCCATAGCATTACCCCCCTTTATACTGCCACAAGCAATTGTTTTCTTCCCTTGATGCTCATATATGTGGGGTACTATATGGAAAGTGGATTATCCAACATCATGGGTGCCTCTCTTGTGCTGCTGCCTGTTGCATTTCCCAGGAGTTTACCTACATCACCTTTCACTGTGCCATGCTACAATATAAGGATATTTCCTTATATTATATGTGTTTTCAGTGCTGTTCGCTTTTGCTAACTGGGTTTCCACTGGGTTTCCATTTTTACAAAATTCTGAATAGTGCTAATAAACTGGGAAAAATTTACAAGAATTTCATTGAGTTCTGATATCCTACTGCACTAGATAAAGTTTTAGTCTGGAATCTGTCACGCTATGCATGCTATGCCTGTTTTCAGTCCAAATGCTCAGAAAGAAATTATGTATGTCAAGAAACCCTAAGCTCTGGATTTCTGTCAGAGGAAACCTCGGTCAATGTACTTTTGCTTGTTGCAAAAGCACTGTGACAAAGTCCATTATCAGGTTCTCTCTCTTAAATAGTTTGGTTCTGACTTTATTTTCTTTGTTGCTTCTTTCTCTCTTCTATTATTGCCACCAGCTCTTTCTGTAAAAAAACCCCAAAACTAACCAATGAACAAACACAAAAGCCATAGAGTCTCATTAAGCCTGGATACAAAGTTCATCATTTGCAATGATGAGGACTGTGCAGAAATGTCATTCTTTACATGCAAGCAAGACACTTCAAAATCCCAGCCATATCTCTGCCTGGCTCCCAGGAGATCATCCTATAACTTGTCATACACTAATTAATTCAGGGCTTATTTGTTTTGTCCTAGATTTTTCCCCCCTCTTTTATAAGGGAAGGCTACTAGATAGTAACAATGAAAAGGGTAAAAGTCACATGTACAGTATCTTCAGAAAGGTCAAGTCATTAAGAATTTGTTTATATCCTTCTTGGTGTCTGCATTCTTGGTACTGATATGGAAGTCCCAAAGCTGAGCAGGAGAGTCAGCTCTCCCGCTCCAGGAGGACACTGCATCAGCCTCCATTCATCTGCACTCTGTAACCCGGCTCCACTCAAGGTTCTCACTGAAATTACATCCAGTGTTCAACATCACAGCTCTTCCACTCTGTGTGAACAAAATACCAGAAGCCATTGGTTCCCCCTTAGAAAAATTCCATCCCTGAAGTCCTTGACTACTGTGACAGAGTGATGAAACATGTTGATTAAACAATATATTATCAGAAACTTCACAATGATTACAGTGAGGTAGGGGTTATACTTGCCACCAATTCTCCAGCCATGTTGACTGTCTGCTTTAAGACTCTTCCTTATTCTTTTTATTGATTTAAGAGTACAGTATTAGAGGACATCTATATTCCTGCTACACACAAATGATCGTCAAGCAAAGATAACCATCATCAAAGAAAAAGACTAATTTATTCTCATTTGCCCCTTAAACAATACCTCCTCAATCAGGAGAAAAATCAGGAAGAAGAAAGGATGAAATAAAACTCTTCTAGAAGAAAACACTTATACCAACAGGAAAAATAGCCTATTGAGTTAGCTTTTACTGTTCACTTCCCTTAAAAATGGTCTTACGCACAGACTTCTATTTTCTCCTGGATCTCCAGAAAGATAATTCCAGCTGATGACTTGTGGAGCTTCCAATTTCCACCTTTTACTCTTTATCAGGCAGTCAAGAGAAATGTCCTTAACAGCTTAAAGCTTTAGTTCCTTTACTAGCATTATTGCTTGTCTTCAAATATGTTTTCTATCACCCATCCAATATAATTTCCCAGTGTTGATGCAATACAATAGCAAAGACCGTGGTTTACCAGTACACTTCAAATTCCTTGCATTAAAAATATTTGCTACAAAAACAACTCTGTCTCAAAAATATAAAAACCCATGGAAAAGGTGCCATTAGTCAACAAAGTAATTAATTGCAAGGACCTTTATTCTAAAAAACAGTGGAAAGTGCTTCATCTTCTTATCATTTTTTAAAGACAAATTTTAGAAGAAACAGCCATGTGAATCAGAATTCTGTATTTTATTTTTACTATCATTTGTCCTAAAGTCACTGGATTAAACTCGATTCACTCCATATTTTAATTTTTTGAAAAAAATATGATGGGGTTATCTAGTAGATTTCAATTGCATGATGATAGTGACCTTGGGGCACTTACAATGACTTATCCAAGCTAGCATGAGCATGGCTTTGGTATCCTCCTAAAGCCCAACCCCTGCTGTTTTTCCTTTCACAATACCCTTTACTGATTTTGTCTTTGATTTCTGCTACTCTGAAAACAGTGTCAGACATGAATGCTTTCCAGCCTAATCACGCAGCCTCCAAGATCTCTCATTTTGCTTTAGTGAAAAGAAATGTGAGTGTTTCTGGATCTTAAAGATGTCTTAGGACAGTCTTGGGCATGCTGACTTTCAGATCATTAAGCACAGTACCAAGCCTGCGGTGTCTCCAGGCTGTGAACTGCGGACCAAAGGTGATGCAGACACCAGCGATAGTGCAGCTGCTCTGTAGAAGGTTACAGAAGCTTTGAAAAATAAGGGTCCCTGGGGTTCTGTGATAAGTTTTGGGGAATGGCAACAGTCTTCAATACAACAGTACCCCTAAGGATGCTCATCTCAGCGATATTTAAAACAGTTGCACTTCTAACATACTTGGATTGGTCATCCTTGCAGCATGGCATCTGATAACAATGCCACCTTCTTTACCAGTCACAGCTGACCCGTGTCTCAGCCTCAGAACTTGGCTCACCTTGAAAACAGCATCCCCAGCAGATCTCACCCACATCTTGTGCCAGTGCAGGGGACAGGCCTTTCCCCCATATATAGTTAATGTGTTGTTCCAGCAGTGTGAGGAAGCCTTACAGTCACTTCTAGATAAAAGGATAATGCTCTGACACATGCACAGTCTTAAATACTCCAGGGTCAAAACTGGACATCAACACAGATGCACCCACAGAAAATGCTTGTATCAGCACAAGTTATTTGCTTTTGTTTCCCACAGAGTAATAAACTGTACTGGTAGAATGTATTGTAGTGTTATCTAATAGTATCTGTGGTCAGAGTAACACCCTAGGAGAAAAAAATCTTATATCCCTCTCAAACATAGTTACAGCAATTAAAATACTGCAGCCAAGTGGAAGCCTGAAAAGCCAAAAGCAATATACATGCACAAAAGCCAATGTTGTCTTGCTTTTGTGGACCTCAGGCCAGCTGGGAGTACACACGGGAGGACGACTGGTGCCAACACCCCGGAGCAGAGTCACGTCTCTCCTGGCCACATCCCAACCTAATCACACATGCACATTTCAGCATGATCAGCACAGCTGCTTCTGCACCACACAGCAAACCAGCCTGGGGGTTAATTGGTTGCAAAATTAACCCAGAAGGTAAAGAGAAAGATGAAGTTGGGGGGTCTTTTTTCTCAACTCACAAACCTGTCACATGCAACCAGCGCTGCTGGATGGGAGGATGTTCCCTTTGAGGGCATTATTCTGTTTGCTCAGCAAAGGTTTTGCACCATATTGTCACTGCCTTGCCCCCATTTTAAGGCATTATGCAGATGCATTGCCTGTGTCTCCAGCCAGACATGGATCTTCTTCCATTTCCACACCAAGTCCACCACCCCCATCAAAACAGAACATATATTTCCAGTTCTTTAGCACTGTAGAAACAGGTTTTCATCACCACATCTCATTTCACTGTCCTCTACGTGCTTTGCAAATGGGAGAGAAGCTGTAAAACCCTTTTTACACATACATGCCTTAGTTGGCTAGGTGGAGCCTCAGGTACCTGGTTGTATACCAGAAAGCTCTTAAAATACCAGCCAGCAAAACCCATGTATAATTTCAGATGATATCTGTCCTTCTTCTTTTCAGTCTAACCACAGTTTCTCTTATCAAAATCAGTTCTGCTACAGGAACACAAGACACCAGTAATATCCTTGATTTCTCCTGCTCTCTTCTTATGTGCTGCATGGCTAAAAAAAAAAAAGGGTTTTATTATCTTGTCAGTGTCCTTTCCATCATTTTCAGTGCACTTGTCCCTTGGAGCGGGGTTTGGCTGAAAAGCTCTCTCTTTTCAGACTGCAGACATCATCTGCAGATTGCTAACTGTGGGAACATGGATATCTAGCATCAGAATTGACCTGGGTGGGATTTAGAAACCATTCAAACAGTGACAAGCTGCAATGAAAAAACCATAAGGCTTCCAGAGCAAGTGATATGGAAATGCAGAAAAACAGGGTACTCTTAGCTGCACTGGGAGTTCTTTCAGAGTCTCTTTTAAGAACAACCACTGAATCTGAATCTCAATCTCAGTCACCATATCCATCAAGCCAATGTTGTATCCTCCTGCTCTGAAGAACAGCCCAAATACCTACTGACAATTCAGTCAGAATCCTTTTGGAATTTTTTTATACATCATGCTGTTGTCTAGTTCTGATATAACTTACTTGACTGAGAATTAAACCGATAAAACTCTGAAATTCAGTGACATATGAGACAATACTTCATAAATAGGGGCAAAATTCCACTTGAACAGTTCTCCCTTCCTGCTGTGAGGAAGCCTCTAAATTCTACAGTTAAATTCTGGAGACAAAGAGTGAAAAAGTGATAGGATTATCTGTTCTGCCTCCCTTCAGCAGACAGCAAACTCTAGTCTATATAAGCTGAGTGTTCATGGTTATGTGGCAAGCTCATACTTAGGACTAAGCCATAATTTTTATCTGTAAGTTAAAATATTTAAGTCATAAATAAACCAAAGGACAGCAGGCCACCCAAGTGTATTAGCTGACATAATTGGAAAGATAACATAAGCCTCTCTACCCCTTGGGTACCAGAAATTTCGTAGCTGAAAGTGCAGTTTTTTCATACCTTCTCATTAACTTCAGTGAGAATTGTGGGATCTTAGAACTTCCTAATTTAGAGACTTGAGATAGAAGCTTTCTCAAGCTGTAGTGCTGAAAATATCACCTCATACATGAAAAGCACAGGCAAAATGTTAGAATCTCCCTTTCCTCCCAGTTCAGCCTTGTGATGAGGTCTTGGGCTTTATCTGGCTCCAGAGCAGCTGCTGGAGGGGTGCTTGGAGCGTCCTGCCAAGGCAGTGCCACACAGCCACACTGGTAGTGCTATGAGTAATGAGATTACTTTGGACCATATTACCCCTAAATGAAAAGGGATGCTGCCCCTACTGTTGGCAGCAGAGGACCTGAACAGTCACAATTTTAATTGTGCTCCCTGTGCTGCTATTTAAAGACATAAAGAGACAAATTTCC
Organism: Euphonia xanthogaster; assembly: GCA_034509185.1. NCBI lineage: Eukaryota > Metazoa > Chordata > Aves > Passeriformes > Fringillidae > Euphonia > Euphonia xanthogaster. Next base: position 44,447,838 of record JAYDZK010000056.1, on the reverse strand, counting down.
AATCTGTCTTTGCTGACCTCAAGACCCTTCCTGTTTCAGGTTCATTTTGGTGCTTCTGCCTTAGGTCAGATGAATACCGACGTCTCTACCTCTCTGTGACCTAACTGCTCACACAATTTAATTTGTGGATTTGTACTAGCAGAATAAGAGGTCAGCTCCTGAAAACCCAGCCTTAATGTGTCCTGTTGACAGCTTCTCAGATATTGCCTATCTGCTACCCATATGACAGTGCCTGTATTCTCTCCTCATAACAGTAACAAACCTCCCTTCATTCTCCAACCTGACATCTTTCTGCCCTCTGAATTCCCAATAACATCCTGAAAAAAAGAGCAGAGCCTGAATGAAAGAGCTGAGAAAATACTGCAGTCGGTGCTCCTGCATAATCCTCTAAACCATGGCATATATTAATATAAATCTATAATGAGAGATAATCCTTGGAACAAAACAACACAGGTTTTCCCTTGTCTGTTTGTTTGGGCTTCTCTTTGTCACTCCATGTATGTTAATATAAAAGACTGTAAGCAGAGGTACACGTCCAATGCATTACTCTCAGCTAATGCATGCCTATGAGGCATTCCAGCTGCTCCTTCAACCTGAGCTGTTTTGTGATGCCTGTGAACCTTGTTTGAGCTGCATGATATAGTATCTGGAAGAGCAATTTAATGCAATCTCTCATCTATTTCACTGATTGCAACCATTTAGTGCAATCTTAAAGAAAGATGATTAGAACTCTCTGGTTCTTAATGCTTAATTTATTTACATTCATGTCAGCTAGAGAGCCATTTCATTCATCTCCTAAATGATAGCATAAAATCATTGAAAAATGATGTGCAATAAACATTATTATTACAGTGCTGTCCTCACTAGCAGATAACAACTGCTGTCATTCGTAACACTGATTGACCTATATGGCGCTGGTCTTTAAATTTGAGCCATAATAAAACACATTACATGCATAACCATTCTCTATTGATGCCTGGCACAATAGCAGGTTTTTAGTTAAAATAAAATTCAAGCACGACTGGCATTTCTGTGCAAGTAGGTTGAAACACAGCCACACTGTGAAAGAAAAAAAAGACGAGACACATAAATGTCATATTAGCTGAAAAGAAAGGGTGAATTTTTGGAACCAGGACTGCATCCTAATTGGCACTTCTGGTGATGTTGCCTGGTGCAGAGGCATTTATATTAGGCTGAGCAAATGCCACATTTGCATTTCCGGTAAGTGATAACATTTTTCACATTTCTCATGCAACTCAGTTTAAAAAGCATACCTGAAAAGTTGTCTAAATTAGTCTGCCAGGAGAAATTACTATCTCATTCTCATTGGCAGAATTGTGAATTTTTTGCAATAATAGCCTTGATTCAAGGTAAAGAACCCTGCCAACAACATTCGGGGGTTTAAAATTAGAGCGATATCAAAAGTTGAAGTGCCTGCAAAATATACCTTCTAACAAAGCAGCAAGCAGCCCGTGCCATCAAACACTAAGTGTTTAACTAAGTTTCCAGTAAATGATGATATCGATGAGTATAAATTTTATTTTTTTTAGTAATGTAATACAGCTATTTTGTGATTGCAATGCTATCAATTGCTATTACTTTCATTTGATAAAAATCAATATTTTTCATATTATTACTTCTTTCAAATGTACAGTACCATTAGGAAAGAAGGTATCCATTTTCCATGGTGTTATCAAGGTACTAAATAATTGAAAGTCACTCCTCATTGCAGCTGTGCAGTATGGTTTCTAAGTTTCCAGTAAAAAAAATAGGAAGTAAAAATAAGTTACTACTGTATCATGCATGAATATGTGTAATAAATAAATAAATAAATGGAAAATACATAAATAAATTAATTATATTTTTTAAATTATACTCCTTCCTAGACATACCACTGATTAAACCAATCAGGTTCCTCTAACAAAGAACCTGGCCTCCAAAAGCATTTCCCTTTCAGGAAAAGACTCTGAGAAACGGGAACTTTCCATTTACACCAACTAAAAAAACTTCTTACTTTTCAAATTTACAACATTGAAAGCGACAGACCTATAGATGGAGGGAGTAATGGAGGGAGGGAGGGATGGATGGATGGACAGACTGTTTTCTCCACATTACACTACCTTGCTATCTGAATTCTAGCTCAATTCCAGCCTGTCACACATAAGCAAACTCTGGATGGCTGGTGAGGTTGCCCAGGTGCCACCGTAATTATCTAGTAAAACTGGTATTATCTGGAAAAACTGAGCCTAACTCTGACTATAGGCTGCAGTTCCGCAGCTGGAAAGCAAAGGAGCAACTTATTTTATTTGATGTAGGCTGAAAATACTGCACACAAAATTAGTCAAGTATAATTTAAAAAAAACCAACAAAATAACCAAAACCATAACCTACTTTATGTTCTTTATCAGTGAATAATCTAATACTAGAATAATATGGGTCATTGAAAATTCACAATGAATTAATGAACATTAAGTAGTTCCCACCATTATTTTTCACTATTCCTATATTTATTTATTTTATCTTTCTGCTTGATGATATTATTTCTGTATGTTTACACACATGCACAGACTTTTGTGGCAGAAGGGGATAAGGGAAGAATTCTGAGAGAGAGCTTGCAGATCGAGATGGTGGTGACATGAGCCCAGCCATAGGGATCCCTCAGCGCCAGTCCCAGCTCTGAGGAGTGATGGCTTTCTGGCATACAGGCTCAGTGACTGCCTAAATGTTCACTCCCATGCAGGAAGGGGAATGATCTTATAAAGCTGTACTCTGCTCTTCAGTAACCAGAATTCCATGCTCCTTGTATAATGTGATTTCTGTGACATAACTCTTGAGCAATCAGGATCGATAAATAGCTATAGCTTTTTATACAATCATAAAAAAAAAAAGCTTAAAACCACAAACAACCTACTCCAGACAACAGAGTTTCAATCCAGACTTAAAGTTGTACAAATGGTATTGACTCTTCCCTTATAAATTGTATGGTGTGTCTTACCAAATTTAATTTGTTCCTCTTAAAATTCTGGGTCTGCTGTCCTTTAGGAAGCCCTTCTTGGGACTACTGGGATAGGAGGTTCAGAGCAAAGGTGGTTCAGGACTTGGTGCACCCACTTCTCTTTGCAAAGCACTGAAGCAAACCTCATCTGATACAACAGGGGGCTCTGGCACCTCTCAATATTCCTGCCTGACTTATATTGCATCAGCTGAAAAAGAGCAAAATGAGAAATGTTTCTCTGATGTCCTCTCAGCATACCTAACTTATATACAGTTATATCCCTGAGTGTCTGAGGGCACCAGCTCTGGGGGTATCTTTGGGGCTTAGTTCTCTAGGTTATCTTTGGGTTTTAAGTCTCTCAGGATTCTTTAAAACCCAGCAAAGATTTCTCAATGTATCCAGGCCTTCAATGACCCTCTGTGTTGACTAGATGCACACTGTCATTGCATGAGGACAACTTGTTTTCTATTGAAAGTAAAGGTTCATCTGTTTCAAGTGAGTTTAGAAGCACTTTCATTGCCTTGGCATTAGATTTAGAGTGGGTTCCCCACTTTGCTCCATGTCGCCAGCAGAAAGGAGAGAGAACATTTGCTCCAGCTGCGCTGTCTCTCCAGCGTGGTGTACACACCGTCACCAAGAACAGCTTTAAACAGCTGAATAACAGTCTTAAACTGGAGAAATTAAATTAGGATGATTTAAGATATTTGATGTAAATATCAAGAAGATATTTGATGTAAAAGAAAATTGGTTTCCAATGACCATAGCCACTATCATCCAGCTAGACTAGAACAGCCTAACAGCTCCAGTTGTGTTTGTTCCTACTTCATCATGCTTGCTCAGTGCAAGAGTGAATTCAAAAGTACTGGGACCAGCACTGTGCAGATCAGCAAGACTCTCTTAATGCTTTGTGATCACTAATATCATGAGTTCTAACTACCCTGATGGCTACAATTCTGAATTGGGCTTTCTGATAAAAGCAGGTTTCGGTGCAAGGTTAATAAATTCAAATTATGTATCAGAGGTGAGGGACCAGTGGAAGGATCCATTAGTCAACCAAGTTGCTTTGAAGTGGTAAAGTCCAAACCAGGGGTGTATAACTGTGCCAGCCAAGCCTAGAGTGTCCCTGCCTCCAATCTCCTACAAGTGGCATTCATTCATTCATTCATTCATTCATTCATTCATTCATTCATTCATTCATTCATTCATTCTTTCACCCCTTTAGTTCCTATCTCACCCTTCCTGCCTACTTAAGCTATGGGCACATGAATATGTCAACTTTTGCAAGCAATCTTGATTTTAACAAGCTGTAAATGACAATACAACTCTTAAAAGCAGTGCAGGCTTACCTGAAGAGCAGCAAAAACACAGTGGATGACTCGGGGCATATCATGTCACACTTCCAATCACTTGCACAGTGTAATTTGCTGCAGGTTTATGACTTCAATGTCAGATCCTTGCTCAGGGGTGCCTAGTCTTACAAAGTCTGAGCTAGTCACACAGCAAGATTTAATGCCAATAACTCTACCTCCCAAATCCTTGTTATGTGTGTGCTGTGGATAGCAAAGGATGGAGCAGGGAAAAGGCAGCAACTACTCTCTTAAGCTCCTTTTGAAGCTTCTGGTATTTCATGGCTATCCGAGTGCCAATTAGGACTCTGATTTAAAGTTTCAGCAGTCCCCAAGGACAATAGCAGCCACAGCAGAAAGCAAATACTTGAGCTTTCCTTTTCCTTACACTGATCAAGGGAACACTGATGCCAATACATTTTCTCATTTCTCTGCGACTATTATTCTCCACCAAAAAATAACCTCTAGAGAGAATCAGGCAGAATGGTGAATTGGGCATGGTGTGTTTCATTCTTAGGAAACAAAATTATTATATTGTGCTAACCAGAACAAGGCTGCAAGAGCCAACCGACATGGATAATTCCTTTTATTCTGTGTAATGATTCCTCTTACACTGTACACATAAGCAGAGCTGCCCCTCTTCTTACCTCTAAACTGGCCCTTCTTTTCTCCATGCTTTATAAATTTTTGAGAAGAGTAGGCAAATTATGGGCCTGGAAGTCTACATGGTTCTGTTTTGTACAAAGCATTGTGACCTTTTTCTGCTCTCCAATAACCAAAAAGTGTCTTGCTTTTAAAAGTTCAAACTTGTCATGTTGTTAATCCTGGAAGATGACAAGTGTACACCATATATTTGGAAGATAATGGTTGGAAAATAAGAAGAATATTAAGATTCAAATTGATTAACCTTTGCAGGGATATTGTATTATACTGGCAGAAGATAGGCCGAATATAAACAATACTCTTTCAGATATCTAGTTGAAGCTGTCTGATTCATCACAGATCCATTTCTTCCCTCTGGCTCAGAGGTAAAGTTGACCCCCTTGTGGCAACTACTGCCTCCTCCACTGTTTCATTTACTATGCTTTAAGGCATGACACACCTTCAAACCACTGCTATCTAAGCAATGGTGCAAAGGATGGAAGACTATAGGACAGTAGAAATCTTTTGACAATATGTCTAGGTGCTTCCCAGTTTTCATTCTTGGCTGGCATTCCTTGGAGCATCCTGCAGGTATGGTCCCACCTCAGGTGGGGGTGCCACGGCTCAGCCCAGAAACATTCCCAGTGCACCTTTGCTGTGCCACCAGCCAGCACTGGGCACAATGCCAGGTGATACTACTGGTGACTGCTTCTTTTGGAACACTTGAATTCAGCTTTTTGAGCACTCTTTTCATCCTTTAGTGCAAAATCATCAAGCTCAGCTTCAAGGCAATTGTGTCAGTCTCATTTCTCTATCAAGCAAGGACCTGCTTGAAGCTATTCCCCAGTCAGGCACAGAGTCCAGCTGGAAGTAGCCAAGACTTTTTTATGCTTGTAGTAAAGCCAAGCCTTTACTAGAGGGTAAAAATGGTTAAAACTGCTTGCGAAGATATTTGAAAAGCTTCTGAGATTTCTGAAATTCCTCACAAAAAATAATACTAAAATGTTTTACATCTAGGCTTGTGCTGCTTACACTGTCCTTGGAAAACAGAAAAATGATACCACTGTCCTGAAAAGGGAATGATCCAGAATAGATAGGTGGGCAATGATAGGGTACTTCATTTCATTGGAAAACAACCTACTTCTCACGGGCTTCACAAAAAGGCAATCTCCACTTAAATCCAAAAATGTTTTACATCTAGGCTTGTGCTGCTTACACTGTCCTTGGAAAACAGAAAAATGATACCACTGTTTTCATTATCTAGATAGAAGCAGTCA
>JAYDZK010000056.1:44421229-44435037 GCA_034509185.1 Euphonia xanthogaster | reverse complement strand
GTGAGTGCACTGACAGGCCAGCAGGTACTGGCAGCACAAAGTTATTAAGAGTTAAGATGTGCTAGATGCATTAATCAAAGAATAAAATCTTTTTAGTAGGTCAGATAAGAAGGTACATTATTTTCAGTGTGCATCTTAGTGCCTGAGGAAGTCCTGGCCAAGACTGCTTTATCCCTGCTAACATTCCTCCTGCCTCTGCTCATCTGGTACTTAGGTGGTAGGCTGCAAACACCACTAGATCTGAGAAGCAACATTTCCTACATTTTTTACTGCACCAAAACCACAGGAAATATCATTTGCCTGCACATTTGCTCCCTCAAATATTGAGATCAATATTTTATTCAAGTCTATTCCATTTGCTTGTCAATAATTGCAAAATTGTGTATTCTATTTTACCATAGGAAAATGAAGGAAACTAACAGGGACATGAAGGGAAAATTAAGGCACTGAAAAGTGCACCCAGCAAAACACCAGACATAATGATGCTCCCCACTAAACCCATCCAAGAGTGTGCACCAGTAAAAAAGTATGTTTTCAGATTTCTTCCAGATGCTGTGAAAATGGACTCAGAGCAATACAAAAAGCAGCCATTCAGATATATAACCAGGGTCAAGTCTTGACAGAAGTTCAGGGAAAGATGTCTAGAAGAAGAGAGCAACTTTTGCTGATGGCTGAGGAGGTGGCAATGACCTATGGAACTGCTGCTCTGCCAGGATGGGAGGCGAGCCCAGGGGCGGCATTTGACTGTTTTATGACCACGCTGTAACTTCACGTAAGTACCTTAGACAGATACTGATTAAATTTTAGGCTAAGTGATAAAACTTTTAGGCTCAATCTATTGACTGCACAGTCCCAACCAATTTCTGTGGCCTACTGGAAAACCCAACAGCTGTCACCTCTTCCCTTCCACTACAGCTTCAACTCTAATGCCCTTTTGCCTTAAACTCCCCGAAAAACAGCTGGATAGAGAATACAGTTTTAAACAGGCAAGAGTTCCTAAATGCTTAATTTTTAACAGTATAAGTCATTTAGCATTAATAACTTCATAATTTACTTTGCATGACAATAGTAGCCAGATATCCTCATGCTGTGATAAGCAACAGGCTTCTCTACCTTGGAGATTATAAAATCAAAACAGACAAAAGAGGAAAAATAGGAATAAAATATGGAGAGATTAAGTGAATGTCCAAGGTCACAGAAACCGTCTGCCAAAGAGGATGGAGCTGAACCTAAGGAAGTGGAGCCACACTGCATCTGTGATTATTTTAGTATTCCAGAAGCAGACAGCCCTAAGGCAGCGCAGTGAAAGGAAGGTGTATTATGGATTTAACTTCCATCTCAGGATAAGCCAAATCAACCATCAGAGCAGGGTCTGATTCATCTGCAATCTAGAAGGTGGTCCGTCATCCATCACGGCTCCACAGCGCAGGGTGAAAGCGGTAACTGACATCTTTGGTGGCATCATTTAATTTGATCTTTTAAACTGACTCTGTCATGAGTGCTGCTGAGACAATAGAAAAGTAGATGAATGTCACAGACATGTTAACCTGGAGCGATGTTAATGTTTATTAACCTAAAAAGGTTTGGGGATCATTAAGAAATAAAAACAGCTGTGTGTCCTGCAAAGTATTTTTTTTCCTGCCAAAGCCTTGTCTCACTTGATTGTTTGCCACCATGATTGTCACTTAAATAATTGTTTCTCTTTTTCTCACTGAATGTCTGAGCATTTTAAATATCCAGTGAAATGAGGGCACCTCTTTTCTTTTCTTGATGACAAAGGAAAGACAGGAACAGGTGGTGCTGTTTATCTGCTTTTTTATTGTTGGAGCATTAGCAGGTTATCAGTATCTCTAAAACCTATAGCAATTTGATTTTGAAATTGGTTTCATTGATGCCCTTTTCACCTCATTTCTCAGGAGATTTGGAGTCCCACTCTCCTTTGATTCTCTTCCTCTGACCCTAGGGAGATTGAAGAGATACTTGGGTTCAGATGTAATGTTCACTAAAAACTCAAGAAAATCTCCAGCATCTCCTCTGTCATGGCTTTGTTTTTATCAGTCCCCTGGCTTGTTTATCATATGCTCAACAAACTACATACCTAAATGAGATAGTGATCTTTACTATATTTACAGAACCATCCAAGAGCTGATTATTAAATTATGTGCTACAATTATCTGCTACTGAAATTCAATCACAAATGTAAATAGAAGTTGTAGACAGCAAATTCAACCACATTCTTTCTCACATACTGTAAGAAATTGTACATTGTTTTTCTCTTTTATTGACTAAATCTCTAATACATAGATACATCCAACTTTGAGCAGTGTCCTTTAGATCAGAATAATACTAATGATTTTCTGTGTTGCCTTTCACATTTGATCAGGCAGAACAGAAGATCACATCAGATCATCCAGTCTTGAAAAAATTGTCTTAGAACACAAAGATACTAAAGTGCATTCTGTGTACTCCTTCTGCAGGAGACAAGGGCTGAGCTCAGCCCTGCAGTACTCCAATAGCTGCGCCTGCACAAGAAAGCTTAAAATTGACCCATTGTTGGTAAATCAGTCAAAAATCTTGGCTGACAAATCTGGGCTACCTACAGTACAAATGACAATAAAATCATGCCCTTCATTTAATGCACAGTTTCTGATCCTGTCCCTGGTTTTGCATATGACTTTCAACAGTTTTCTTTGCTTGTGGAAGAGGTAATGCCTTGTAGAAAATGAGTCACTTTCCTGCATCTGCAGGAAATCATTAGTTCTGCTGAACTCCATGTCCTCATATTGAAGCTGTTTGCCTATTTCTTTTTTTCCTCAGAAACCCATATGCAAAGGAATCTCTGTATTACTGCAGAGAAACATCTGCAGAATGCACCTATTTTATTTCATCACTTCACCACTTAATCACATCATCTCTCACTGTATTTCCACTATTGAAACAAACATTTGACTCAAAAGGGGTAGGAAATCATTCTCCACTCAGAGGGTGGTGGCACTGGCACAGGCTTCTCAGGGAAGTGATCACAGCACCAGCCTGACAGAGCTCAAGAAGTGTTTGGACAATCTCTGAGGCTCAGGGTGGGACTCGGGGTGTCCTGTGCAGGGCCAGGAGCTGGACACGAGGAGCTTTGTGGCCTCCTTCCAACTCAGGATATTCTATAATTCTGTGATCCCAAGAAAGCTGCCGTTAGCATCTTCACTTGACCAGCGTCTTCTGAAACCTACCTTCAGACAGATTCCTACAAGTTACAGCCAATCCTCTACTGATTTTATTTTACATCACATAATTATGAATCATCTTAGAAAAAGAAGAGCAACAAAACTAAAAAAACATATTCTTCTTCAGCCCAGAGAGGCATTAATGACAGAAAACATATTGACAGTAAGATCATTGCGCTGACATATTCTTTTTTCTTTTCTTGGTAATAGGTTACATTTAAATCTAAATCACTCACTCACATAATTAAATTAAGGAATAATAGATTAGGGAAGAATCTGATATTTTGCAAATGAAAATCCCTGTTATCACTAGGTCAGTCAGGAGCTGAAGTTTTTCAACTGAAATTGCCCGATCTGAGGTGAGTTTCCCTTTTTAATGATACTTTTACCAAAATTCTGCATATATAGAGAAAGTTAATTTACTTCTTGAGAGATCAGTCATGTTATCATCTCAATCTAATTAGAGAAAATTGTCCTTAAAACAATATTGATTTTGTACTAAAGCTTTCCGTTGTATTACCAGTAGGCAGTGTTTCCCTTATTTAACTTTGGTGACAGAAAATGTCAAATTCAACAAAAACACTGTTGAAGAGCATAGTCAAAGCAATTCTGACTCTTAAAAGAGAAAATTAATTAAACTGTGCTAATTGCTCTATCAAATAAATACAACACATTCTCATAGGGGAAAGTTGTGCAATCTTTTATTTTCATTCATAATGTTTCAGAGCCGTTAGAAAACATTTCTGCTGCATAGACAAGATATCTTTAGTCTTTACTGTACCTTCAGATTATGGTTTGGCTCCCATGCTCTTTTTCACTGTAAAATGTCATGATTGTTCTCAAAGGTAGGTGAAAATGAGTATTTACTCATCTGGTGTTATGTCCAGTTAAGAATCTATTTTCTTTTTTCCTGAAGTGTACTTTTGCCGAACGAAATGAGTTCTTCTGAAAGAGAGGTTAAACCAGATTACCTTCCAGAAAAGAAGCAGTCAGCCAGGGAACATGAGTCAACATGAAATTTGGAAAACTAAAGTTTGTGACATTTATAAACAGAAGCTCAAGTGCCTCTCCTGCAGTAGTTTGAGGCAATGAGAGAAGTGGTTTCAGTGCAACAGCAGAAAGGCTGTGGGGCTACTCCCCCTTCCACCTTCAAAAGTGCAGCAGATACTGGTCAGTGGGAAAGTGAAGGCTGGCACTAGGCTGAGAGCAGCTATTAACTCCAGATTTCAGCCAAAGCATTGCAGGTGGTCAGCACAGATACTCATCCACAATAAGCCTGGATTTGAAACAGTAGAGGGGGGAAAAAAGGTCTACTGGCCCACTAGCAGATTCAGTAGCCAATGACCCAGGCTGTGAATGCACTTTAAAAGATGATGACATTTTTACCAAATGGTATGTCATCTTTCACTAGCCCTACAACAAGCATGAGGAAGCCACAAAAAAAACCCCCCACAAGTTTCCAAAAGATATTTGGAAAAAGAGAGAGCAGTAAAGAGGGAATAATATTTGGCTTGACTCAAACTGCATATTTTAGCATCAGTACAGAAAGTAAGACAGAAGCAGTTTTCAGAAATATTGTTTGCAAGATGTCCAATCTTGAGGCTGTTTTGTACATTCAAACCATGTCTACACTTTCAATTACACTCATAATAGTAGACTGTAATAGCTACTCTTTTGCTGGTAACAGGAAAATTCCAGTTATTTTGGTAATGTTGTTTTCAGTTCATCATGGTTACAATCCATATTTTCTTGCCAAAGACTGTATGAATGATGGGGAAAGTTGACAATTTTGCATTTACTATCATTGTGGTTGCTCTTTTCTTGGCAATATAGGAACTTGCTGTAATAAAAGTAGCTGATGTGTATTGGATGTTTTTGTTCAGTACAGTTTAGTGGACTCCTGGCTCCTTGGAGAGGATCTGGAAAGCTACACCTGGGGTGAACAAGTATGTATAACCTCTCCTTGCTGATACTCTATGCTTTTCATGTATTAAAAAGTAGGTTATGAAGAGAATGGCTTTATATTTTTCCATCCCTGGTCACTGCTAGAAGTTACACAAAAAACATCTCACTTGACTAGACCACACAAATAGGTGCCTGACCACAGCCACATTGCTGGAATCAATGCACAGGACTAAGACAGAGAGTGGCACTGCCAGCTCAGTGAGCTGCACCTGGGGACAGGGACAAGATTATAATTTTCAAAGACCCTCCAGTAAACCACTGGCTGATTATAGTTAGTACTCATCCTCAGTGGTCTCATTTCATCTTCCATACACATGTTAAGACTTGGCTGAGACAAGACCATTTTGAACACCATTTATCCTCTGAAATTTGCTTTCTCGTTCATTAAAAAAATATTTAAAATCCAGAGGTGCATTACTCTTAATGAGATTCTTGTCTGGAAACAGCATCAGATTTTGGCCCTGCTATTTCATTAGGATGGTTCACCATTGATTTATATTTAAGGTAAAAAATTCTATAAAGTCCAAACACACTGATTCGTGCTATTAACATCATATTATGTAGCAAATGGAAAGAAGGAGAAGATCCTCTGAAGGCAGACCTGTTGCCTGGCCCTCCATTTGTGTGTTCACCACCAATAGCACTTATACCCTGAGTGCCTGGCTGAGCCACCACTCTTGCAATACTAAGTAACAGCTAAAATTGAAAAAGCAAGCCCTTAAATGCTAAATCTATCATAGGTAGTAACTTCTCCCATGCCCAGTATATTTTGCAGGGTTTACATAACTTTTTGTCAGCCATTGATTATGAGCAACAGGCATAATTAATTCTCATAAGTTTTTGCAAAATGGTAGCTGAGTCATCACAAAAACCCCCAGAAAAGCACTGAATGGTCTGGATCCTCAGTGAGCTCTGTTGTTGCTTATCATTTCCGAAGACAGCCAGGCAGGCTTAAGCAGGCAATCCATTCTTGAGGAAAGGATTGTAGGAGGAAAACACCATCTGCAAGATGTTCAGACCAAGCTGTTCTGTGCCCAGAGAGCCCATTGGGACCACTGACCACTGCAGCCTCTAAGTCCAATCATCTCACTCTCCCACTTACCACTGTGCAGGCTGGGTGAGCAGGCATCTCTGCAGCACAGATCAGGCTGTGACAGGGCCAATGGCTGCTCCTGCCTGTTACTTATTCTGGTGAAGATAAAGGCATTTAGCTCTGGGCTGGGTCCCCATCCCCACTGGAAGATCTGCCAACTCCCCATGTGAGGAACCACCCATTGGCCCTAAAAATAGAATGCATGTATGTGGGAAATAAACCGGCCACTGAACTCGGATTGGGATTCCCATGAAAGGTGATATGAAGAAACATAAATATCAAAACACTATGAAATGCATCAGCTTACAAACAATTAAATATATATATATATTTTAAGGACCTTTAAAAGGCTTCAATGCAAACAAGTGAAGAGTCACCAGTGTCTCACTAAACAACGTGTGGAGGATGTGACATAGATTTCTAGATGCTATTTTATCATAGTATTTAAAGTTTGAATATATTGTTCCACTCAACTAGAATAACAGTCTTGTAGAGCCAATAATCTTCCCTGCTGATGGACAGCAGATAAGACATAACAGGATTACATTAATTCTTTCAAGAGAGTCCCCTATCTACTCAGTCCTCTCTCCAATTTTTCCACTGGAAATAATTGGAAATGTTCTAGAGCCAATACAGATGCCATAAAATGGTCAAAACAAAAAAAAAATGTGTTGAAGTTCATTTTTAAAAAGATATTTTAAAGTTCTGTGAAGTCATTCCTTTAGTACTTCACTCCTTTATTTCTTGCCAAAGCTTCTAAAATATTTTGCAACAAAATATAAGAAGAATCCCTCCGATTCTATTATTTAAGATTATTTTCATACATTTCTAAGAAGGTTGTTGACTGATTAAGCATGAAAAAATAAGAAACTTTTATTTCAGTTTTAGCATCAATCTTTTCCATTTCAGTGGATGCTGCTGTTTCTCTACTTTAAATATACTCCTGGCTGAACTTCTGGACCAGTGGTTACTGGATACTGTTTTCAAAATGACTGAAGTACACTAAATATCATTGACTTTCAGTTTTGCCCAACATGGCATGCCCTCTGAGCAGTAAGTGACAGATGTGTCTATTGTCCACAGTAGGACTTAAAAGGCATCAGTGCTTTTTTGACAGGATTCATTTTCCCACCTAAAATGTTCTGTCAGACACAAGTTGGCTGAATTGCTATAAAAATTCCTTCTTCTTGGATCATAACCATTAAAAGAGAGCTTTTAGAAAGGCATCTGGAGGGCTTCTGGTTTGCTCTCCCACATTCAATAAACCTGATGCATCTTGCTTGATGACAGATTCAGGAAGAATCCAAAGCTTTGAACTCCTTCCTGTGAAAAAGAGAATTAACCTACTGTCAATTGTACTGTATTTTGGACATACAAGTCCACTCTGCTTTGGGGGTTATTTGCATGAAACTATTAAAATTTATTCTGAAATAATGGCTGATTCCAGAGAAACTCCCATACCAATTGCTCACATAGCAAAGGCTTTGTCCTTTTTCACCAATCAAGAGCAAAAGGAACATGAGAAGTGATTTTTAAGATTTTCTTCAGCTGGAAAACAATTGGCACCATTTCACAAGCACAGCAAAAGGAAGCAGCCAGGTGTGGTGGCTGCCCAGAATGTCCCAGGCAGAGGGCTACAGCTGAGCTGCTCCTCTTTCTGATGCTGACAGTACAGCAAAGTGTACTTCATCAAAATTCCTGGTGCTCCCTAGTGCAAGCAGTAATTTGGCTATCACTGCCAGCTTTATGGTCATATTGAGATCTCCTATAAGGGTGGAAATCTGCTCAGGAAGTATCTAACCAGTTTAGTGCTCCTTAGCACATAGCAATCAATCCTAAAGAGTGAAGTTAATGAATTAAGGTTGAAAAAAAAAATTTTTGCAACCATGTAATTTTAGATTGCAAGTAGCCTGCCTCTGTTGCAACCCTCTAATCTTGTGCACTAGCCTCTGTATGTAAAAGAGCCAGATCTCCAAGGAAAACAGTCCACCCTGTGCAAAGATTTTAGCAGCTGAGACACAAAAGAAAATAATGGTACCCGACAACTGCTTTCTCTATAAATGCCTTCTTTGAAGTTGGATCTGCTAGTAAAGCTCCCTTTTAAGTTTGATGAGCAAATGCTGATTGCACCATGGAGACAGCTTCTACAAGTAACCACAAAGTAGTGAGAAAGTAGACAAAAGTCTGTAATATTCAGGGAACGCCTCCCTCTGCTAATCAGAGAAAGCTGAAAGATCAAATGCTTGCTCAGTGGGCAGCTGTTACTGGGTTTGCTTTTTAGTTCAGTTCAATAAATTGACTTGCTCGCTTGTTACTAAAGCAGATTATTGTTAATGGGCTTCTTGGTCAACAGCACCTCTTGATAACATTTTAATTAAAATGAATATGTGGCTCATTTAGGTTTTGGGGTCTAATATGTGACACTTCAGAACACTGACACTGTCAGATGTCATTTTCTTCAATTAATTGGTGTGTAATTATTCTCAAATGGCTGGAAAGCATACAACTTTTTACTCTTGCCATATTTACCACTTTGATACTCAGTCCACCAGTAGTGCCCATTAAAAAAGTAGTGCCTTCCTTCTGAAAGGAGACACCAAGTTGAATTTGCAGATCAGATTTCTGTTGCTTACAGCCATTCTTAACTCAGCATCAACACCTTTCCAGCTGGCTCTGCCGGGTAGTCCTGGGTGGCTCTGGCTCAAGAAGGTGAAGGGATAATACCAGGAACCAAAAAACCCATCCCGGCTCCTGGCTTACCCCTGAAGGAGACTCATAGCACAGGCAGAGGTACTTCTGGCCAAGGTTATGCTGGCAGCTTGAAAACACCATTGCCACGCTGTGCAGGATCAACATGAACTTGTGAGAAAGAAAATAAATTAAAATATAGTGCAAAGCAAATGCAGCCAGACTCACTAATCTTTTCTATCCTGTGAGGTCTAACAGGAGCTCTGAGTAGCTGCAGCTCCTGCCAGGGCCATGTCTGTGAGGTACTTGTACATAATCCTGAATACACTTAACTCACCTGCTGCATTTAGGTACAGGAGTGATACCCTCCTTCTTCTGCATTTAGGAAACTAAAGAACTGGTTCAAACATGAGCAAAAAGGCTCTCAGAGCAAAAGCAGCAAAAGGACACGGGACTCCCATATTTCCAGCTACCACATGAACCCCTGCACCAAGTTTCCCCAGCATTAATGGTAGCTAATCAGAGTTACAGGTTTAGATCTTATACCATGTATCCTTCTGGCAAATATAGATCTAATTCCAATCAGTGATCGATTTTCCCCTCTGTTTTCATCTTGAGAAAGGGGACTATTTTTTTCCCCTTTGTACCAGTTTCACTAGGCTAACAAATAATGATTAAAAAACATGGACATCATCCTGCTTCTTTAGCTCCGGCATCCCTATCATTATAAATGTTTTCCTACACTGTTACCATTACACGAGTTCTATAATGAACTATTTGTTCATCAGGGAGCTAGCTTGTAAGCTGTAAAGATCAGAGCTTTATTTCAAAGGGAGGGAAAACATTATAGCATTTCATCTTATGCGCATTTGTCGTGGTTTAACTCCAGACAGCAATGAAGCACCACACAGTCGCTCGCTTCCTCCCCACCCCCTCCATAGGATAGGGAAGACAATCCGTTTCGTGGGAGTTTAATAGGTAAAGGAAAAGCTGTGCATGCAGGCAAAGCAAAACAAGGAATTCATTCACCACGTCTCATGGACAGGCGCGTGTTCTCAGCCATCTTCAGGACAGCAGGGCTCTATCATGCACGAGGATTACTTGAGAACAGTCAAGAAATATCGTCATTCCAAGCATCCCCCCTCTTGTCTCTTCTTTCCCCAGCTGTGTATGCTGAGCATGACACCATACTGCATAGAATATCTCTTTGGCCAGTGGGGTCAGCTGTCCTAGCTGTGTCCTTCCCAGCCTCTTGTACACCCCCAGCCCCCTCACTGGCAGACTGGAGTGAGAAGCAGGAAAGGCCTTAACACTGTGTGAACACTACTCGGAAGTAATCATAGAATTTTTTAGGTTGGAAAAGACTTTAATCATCAAGTCCAACCAGACGATGCAATGCAGCACTGGAGGCAATGCACCAAAAACTTTTGGCCATATACCACAGCTGTGACCAGCCCCAACCAGTAACTATCTCCCAAAACTTCATGAGTCATGTCACCATACAGACAAACCTTTAAAGTCAGCTGCACTTACCTGCCCAGGTCTCCAATTGCTTTGGAGTAGACATGAATGTGGCTAGGTAAGTCCACTATCCAAGAGTAAAAACATTTAATAACACTGTTTTCAGCACAAATACAAAACATCCTCCCATACTACTATTACTATTAAGAAGAAAATTAACTCTATTCCAGCCAAAAGCAGGTCAATATTTAGGCGAATTTACAACATAGAGTAGAATCATAGAATAGAAACATAAAATCACTAAGGTAAGAAAATAGCTCTGCGATCATTGAGTCCAATTGTTAATCCAGCAGTGCTGTGTTGAACCCTAAATGATTTCTCTAAGTGCCACATCCACACTTTTTTAAACACTTCCAGGGATGGTGTCCTTCCCTGAGAGGCCTATTCCAATGCCTCACCAGCCCCCTTCAGTGAAGAAGTAGTTCCTAATATCCAATCTAAACCTCACCTGGCACAACCTGGGGCCATTTCCCTTTGTCCTGTCATTTTTTTATTTGGGAGAAGAGACCGACCCTCACCTGGCTACAGCCTTTCTGCAGGTAGTTGTAGAGAGCAACCGAGATTCATCTTTTGTTCCAGGTCAAATAACCCCAACTCCCTCAGCCTCTCCTCATCAGACTTGGGCTCCAGACCCTTCACCAGCTTCCTTGCCCTTCTCTAGACTTGCTCCAGCAGCTCAATATCCTTCTTGTGGTGAGATGCCCAGAAGTGGACACAGGAATTGAGGAAGGGCTGTACCAGCACCAAGTACAGGAGGACAATCCTTGCCCTGGTCCTGCTGGCCACACTATTGCTGATCCAGGCCAGGATTCCATTGGCCTTCTCAGCCAGCTGGACACAGCTGGCTTGTATTCAGCTGCTGTTGACCAGCACTTCATGAAAGACCTTACAGGACCTTACGCACAGCTATGGGTGCACCAAAGGGGTACAGCAGGATTTAGACATTTTAGGTATTTCCAGAAAGAGCTGTGGACTCCATTTTTCAACACATTTTATCCAATGATCAGAGAGGTTAGTCTGTTTCCAGTGCCCATAAACTCTATTCTGCTGCAACCCTCTATTTGTGCAGGTGATTTTTTTTTTTTTCTGTGGTGGATACCTGTCCATTTGGAAATATCCAGGCCACAAAACAGCTGCTAGACAGTAGCAATTTTTGGTTACTCAGAACTAAGGCTGGATTCAACCTAACAGTGACTGAGAAGGGAGATATTTGGTATCATGTTATCAACTTTCTGAGACATCTGGTTCAAATTTGTGCAATTTAACAGTGAAGGGTTAAATTTTAAAACCAGATTATTTATTACCACAAATAAGCTAGTATCATTTATGAAGTATAAGACTAGAATTAACTTCTGAAAGGATAATCCTTTCAAGTTCAGCATATTGCATGTTTAAAAAATACTTACCATTCACAGTGAAGCAAAGATACCTATATATCATTAAATCTAATGGTACAAAAAATTATGCTCCTATAGAAATGATATCTCAGCAAAGTGTTAGATCTATGTCAAAGTAACACATGGTGAGACAAAGACAGCAACGCAAGATAAAGAATTTAGTATGAGCAACTGTACAAATCTCCATCAGAGTACTTCACTTTTCACACACAAGGTAGAATACAGCTTCTCATGTACTGCAGTGTCTGCATGCAGTGCCGTGAACTGTGGCAGTGTGTGACAGTCTTCAAAGCCTGAAGAAAGGAATTTAATAGCTTGCTTCTATCAAACCCACTGCTCTAACTTCTGAGTGTCCCAAGAATTTCAGTTTAGACAGACCAATTCCTGATAGGATATACTTTTCAGCCTTCCTTCCTCCACTACTCCTTATGCCCATTTTCCAGGTGGGAACATGAAGCCCAGGCACCTACCAAGACCTGCTGAAGATCATGTATAAAGTCTCTAGCAGAGAACTAAGCCGACAGACTTTCCTCCAGCTTCAGGTTTGCATCCTTTCTGGATGACTGCATGACTTTTTATTCTCCTCTTCTAATGTTATTTTTATGATACATACTTCCTAAGGTGTTTGGAAGCATGGACATCAGCCTGGGTGGACAGTCCTTGCAGCCATTTGGAAGCTTTATTAAAGTTACTACACATCTAAGAAAAAGAGGCCTATGATCCCTACTACTGAAATAGTAATTCAATATTATTTAAGATTTTATTTGAACTTTTAGTAAAATATTAATTGCTATCCTGGTCCTAATATAAAATTCTTTATTATGTACTGGTACCGATTTTCAGAATCTTGCTGTACTGATTTTCAGAATCTTGCAGTTTTAAAGTAGGCCAAATTATAGGTTTAAATATCTTGAAAATGTATTTCTAGAAGATAATAATCAGTCAAATGCAAAACTGGGTTTGAAAGGTAACATGCCTATATGGATCATTGCAATTTTGAAGACTAAATCAGGTCTAATTAACTAGGCTGAGATAGTAGCTTTTTTTTTCCCATCTCAAATTTAATTTAATTGTTAAAAGCCAGAATCTATATATTAATCAGCTCTCCACCTGAAATGTGGGGGAGTGCTACTTGCAGAAGTTTCTAAAACCAGACCTAAGGTATCAGGCTGTGCAGTTCCTTGCAGCTAGGAAATATGTCAAATGCTGCTCTCTGTGTATCACATCCCTGACATTGGCTTTTAAGGAAGGATTCAGCCTGAAAACCCCTTTGAAGGGGAGAAGAAACTTTGAAGGCATCATCAGAATAAAATCATGTTACACTCTTCACATCAGTCTGTGCACTTGGCAGATGCCATACACCAATAATTTAAATTTTCATTTTCATTTTCAAGCATTGTGATAATTCCAGGGCATTTCCTCCATCATATTTGTAACCTATTCATTATACCATTTTACTGCATAATGAAGACAAATGCCAACACTTTAGCAACAGATTTGGGTAATGACAAGATGTACAATAACACAGAGTAATGTGACCAGGCCTTCAAGTTCTAATTGAATATTTTTCTGATCCTGCTTTCATTAATCTTTCCTCCTGTTTCATTTTTCTAGCCATTTTACTGCTGCCTGCCCCTTTTCCCCCTCAAGCCACCCTCTGAAAGCTTTTTTGGGAACTAGATTCTGCCTCCATTGTGGGTTCAGGCTTTCTCCTTATCAAAGCACAGGGCTCACTTGCCGATGAACCACGGAGCCTCTGACGGAGGCAGCAGCGTGCATCCCAGGCATGGGGCTTAATTGGTATGCTGGCCCATGCAAAGCTATCTGATTGCATTCAGTAACTGGCAGGGACAGAAAGCATTTCCAAGGGAAATAATATCTAGCTGTGAATGTGGAATACGTGTGTAAGAACTGAACAGTAAACAC